>JARJCX010000137.1:0-436379 GCA_029282285.1 Mycena rebaudengoi
ATTGCACCCTCAAGTCTTGTTGGTTTCGGTTGCTGCTAGGCACAATCAATTTGCGCTCGGAATCTGAGAGGGGTGGAATGCTAGGATTTTGATTATACCATGAACCAACCTCCTAGTATCTTGAGAACTAGCGTCTTGGGTGTGTTTGGTGGTCATGGTGAAGGGTGAGATATCGGGATTTGAGGCGCCAGTCCACTGCTCATTCCAGAGCAAAATTGTTTGAGCCTATGAGCAACGCAAATGGCGAAGAATTGAGATCACAGCAGTTGTTCTACTGACTACCGATCAAAAGTTATGACTTGCCGTTGATTTATGTGCCAGCATCGGGTACTTGGGAATGAGAAAGAAAATCTAAAGAGGCTGTTCGTTTGGCATTCGATGCGCGAAGAGATTGAGCCTACAATCAGAGGAAAAGGTGGAGAATTGAGCCCAGAGCAAGTGTCCTACTGAGAAATCAACAGAAGAAATGGCAATTTACCCCCACATTGGCCTTATATGTCCGGTAGGGAATTTTGAGGAGACCATTGTGTGCGCATTTTCAATACCGTTCGAATGCGCTAATTTTTAGGGAAAATGGATCAAATTTGAGCGCGGAGGGAGTGTTCGATCAAAAACGATCAAAAAACGCCCGAAATGGCAAAAAAACCGCCTGCGCCTGTTGTACCGCAAAGAGCTGTAAACCGGTTTCTGGTTTAAAACCAGTTTCAAAAGAGTCTGAACAATTTTGGTTTGAAACCGGTTTTTGGTTTTAAACCGGTTTCTGGTTTTTAAACCGGTTTCAAAAGAGCCTGAACAATTTTGGTTTTAAACCGGTTTCTGGTTTAAAACCAGTTTCAAAAGGGTCTGAACAATTTTGGTTTGAAACCGGTTTTTGGTTTTAAACCGGTTTGAAACCGGTTTCTGGTTTTAAACCAGTTTCAAAAGGGTCTGAACAATTTTGGTTTGAAACCGGTTTTTGGTTTTAAACCGGTTTGAAACCGGTTTTAAAACCGGTTTCAAAAGAGCCTGAACAATTTTGGTTTGAAACCAGTTTTTGGTTTTGAACCGGTTTCAAACCGGTTTCAAAAGAGCCTGAACAATTTTGGTTTACACTGGTTTTTGGTTTGAAACCGGTTTTTGGTTTCTGGTTTTAAACCGGTTTCAAAAGAGCCTGAACAATTTTGGTTTACACTGGTTTTTGGTTTGAAACCGGTTTTTGGTTTGAAACCGGTTTCTGGTTTTAAACCAGTTTCTGGTTTAAACCACAATAGTTTGAGCCAGATTTTGGTATAAACCGGTTTAAGCCAACGTTATCATTGGAGACGATGTGGTTTAAACTGAAACCATGCTGTTGCTGCACAACGGGCAACTTGCTCGCCGGCGTGAGGGGCTGGTAGGAGAGAACCTTTGAGTTGGGGATGCAGCGCAGCGATCTCGAAATTCGCACTTGGCAGTCCGGCAATGACGTGCAAGAATGGGACCACTATGTAGAAAGGACACAGTAGGCGTGACTGAATACGATGGCAGGAGTTCTCCCTGCAGAACAGATTAGGGCGAGTAGGCTATGACAGCGAGAAGCGGGGCGTCGCAAAAAAAGCATTGACGGAACAGGAACGAGAATGAAGGAATATTGATGGAGCGAATAGACTCGATGCTGAAGTGTAAGGCGATACAAATAGAAAGTCGGTGTTGTTAGCATGGAAAGCATACATGTGATGCCCAGGAAACTTCAAGAAAGGTTAGAATTGGTAAAGCCTGTGTATTAAACTGTATTTTATTCTTCGGATGGGGAGGGGCCATCCGTTTATTTTTGGAGCTAGGTATCCGAACCTTGCTGACCTTGTGAGACGCGAAATGGTCCAAAAATGGAAATTGCCGCCTGCGGCGGCCGATGCGCCATCAGAGAAAAACTGAAGAGGGCATTATTTTTTATTTAATATGTTTGTAATTGTCCGCATTTTACAGAGCGCTCCTCAAAACTTTTTGTTGGCTGGAGGGCAGCCAACACTAAGTCTATGGGTAGAAAAAAACGAAGAAAAAACCGGGATGATCGCCCCCCAGAGGTTCCATCGCGTCACCGACACGTCAGTATGGCTGTAATATTGTTCCATAACTATTTTGGCGTAAAAAAGCACAACCCTTTTTGATTCCCTCAAAAAGCACCACCTGGGTTCATTGAGTTCAAATTGAGTTGAAAAAGGCACAGGTCAACGATGCCTGCTTCACCCCACAGATGTTGCCGAATGAGAAAAGATCCCAGCAGGACCCCATCTCACCTCGGTGCACCACCTACAACAATAGAGCACTGCCAGAGATGGTTCCCTGATCCCAAATATCAATCTTTAACAATGCAATGATCAACTTGAGGCGGATCCGCCGGGGAGCTTTGCTGCATTGCCTTGCAATCTAATGATATTTATTATAACAAAGATTGATGAGAAAATACTTGGATAAGGGGAGTACCTTGTAAACTGAGACACATGGGCATTTTGGAAATCTGAAAAAAGCGCGTCCAAATGTGTAAATCTGTGCTGTCTGAAATCATGCCTAGGAATATCAGTCACCGGAAATTTGCGACTAGGAATATCGGTGACCGAAATTTGGATCTTGTGGCAATAATGTTTGCACATGCGATATATGCTGGAAAAATCACATCCTCATATGTGGGGCAAAATGTGCGTTTGAGGGACGGCAACAATAGTTCCGCAATAGGAAAATTTAATAGCTAATCCCATTGACGCAGCAACGAATCGAAAGCTGGATTTTTTTCAAGAATAACCTAGACGCCCTTTGGTGGGAGTCGAAGTGTATATCATACCGATCGATCTAGATGTTTAGATTTGGCGGGGGCGACAAAATCGCGACATTTGTGCATTGGGCCCTTACAAAAAAACTACACGGAAAGGGCCCCATCTTAGGAGGTGTAGGGCAAATTTAAATACTACGATTGACCATTTAGGATGTTTCGGAGGATATGGGGTCGATATGGGGGGGGGGGGGGGGGGGTACACTGATTTTACTTCTGTGCATAGTAGGGGCAAACAATCGTTGCAACGTCCGGCAAGGGCGGTTGGCCAATAGACCTAGGGAACACTGTGAGCTACAGTAGATATTGTGGCAGGTAAACAATGTGCAACATAAGTCAAGACCTGCGTGTTTTGTAAATTTGGAACCTGTGTGTTTTTTTATGTTGTTTCAATTTTTGGAGTAGTGCTGTCTTTTTCGAATTTTTGGAGCGGTGTTTGAAAATCACACAGGCTGTGCATTTCTTTCGCATCCATACCTGGTGTGCATTTTTTCCTGGGAGATATTGAAGATATGTGAATTTTTATAGAAAACAAGCTCAACATGTGTAAATTTTATGAAAAAACCTTCAACCTGCGTGAAAAATAATTATGAGACACTATAACAGCCATATAAACAAAAATGAATGAGCACCACTCCATCAAACCGTATACCTTTTTCAAAACGGCTATAAGGCAACCAAGGGGAGTTCAATGATGACCAGTATTGTTTGAGTAAGACAATTGTACAAGTTGCATCCGAGACACTGCTCCTGACTGGGAGCAACTTCGGACTGCACACAAGGAGAGATCGGGCAGAACAGTTGTAACAAGTCTAGTGTACAGTTGTAGCATCCTTCCGCTGTAAAACCCGGAACCCGGACATATATATCTGATTCAGCGACTGCCTACTTTTAAAATTGTCGTTTCCTTTTCCTCCTGTCAATCACCCAAATAAGTCTGTGAGAATCGTGAGACTGTCACTGGAAAGTTAAGCAATTTGTCTCTATTTCATGTCAGTTACACTAAAGCGATAGTGTGAGAGTGACATTCAATTTGACCAGCCACTACCAGTTGCAAGGGGTTCACTTCATGTACATTCATTATTATTTGTAAAAAGGTATTTATATGTATGGTATAGGCCTCATTATGCATGGAGGAACTTATTAGGGATGGAAACAGGACTCGTACTGCCATGTGAAAGCACTGGCCCACATGCCAAGTTTGTGTTTGCATTCATCACCATTCACACCCATTCATCTCAGCTCATAACCATTCATTGGTATTCACGATGAGTGTCATAGCTATTCACAGCAATTCCTTGCCGCTTGATTCAAGGTGTATGTATAATGAGATAAGATAAGATGAGATAGCACAATAAAATAACCTACCAGCTGAAGTTGAATGCAAGCCATAATTCCGATCCGCATTCAACGACATCTTGAACACAACACACATAAGGAATATAATCAGAGCCTGTTTGCTAAAACCCCTACTGCGGGCCTGATTCCTGCTGCCACCAGTGTGGATTGGACTGTATTTCTCAGTTGTGAGCCTTCAAACAAAGGGAATTAACCGATATTGACGGAACGGATTGCTCTTGACTGGCATAGTGATGTCGGAGTCAAGTGATTCAAATATTCCCCAATGCCACATGACATTTCCCAGTGGATGGTGCTCAACCTCGGTATTTAACAGTACTAACCGATCTTATCCAGATTTGTGCCTGAACGGCCGGCGAAGCGGATCCGCTATGAACGCTTGTGTATGACGATGAATCGTTGGGAATCGTTGTGAAGTGATAGCATTGATGTGAAAGTTCAGCTTGGCTGATGATGTGTCGTCGAAAATCGGCTACCAGATCACAATGTGCACTGAAATTGAAAAAAAATAGGTGTCTTCAATTCTTAACCTGTGGGCTCGTTCCATGGCAATAAATAAATAAATTCAAACTCCGACAGCTGTTGGTCTCGACACTGTTGTTTCTACCCACATCACACATGCAAATGAGCTTTAATTTAGATCCACCACAGTCTGAAACAGCACCCCAGGCATTTTTCCACCCCAAATAAATGTTTCCCAACAGATATTAATACATGTACGATGTTGGTAAAACCTCGCAGTTACGGAATACTAAAATTTGTCTGAGCTTCCGGAGTGATCCAGATAGATGATTACAGAGTTATAATAACGCTTCTTCGAGACTTAGACCGGAATAGCTAGTGAGACAGCATGCAAGGAATGTTCTTTCCCAGCAGAGTTTGAATTTACATTTGTCTTGAATAAATAAATACATGGGACAAGCCCCCCAAGACAGGAAATGAGTGCACCCAATCCTATACAGAGCTGGCCAAAATATGGGAACTTGGATCAGAGGTCGAAAGGCATATGGCCCCTTCCTGGAAGATCAAACCAAATTGGTGATTTCTGGTGCCCGTCATGACTTTGGAGAGACCTTGTCAAGTAAGGCAATGAATGCAAGTGGCTAATGGTCCTGTGGTACACACTCATTGATTTGTCGAATTTAGGCTTTGGAGGTCTGTCGTTCGAGCCCCCTTGTGCGCATTTTTGTTTCGTATTACTGGCATTGAACACAGATTATGCCTGATTAATCAGAGAAAGAGCTGTACGACGATGTTCAACCAAACCAGATCAAACCAGGTTCCTCCCCAGCCGCGGCTTCGAGGTTCAAATATACAGAGCGTGGTATTTGAGTTGATGCAGAAATGGGTAACCGGAAGATTCGGACGATGTGACTGATGTGATTAGTGACAGAAAGTTGAAGTGAACCTCTCCACGGTGGCTGGCGGATAGCACTTGTAAACACCACTTGGGGTAAAGGGCCGTGGCGGCGCTCGGCATGCAACTCGTACTTCCTTTTTTTTTTTTGTTGAGGGACTCAGACTTGAGACAATCGGAAAGTGTGGCTCCCTGAAAGTATAATCCAAATTCTCAATTAATTTCGTTTTATTATTTTTAAATTATGTATCATGTAGACTCGGACAGAGTGCAGAACAATTGGAGACCAGTACCTCGCCAAATTCAACTCATCAAAAACGTCTGAGCTCCGTTCCCTCTCCACAATGTATTCAGCTTTCTCCGTGGCTTTGATCGGCTTCCCCCAGATATATAGCTGCGGCAATCAGAGCTCAGCTACTCAAGAGATACACACAGCTTCTTGCTCAGTTCCTCAGTACTGTAACTCTCCGTCCGTCAAACCGCTGAGTGGTATTTGTCTGGTAGAAATCCCACGCTTCAATTTCTAGCTTCTATTATTGCTTAGTTCATATTTCCATTTAAAACTTGAGCATCTCAGATACCGTAGCTTCACGGAGAATACAATGAAAAATTAAAGAATTAGCAGCCAAGACTCTCCCGGTGCCGAGCGCAGGCACGTCTTGTTGATGGAAAGGAGATGACAGCTGATCGAGAAACAGGAGGGCGTGCGAGGTCTACCGCAAGTCCACCGTAGATCAGAGTCAGACAATGAAGCCAGTGAGATGAACCTTTAGGTCCCAGTCAGCGTGAAAGGATACATCGCAGAGCATATGCGAAGAGGAAAGGCAGATTCCGAACATGGTGTCACAGGGTGCCTAAGATCAGGGGAACAATACGCATAAAAATAGACAAAGATTAACACGTGTCAACTCTTCCCCTAACGTTGACTAGAGGCCGATTCAGCCGTAGTTCTGAGGGACAGGATTTCTGCATTTATGGTGCTTCTTTGGATTACTTTTATAACCAGCATGCTTTTTGGGTAAATATCATCCTATCCTTGTAATTTTTAGGAAAGTTCATAGAGTTCAAGAGTACGACACCCGTAACTAGCTCAACCTTTGGTGCGTTTATGGTTTATTTTTATTCGTTGTTGCATCCGCCATCTGCCAGTGGTGTAAATTCAAAATTGAGATTGACCTTCAATACTTCTTACGAACTTCCAGTGGGACCCGCTGAACTGCATGATGGGCACAAATCAAATGCGATAGATATTGAAAACGGGGCAGGCCGAGATCGCAGGCCATAAGAGCATATTCGCACCACCCAAAAACACCTTTTGATCCAAAAAGTGATGGCTGATTGCACAACAGCTTGGCTGTCCCGAATGGGGCTGCGTGACATCAAGCCCCACATCCCTGTCAGGACGCGTCGAACGCGTCTGCGCGTTCTGGCGGGCGGAACGGTGTCTACTAAATGTAGTACATTCTGCCACTGTACGCCATCTCGCCACTTCATGCGGGTAAATTTCTCGGTTTGCCTCTCCCATGGCTATCTACTGCGTCCATCTCCACCACGAGTTCCAGAATGGAGTCGAGAATTCCGTGTCCCATTTGCACGTACATCCGGGTGTCGGTCCAGCTATGTGGAAGGACAAAATTGTCCTGTTCCGCCGCCTTTAATGTCTCCATAAGCCGTGGAAAGGTGGATTCAAATTGCCCAATGAGTTCTGCAGATTCCAGGCGGCGCTCTGTGGCCTTGCGGACTGCCTCGGAATGTTCCTGCGGTGCCTCAGGAATGACACCATCGCTGGAAACCAGCACATTGCTGATGCGGTTGAATATTGGGGTGGAGACACGGTATATATCAATCTTCCGACTCGGTGTGCGGGGTCTAAATATCGGTGCGTAAATAGATATAATTTATAATTAGAAATGCTTACTGTTCCCTTGTTTCACCCGGACGAACACGTTCTCGAGCGGCCCAGTACTGGAGCGTCTCCATTGCTATCTCATCTGCTATTTTCTGGTCTTCAGTGAGGGGTGGATCATCCGAAGCCGCAGTGGTATTAAATCTTGGTGAGTCCGGTAGGCAAAACCCTTCACTGGAGTCAAATGAGGACATCGGGGTACGCGCTGAGGAATCAGCCCCACACTTGTACTCATTGTGTTACACAGCCCCGAACACCGTTGCTACAAGATGCACATGTCGCGTCGTTAACAGCGCTGCTGGCGCTCTTTAAAAGCACCATTCTTTTTGTGATAGAACCTGATGGTACAGCATGGCAAACCAACGCAACCGGAAGGACCTACAGCGAATTCTTGTAGCTGCCCTACCACTGCTCACCGAACCTCCGCTGCTTCCACCGGCGCTCAGTACGGAAACCAGTGCCTTGATGACCTATTTATCTATGGCAACTGGCGAGGATCTCGAGCGCACTATGCTTTTCATGCCATCGGCAACTGAGCTGAGTCAGGCACGACCCGAGCAGGGAGGCCAACGCATCACAGTTGACTGGCTCCTATCCTCAAAAAGTCGGGACTGTTTATGGCGATTCAGGTATGTATCTCACGCATCTCGACCCCTTTTGTTTATTTAATTGTTACAGGCTAACCGCCGAAGAATTATGCGATCTAGCTAAAGCACTGAAAATCCCAGACCCATTTACCACGGAGAGCAGACATTCTTTTGCTGCAATAGAAGCCCTCGGTCTTCTCTGTGCCCGGTTTCGCACAGCTGGGGAGATGTACACTCTCTCAATGCTTTATGACCGAGCCCAATCCTCTATTTCAGAGTGTGTCAACGAGTTGGTGGAGTTCATTGACGACAAGTGGGAGCATCTGCTTGGTTGCGATGACGAGCATCTGCTGCACCCCAACAATTTAAAGGTGTATGCGAATGCGATCCATAAACGTGGTGCACCGCTCACGTCGATATTCGCGTTCATCGACTGCACCATTCGACGAATTTGCCACCCCACATGGTTTCAACGCCAGGCATACAATGGCCACAAAAAATTCCATTCACTAAAATTTCAGGCCCTCATGCTTCCGAATGGTATCATCGGCCATCTCTACGGACCGCTGGAGGGACGACGAAACGACAATTTCTTGCTCACAGAGAGCGGGTTGCTCGACCGCCTCAGCCTTTTCGCTCACCAGGCAGATGTTGACGACAACACACCTATTGAGGAGCAGTTCTTCCAAATATTCGGTGATCCAGCCTACGGTGTAGGTCCGCATATTATGAGCCCATTCTCGGGGGCAGGCCAGCGTACCCCGGACGAGCAAGCGTGGAATGCGCAGATGTCGGCTGTTCGAATTGAAGTGGAGCATGAATTATAGCGAACCTGTGGCCATTTCTTAACGCAGGTTGGAAGATGCGCTTGTACTTGTCACCGATTGGGCGGTATTACCGTGTTGGTGTACTTCTCTCCAATTCCTTGAACTGTCTTCGACCAAACCAGGTAGCACAGTACTTTGACTGTTTGCCACCAGAGCTCGAGGACTACCCCCATAATTAAACATGTATAGATTGATATATCGTAGGGAAGATGAACATATATATATATAGTGAAGGCAAATTATTTATGAGTGCGCGAGCCGATTAGTTCTGGTCTGCGAAGATTTTCCCGACGAGCCCCAAGAACTCCGTCTGGAAGGAATGTGTATGTTTCGTGGCCTTGCGAAAATCAGTGTTACCCTGCTCCATCTGCGCCAGTATCTTTTCCTGGAACTGGCGCCGATCTGCCCGCTCCTCCTTCAAGAAACCCTCCACATCAAACGATGTGTTCCGTTTAATGCGCTTGGTGCTGCGGGAGGGCGTCGTGTTCTCGTCATCGGAATCGAGGATATTGGTGCGCTTATTTTTAGCGGAAGGTTTGCGCGCTGTGTCTGGAATACTGGGGACAGGTGTTTTCGTCACCGCAGCCTTTTTCGTCTTGGTTGGACGCGGAGAGACTGGCTCCTTCTTCACGACAACTGCTGGGTCGGCAGGTTTATACCTCCGAGTCGTCTCCGTTGGCATCTCCCGCGGGCCGTGCCCTGGCGTCGTCGGCAGCTCCGATCAAAGACGCGGGAGGAGACCAATCGCGGAGTACAGGAGGTGCATCGGGAATCGGTGGTTTGGGGGTCGAAAGCGGCTGAGCGGCTGTTTTGGTGACCTGATCGGTAATGACAACGGCATCATCGTCGCTGTCTGTGGTGGCTCGCGAGGCCGTGCGACGGGATCGGTTCAATGACGCGAAACGAATCTCCTCGCCACCCTTCTTGTCCTCATCCGCTTTCTGGCGTTGAATGAGCACTCTGCCGTGCCGTTAAAATAGAAGTTGCTTACTTTTTTAATTTTATCCTTTTCGCCGTCTGTCTTATCCTCGTACCGCCGCTTCTGCGCCGTGAGCAGATCCATGGGGGCTCCAAACGACTCCTCGTATGAGCTCCCCGAAATGGCGTTGAATATCGCATCCGGAGCACTCTTGGGATTCTAGAAAAGTATTAAAATAAAGTCTCGGTAGTAAAAATAGTCCACGTACCTCATGGTACGCCAAAAGCTCGGCCAAACGCGTCTTGAGCACGACGTCACTACCGGATATCCCCAACGCGTGCACGGCATTACCAAATTCCTTGTCTTTCGCACCCCTTTCACCATATTTCGCCGTAAAATACTGCACCGTAATTCCCGTTTGCAGGATGTCGAACAGTTCCCGGGCGGTGTATGTTGAACGTGTGAATCTTTTAGGGGGATCAGCAACATCCTTCTCCGCTGGAATATTTGACTGGGTGACAGGGAGTGAAGCGAGGGGTCGGCGACGTGGGGCGGGTTCGACATGGGTCAGGGTGGGAGGGGGGTTTTTGTAGGGAAGTTCGCTGTGATAGTCAGAATATTGCATTGGAGCAGACTGTTGCTGTGACGGCAGATACTGGGGATGCTGCTGCTGCGAGGACGGATAGGGATGCTGCAGGTGCGACATGGGATATTGATGCTGCGCAGGAGGGTAGGCATGCGCCAGTGGCTGGTACAGATAGGGGTCATGGCCAGACTGGGTAGCCGTAGTTGTTCTGCGTGTTAGAGGTAGAGCGCGGCGCGTTGATACTTTGTGTCCGAGGTGGGCGTACGCATGTCTAGTCACAACAAATCATCAGAAGTCACATCTGTCAAGTGGAGTCGCTTAAAGTTGGGAGTGATGGCTCAGAACTTTTGGGCGCTGCGAATATGCTCTACAGAAACACGCGAGTCACGGACGGCATCAACCGAACATCGGAGATGCCCGATTACTGCTCTTTGCGGAACTTAGGGCGGGAGCGTTTTTTTTTCAAAAAGGGCTGTTTTCGCCATAACGGCGATTGTGCGTCCAGTTTTCATCCGTCTGCCCTGAAACCAAGACAGAACGATTCGCAGCGTAAATCCACAGGCGCCTGCATCCTAAAATAATTATTTTCATCTGCACATACTACCAATAGCATATTTGGTCATGTATTTGGCATAACATTTCTAGCAGCCAAACTAATGAAGTTGGATGTCTTGGTTGTGGGGTCAAATCAAGGGAATAGTGTTTCTCAGGCGCCTGTATGTCCAAAATCACTTTGCGATGCATCCAAGAGATTTTGGGAGTGTTATACTGTTACTCCATGTGCTCATGACTGTACCCACTCACAAAATCTCTTGGATGCATCGCAAAGTGATTTTGAACATACAGGCACCTGAGCAGCACTATTCCCTTGAATTGACCACACAACCAAGACATCCAACTTCATTAGTTTGGCTGCTAGAAATGTTATGCTAAATACATGACCAAATATGCTATTGGTAGTATGCGCAGATGAAAATAATTATTTTAGGATGCAGGCGCCTGTGTATTTACGCTGCGAATCGTTCTATCCGGGCAAACAGATGAAAACTGGACGCACAATCGCCGTTATGGTGAAAACAGCCCTTTTTGAAAAAAAAAATGCTCCCGCCCTAAGTTCCGCAAAGAGCAGTAAATCAACGACAAAAAGTTTTTTTAACTGCATGTGCACATGTGATGATTTTTCACCGAGTAGGGGGGATTTTTCCCCCAGTAAGTAAATACGAACAAAGGCACAGCCGCTATTTTTCATATGTTTTCAACTAATAGAAATAGTATAAAGACTAGACACAGCCACAAAAGGGGTCCCTCAACGAAATCGGAAACTAGTAAAAAAGTGATTGTTTTTGGGTGCCCTGAGATTTGAAAGAAACGATAACATATGTAAACATAAGTACTCGTAACAGCCACAATTTCATCAATTCCATGAAAGGTGTTGGAGATCTCTTCCACACTCTGAATCAAAATTGTTTCTCATGGACATAGTGTATATTCTGGACCTTCGGTCATATCCTACTGATTTAATAATTAAATGTTAAGAAACTCTCTGGCTGCGGCTCATATGGATCCCAAAATGGGGCGGAACAGGTACACTCGCTTTCAACATACCGAATTTTTGTTTCAAGCCTTTTAAAAACACTTCCGCCATTGAGAAGTATGTTTTGAAAATAATCAACTATTTTTATTCTGAGTGTGAAAGAGATCTCCAACACCTTTCGCGAAATCGATGAAATTGTGGCTGTGGTGTTTACAAGGGTTATCCACCAGCCGCCGTGGAGAGGTTCACCTCAACTTTCTGTCACCAGTCACATCGGTCCGAATCTTCCGGTCACCCATTTCTGTATCAACTCAAATACCACGCTCTGTATATTTGAACCTCGAAACCGCGGCTGGGGAGGAACCTGAGATCAAACCGGATTTTCTGTTGAGACAGCCATTGCTTAAACAAACTTCATATAGATTTATAGCACAGAAGCATCACAATAAATATCTTACCTCGAATGTTCATGCGTTCTGCAATGATATTGTCAGCCCGGTCCCAGTAAGAGGGGATCTGCAACCAGCGCTCCGCATACGTTCTGAAAGATTCATCCTCGAACCAAACCAGCCTGTTATCAATGACTTCCCTTGCTGTCCGCGTCCACGCCGCGCCGATGCTCCAGCGGGAGGGTATCCATAGAACGATGCACGGTAGATGAGGGATCGCCGTTAAAGCTTGTTGCATAGAGTCAAAGGGCTGGGGGACTTGTAGAGCGGCATGGGCCACGGACGTAAGCATCCCAAGCAACGAACATGTCGACACCCATACGTACTCGCCCAGACTCTGTGTACGCGCGGTTATGACACCGTACATGCAGAGGTGGGTCAGAGAGGGAAGAAAGGCACGGGGTGTGGGGATGGCCAGAACTGTGGCATAGTCCGTAGATAAATGGGTGATATTGGAGAGACAGGCGACGGGCAGCGCGATGGTAGACTGGCTGTGCAGTAGGAGATCAACCACTGAGGTGGAGGCGCTGAGGAGGGGAATAACGCTTACGGAAATAACATCGTCAATGGTAATGCAGAGCCGATGCACACCCAGAAAAAGGTGGGGAATTTGCGAACAAAGTCGAGCACAAAATTCCACAAGCGCAGCATAGGCAAATACGGACGCGGAACTTTGCCAGACCATGTGACCGTTCTGAAGTGAGCATGCTGTAACCTGCAGCAAAGGTGAGAGCGAAGGCGGCAATAGAAACAACAACAGACCAATGTGCAACGCGTACAGCGACAAGCCTGAAACCGGGGACAAGTGTAGGCCACAACCTGGCGGCAAGTTCAAACACAACGCGTTCAACGTCTTGAGGAAGTTTAGGCTGCACCTCCGAGTGACCGTGTTCTGTGTGAACATGCAGGGGGGTCATGGTACAAGCAACAGATGGTTTTGGTATTCCCCTGACGAGCTGAGTCCCGATGGGAAAAACCTCTAAGGGTGTCCGATGCCACTGCTTTGCTCAGGAATGCCTTCACGTAAGTCATACGGGGACTCCCGCACCATCAACAAATACAGAGAGAATCACAATGTAAGTATACTTCTAACGTATGCGTGTCGCGCATGAGACGCTAGCACAGGGTGAAGTTGCAGGTCTGCAATGATCATGGCCCCTACCGCGCTCTCGTGAAGGCTGTGCGACACACGGATGTACACTGTGGGGCCATGGCATATGTGATAGATACCCCTCCTAATGCGTGTCAATGATTCGCAACGAAGGATGCGTTAAAATAAACATACACGGAAAGAGACCTCAAAGGCCTGCAAGTTCTCCCTTTGTTGGTTAAAAGACTCGATAACTTCGCAATACGTGATCGAGTCTTCGTCGACACTTTCAGGTTGAGCAAGTTCCCAGTATCGACTATGAATGCCTGAATACTGCCCCGCTTAGTGAGCGACAGTTGTCGATAAATGCTCACTTACTTCGCCAATCACGTAACCAAAACAGAAAGCGAGGGGGTTGCCATTGGGATCCAGGTTGAGGTCAAGAACGTCCAGAGACACCCACCAGCATGGCACCCATTCATCGGCAACCGTCCGGAGTTTCGCGACGAGGTCGAGTAGGTCAGACTCGTTGAAAATGTGGTGACTCATAGCAGCAGCCGGCGCAGGTGGTTCAGGAGATCGAGAAAGGGGAGTGAGTGAGAACTAGCGTCTCCTGAAAACAAACGACCAATTATGGCTCTCTTCATGGAGCGAGACATTCCCCGGGAAGTCCTACAGGAGTTCATCGACTGTCTGCGGACTACTGGAAGAGCATCACGAGCCGCCCTGTTAATAGGAATTGGATGAGGGCATAGATATGTGGAAACAGAAAGTATAGTATAACTTCGAACAAACGGATGTCGACGGTGACTTCAAGACAAGTACCATTTTGCCCACCAGACACGTGTCCGAACGAAGGCGGAAGATTGCGGGGCCCGACAGGACACGGATTAACCAGGTCTGCCCGGAGGGCAATAGCAATGAAAAGGTGAGCCGTTTTGCCGAAGCTTGGCGCCCTATAATTAGGAAACAACACATGCGGCCGCGTGCTGGCTGTGTCTATCACTGAGCTATCAGGCAGCCCTTGTTCTTCCACCTCCACGTCTACTGCACTGTATACACAAGACAAGAAATGCCTGCGCTCCGCTTCGGCGACAGGGTATGGAAATAAAGTTAAAACAAGGAATTGAGAGGCAGAATTGGAATACAGAATACGAAAAGAAATCACCCACCCAGGCGGGAAAGCAAGAGATCCGTTGTCCATCACCATAGCCGGAGTAATTCTCAAAATGAGCATTGCGCCAGCCGAAAGAGTGAAATTGAGGTGCCAATTTCTTGCGTTCGGCTTGCGAACATTAAAAGAGGAAAACCAAAGTGTGCCAGTTAACCGTGCAATATGGCTGGGCTCCCCATTGACAGTGCGCAATGAATGAGGATCCGCTGAAAGACAGAGCAGCCGACTAGTTGGACACTGAGATTCGAGAGAACCCAAGAAACCCAGCACCGGCATTGAGTGTTTGATCCAAATTGAATGGGTTTTTAAAAGTAGTAGCAGGGAAGGGTTTGATCGATGAGCGGGTGATAGAAAGCTACAACCGGTGTCTGCTTTACAGCCGTTTTCAAAACTTTGTGCGCTTTTACGAAACGGTGGAGCTCATTTTGTGCTTACCTCTGTTTGCTGTGGCGTGTGGATTTGATGATGTCATAGGTGGAGCAAATGGTAAATGCGACCGCTTTTCTTGCATACTCTCCCGAAATCCTCTTGAATATGAGGAGAAAAGTTGAGGGCATGGTCAGACAACTGATATCTCAGTGTCTGGGGCAAAACCGGAGAGATTTCGACGAAGTTGAACTACGGCGTGACCTCGGCACGATGACGCAGCGACAAACAAAGGTAAGCGCAAAATGAGCTCCACCGTTTCGTAAAAGCGCACAAACCTTTGAAAACGGCTGTATAGCTGGACGGAATGTCGAAGTCTATGTGGTCGCAGTGTCAAGGGCGCGGCGTCCTGTGAAATATGTGCCAAATTAGTGTTTTTTCAACAGCAGTGGAGAGCCACGGGACGAGCGTTCTCCGTCGAGGCTCCCCAATGCAAATTAATTTCCGAGGCTCGCAGTTCAGAAGTCTTGCGAAGGAACCACGGCACGCACTCGTCACTTCATGCCGGCGTGAATTGACAGATCTCAGTTTATCGGGAAATGTCGACTGAATAGACACCACAGCAGTAAGAATTCATTGGAAATTTGGTGGGAAAGACGGTAGACAAAAGGTGTAAAATCACCACAGCAGTTTGAACCAGAATAGAAATTCGGTGGGAAAGATGAAAGACAACGCTCTAAGATCTCGAGCAGCATAAGCTTAAAGGAGATAATACAAACACATCCAAATGAAAGCCGCAGAGAATCTTAATAGAACGGATAATCCACACAGTACTCGGAGTCTCTGCCAATTGACGCTGGTCCTGTAATGTCTCGCCAGGCTAGCGAATTCCACACAGTTAATCAGAACATCTATGGTGCGTGGTGAAACTGGTAAGAATACCAACCTTATTACTTATGTGCCTCAGGCGGCATGGGGGGCAGTGGTGGAGTGGGTGGCGATCATGGTGGCAGTGGGGGCACTGGGGAGGGTCCCAGAATAACATATGGTGGTATCCAGACTCAATACTTCACCATGAATTTGTATGTCGATTCATCCTTTTCCACATACTGTTTGTCAATAACAGAAAATTTGACAGAAGCAACACCAGAGAGATTCTAGCAAGTCTCAAATGTGTGGCAGCAGGCTATAATGCTGCCAACACACCCGAGAAATGCATGGATGGTACACGAGTTGACATAATCGGGGACCTTGTTGCACGCTTGACCAGCACTCCTGATTCATTTCGCGTGGTCATGCTCAGTGGGGTTGCAGGATCGGGCAAATCCACAATTGCAAAGACAGTTGCAACTATCTTGGCCAAGGAGGAAAAGACTCTTGCAGCATCTTTTTTCTTTTCCCGTGACCATACAGACCGCAAGGAGATACGTTACCTTGCTACAACACTTGCCATGCAGCTTGCAGATTATAGTCCTGGCTTTCGTGCTCATCTCATTGAGGTACTGGAGAAAAGTGGTCCTGGCATTTGCTGGACAGAACCACACCTGCAGTTCCAGAAGCTGGTTGTAGAAATTCTTGGGAAGCTACCTCCCTGTTCAACACCATGGGTGATCTGTCTTGATGCTCTGGATGAATGCGGTGAAGACCGTGGCCAGAATTTCTTGCGGTGGCTATCTGATAGCATTGGTCAGATCCCAGCCCATATCCGATTCTTTCTGACTGGACGTCCTGATGTTCCTTCTTATCTGAAATTTGGTACACTTCTTCCTCTGGTGCATAGGATTGTCCTTGATGAACTTGAACCGAGGATAGTTCAGGGTGATATCCACCTCTATGTTCAGCAATCACTTAATGGGGCCAACTGGATTACACGTCATCCCTGGAAAATTCAGAAAGAGCAGGCAGAAGAAATCACAACCCGTGCAAATGGACTCTTTGTTTTTGCAGCTACAGCTGTTCGTTATGTTCTTGCAGGACTGCCACAGACACCCCCACAAGAATCTGTTGATGACCTCCTGGATGGTGAAGCTCTCACAGACCTGTATGATCTATACCTCCGGATTGTGAATTATGCAATCCCATTAGCCCCCCGCAGAGACCGGCGTGCTCAACGCTCACATGATCGAACGATGAAGATTCTGAGTACAATTTTGCAGCTCCTGGAACCTTTGGATCACCAGAGTCTTGCAGACTTGCTTGAACTGGATAAAACAGTTCTTCTGGGGACACTGCTCCCTCTGAGTGCTGTGATCCACGTTTCTGATACTCCAGGGGCAGCAATCAGAATCATACATCTCTCATTCAGAGAGTTTATGACATCTTATGTTCAAGTAGCCCGGCCAGAAATCCTTTGTGGCACAGACGACCAGCAGCAAGCCCTGGTGTCTGCTCTTATGAAGGTGTTGAACAGGCAACTGAAATTCAATATCTGTGATCTACCAACTTCATACTTGCGAAACATTGACATGCCAGGGTTGCAGTGGCGACTTGCCAACTACATCCCATTGCATCTCCGATATGCTGCTCAATATTGGATAGATCATCTAGAGAAGACAGCATATGATTTATACAGTAGCCAAGAAGTGCAGAACTTGCTGTTCAAAAAGTTCCTGTTTTGGCTGGAGGTGTTGAGTTTACTTGGGATTGTGAGCTATGGACAGCAGGCTCTGTCTAAATTGATGGTTTGGGGAAATGAGGTATGTCTAGGAATGATCTTGGGAGATGTTATGAGGACTGAAGATCACCAGAGCACACCTCTTCTCCAATTTGTGACAGATGCCAAAAGATTTGTTTCCTTCTTTGGGGAACCAATCAATCAAAGTGCTCCCCACATTTATCTATCAGCACTGGCCTTGGCACCAGAGGAGTCCAAAATCACTGAAAGATTCTCACACAAATTCCCACAATTACTAACAATCACAAGAGGGAGGATGAAACAGTGGCCAAATACAGTTGCTGTACTGGAGGGGCACACCCATGTGTTCACCTCGGTCGCCTTCTCACCCAATGGCAAGAGAATTGTGTCTGGCTCCATTGACAAAACTGTGTGCATTTGGGATGCAGAGACTGGAGCTGCATTCAGGGAGCCACTGGAGGGGCATATCGATTGGGTCACCTCAGTTGCCTTCTCACCCAATGGCAAGAGAATTGTGTCTGGCTCCTGGGACAACACTGTGCGCATTTGGGATGCAGAGACTGGAGCTGCACTCAAGGAGCCACTGGAGGGGCACACCGATCGGGTCACCTCAGTTGCCTTCTCACCCAATGGCAAGAGAATTGTGTCTGGCTCCAGGGACAAAACTGTGCGCATTTGGGATGCAGAGACTGGAGCTGCACTCAGGGAGCCACTGGAGGGGCACACCAATTGGGTCACCTCAGTTGCCTTCTCACCCAATGGCAAGAGAATTGTGTCTGGCTCCTGGGATAAGACTGTGCGCATTTGGGATGCAGAGACTAGAGCTGCACTCAGGGAGCCACTGGAGGGGCACACCAATGGGGTCACCTCAGTTGCCTTCTCACCTGATGGCAAGAGAATTGTGTCTGGCTCCCACGACAACACTGTGCGCATTTGGGATGCAGAGACTGGAGTTGCACTCAGGGAGCCACTGGAGGGGCACACCAATGGGGTCACCTCAGTTGCCTTCTCACCTGATGGCAAGAGAATTGTGTCTGGCTCCCATGATGACACTGTGCGCATTTGGGATGCAGAGACTGGAGCTACACTCAGGGAGCCACTGGAGGGGCACATCGATTGGGTCACCTCAGTTGCCTTCTCACCCGATGGCAAGAGAATTGTGTCTGGCTCCTGGGACAATACTGTGTGCATTTGGGATGCAGAGACTGGAGCTGGACTCAGGGAGCCACAGGAGGGGCACACCGATCGAGTCACCTCAGTTGCCTTCTCACCCAATGGCAAGAGAATTGTGTCTGGCTCCAGGGACAAGACTGTGCGCATTTGGGATGCAGAGACTGGAGCTGCACTCAGGGAGCCACTGGAGGGGCACACCAATTGGGTCACCTCAGTTGCCTTCTCACCCAATGGCAAGAGAATTGTGTCTGGCTCCAGGGACAACACTGTGTGCATTTGGGATGCAGAGACTGGAGCTGCACTCAGGGAGCCACTGGAGGGGCACACTGATTGGGTCACCTCAGTTGCCTTCTCACCCGATGGCAAGAGAATTGTGTCTGGCTCCCACGACAACACTGTGCACATTTGGGATGCAGAGACTGGAGATGCACTCAGGAAGCCACTGGAGGGGCACACCGATTGGGTCACCTCAGTTACCTTCTCACCCAATGGCAAGAGAATTGTGTCTGGCTCCAGGGACAAAACTGTGCGCATTTGGGATGCAGAGACTGGAGCTGCACTCAGGGAGCCACTGGAGGGGCACACCGATTGGGTCACCTCAGTTGCCTTCTCACCCAATGGCAAGAGAATTGTGTCTGGCTCCAGGGAGAATACTGTGTCCATTTGGGATGCAGAGACTGGAGCTGCACTCAGGGGGCCACTGGAGGGGCACACCGATCGGGTCGCCTCAGTTGCCTTCTCACCCGATGGCAAGAGAATTGTGTCTGGCTCCAGGGACAAAACTATGCGCATTTGGGATGCAGAGACTGGAGCTGCACTCAGGGAGCCACTGGAGGGGCACACCGATTGGGTTACCTCAGTTGCCTTCTCACCCAATGGCAAGAGAATTGTGTCTGGCTCCAGGGACAACACTGTGCGCATTTGGGATGCAGAGACTGGAGCTGCACTCAAGGAGCCACTGGAGGGGCACACCAATGGGGTCACCTCAGTTGCATTCTCACCTGCTGGCAGGTCCTTTCTCTCTGAATGCACTGATTGCACCATTTGTCCATGGAATATTGATGGTGTTGCCAATGGTCCACTTCTGCAATGTTTCTGCTCTATGAGTGGATGGAGTTTACTCAATGTGGGTTCTTCTTCTATGCATACCTTTAGTATAGACTAATTCTCTATTCCAGTCTCTTCACCTCAAGTCACCTTCTGCACCTCTGCATTGGAAAATACGCAATGGTTGGGTCTCTTGTCTCCCTTCAGAACTCCTTTTTTGGCTTCCTATGCCCTTTAGGGTTGGACTGTGGTCTCCATACAACACACTTATTATTGGCCAACAACAGACCTTGCTCTTATATGACAAGTTTGTATGTGGCACAGACTGGGCAAAGTGTTATGCCCCAGCAGAAAGCCCATCATAAATCATAAACATCTTGAACAGTGTATCTTGGCTGATCCCTTTCCCCTCATGCTCAATACTTGTCTTATGCCATGGAACCAGATTGTTCAACCACTCTGGTCATTACCCTTTACTCTCCAACACCCTTCTCTGTCTCATCTACCCCCTTCATTACCCCTGCATTAAACCTTATGCCCTAAATGCCCCCCTCCTGATGCTACTCCTTGTTGTTCACTGCTGGCCCTGGGCTCCTCACATCATAGAATAAATACCTTAGTCAGTAGGTATATTATGTGCACTATTCTGGTCTATTCTCCAGTGGCTTGTCTATTTTTGCTTGCCTTTGTATTTTCAACCGAAGATAAATGGATCAAGGGAGTGACACAAGCACAAGATAGCCAGGGCAAAAGTAGAGATCAAAATTGTGAGACAGGTAAGGAGAACATAGAATATATGTGGGAAAATTCAATGCAGAACCCCAAAAATGTCTTAGGCTGTATTGGCATCATCTGTCAGACAATCCAGACCTGTCCCGATCCTTTCTGGAGGTCCTGAATACCCTTCATATCCCGCCTCTAGATATGCTTCCAATGTCTGACAACTCCAGATCTAGAAAGGTTTGATGTCCATGAGTTTTTGACATAAACAAGTTTTGGCATGGGTTTGGCGATAGATTCAGGACAGAGCAGTGTCATGTGAGAAGACCAGACAAGTCAAGTTGACACTCAACATCAATCCCTGGCAACTATTAAAAGTTGTCACATATGCAGGCACTAAAGGAAATTGGTGACAGGCCAATGTGTAGCCCAATAGAAGTGTTGTGGTAAAAATAATGCAAGGAATGAGGATATCCTCATTATTACTGCTGTTTGCGGAATTTGGGGTGTGGCTTGATTTTTAAATTTTTTGATGTGTTTCACGAGAACACCCCCCCTGAGCTCAATTCTCAATGTTTTTCTGCGAGAATATGCTCATTTTGTTTGCATTGACAGTTTGGAGGGCATGGGCTCTTCATATTTTGTATCAGCACATGTGAATGACTCAATTGCTCAACTTCCGCTGTTTTTTGGTGTTTGCATGCAGAATGACTGGCATATTGACCCATAGTGGTTTGATTACCCTAGATTTTGGATATGTTGTTTTCAGAAGTTTTAATTGAAGTTGTTGTTATTTGTTTGGCTGTTGATCGGACAAAAGATCCGACGCTGAGGGGCAGAGATCCTAAATTGAAAGTCAAGGCCACAGAGAGTGGATCTGAGTGGACTTCGACAAATGGGATGATTTGATTCCATGGCCAGTTGTCGTCCCGACTCAATTCAAAATAACTGATTAAAATCAATCAAGGCGCAGTCCTCCCGACTCAATTAAAATAACTGAGTAGAATCAATCAAGGCACAATCATCCTGACTCAATTAAAAATAACCGATTAAAATAAATCAAGGCGCAATCATCCCGACAGAATTAAAATAACTGATTAGACTCAATTAAGACACCATCATCCCGACTCAGTTAAAAATAACCGATTAAAATCAATCAAGGTGCAATCATCCCGACAGAATTAAAATAACTGATTAGACTCAGTCAAGACACAATCATCCCGACTCAATTAAAAATAACTGATTAAAATCAATCAAGGCGAAATCATCCCGACAGAATTTAAATAACTGATTAGACTCAATCAAGGCGCAGTCATCCCGACTCAAAAAATAACCGATTAAAATCAATCAAGGCGCAATCATCCCGACTCAAAAATCAATCAAGGTGCAGTCCTCCCGACTCAATTAAAATAACTGATTAGAATCAATCAAGGCGCAACCATCCTGATTCAATTAAAAATAACTGATTAAAATCAATCAAGGCGCAATCACCCCGGCTCAATTAAAAATAGGTGGAGATCCGGTCCAAGTTTAAAGTCTTGTCAAGGCCACAGTGGCCGACTCAATTAAAATTTTATGCAATGATCCTAATCACGTCCACAGATGGCACTTCAGTTGTCACCAGCGACTCAATTAAATTTCAATAGGTGGGTGCAGAGATCCGGTAGGACCAGGTGGGAGGGGCTGATTTCGTGATCTTGACATTTTTGGGCCAAAATTCGACAGAAATAAAACAAAAATGAAGCTTCTTTGAAAAGAACCGTTTTCACCAGGCAAAAAAAATATTCTCCTGGCATTTCACCAAAGTCACGACCAGGCATTTTCGCCTATAATCAGCGGTCCTGATCGGGCCCAAATTTGAAGTATCAAGGCCCAGATGGCGCCCTATGACCGAAATCAGATGATTTGATTCAATGGCCGCGGATGGGCATCATCACGATTCACAACTTATTAAAAATAGATGAAGAGATCCTAATCAAGATGGCGCATCACCGACTCAATTAAAAATAGGTGGATGTAGAGATCCGGTCTAAATATAAAGTCAATAGGTGGACGGATGACCGATCTGAATCTCGCCCAAAAGTATATATATACGGCCCACGAATAGTTCCTTTCTCACCACCTACCACCTGCTGCACCATGGATATCTCTGCAATGTCTCTGGCTCTTAGCTGCTTTACTATCGCTGGCTCCACAAGGTCTTCTTGTCATGCGCAGGCCAATCCTTTTCTCTTTGGCCTTCCATGAGAGAACAAATCCTTCTCCTTTGCTGCCAGTCCTATCTCTCCCTCTGTCCCGGAGTCTCTCCCCTGCTCTGCTCAATTTTTTGACCAAGGCAAAGATTATACTAATTGTGCTGGTGCGTTATTCTTCACCAATATTCCAATGTCAAACTCATAGTGACCGATTTAGACATCCCAAATCACGTAACTAATTCCTGTGAATGTTTTCTTTCGGTCATTGCAAATATTGTCAGCCCTGTATTTGTACACCCCGATGCATGGCATACAAACTCCGCTGCTGAGAATTTATGTACACACTTGATGTACAACTCTTTTACTATGAACATCTCCATAATTCCCGTGGCTTTCAAGGTCTGAATTCTGCCTCATTCTTTTTTGAACTGCAATGCAGAGTTGACAATGTTGATGTAGAACTTTCAAAAAGTCCATTTTTTATATCTGTTACCACACCACTGACCACTTTACTGCCTTATCTCCCTCGTGCTAAAATAGGTACGGTTGCAAAATTACATGGAGTACGGATGAATTCCAGACTGGCAATCAATGAAGCAAAGGAATTGATGTTGCTGCACAGCTGTGAAAACTGTCCCCAGTTTGTATCAATTATGAGTATGAGAGAACCTCCACCATCCATATCGAAAGCTCAGGTGTCTGTGGCAAATACGAAGACCTATTTGAAGCAGAAGGAACAGAAATTTCAACCGTCCTCCGCATATACTTAGATTGAAAATTCAGAAAGATATTTCTAATGAGGCAAGGAGACTCAGATACTGCGGGAAGGTCTGCCAGCAATGCCTTCAAGGAACGGAATTTCCCCCAAAGCCTGCATCGGATGAAACTCTGCATTGTATACTTACCAACTCATCTGAAAGTGTACAACCCCGTAGATTTTTGGAAGCCGGTTGTGCTGTCTGTGGCCGATTAACCCTTCAAGCTGATCTGACACCCCTTGCAGAGTTTCGAGGTAACCTTCAGCTATTGAAGTGTGATGGGGTGACTAGGAAGGAGTGGTTCTCTTTGTCTGATCCGATTGTAGAACTTGATGGTCCGATACTGGCTGGTGGATGCAAAGAGATTTGCATTTCATGTGAGGAAGTTGAAAAATTGGGTACCTTGTGATGCATTGGCAAATCACAATTGGGTTGGACCTATTCCCCCCCAACTTCAGGGATTAACTTATGCAGAAGGTGTTATGATTTCAAGGGTCAGGCATAATCGATGTGTCATTCGTGTCAACTCTGGAAGAGTCCGGATGCATGCAAATGCGATTATGTTTGCTCAACCAGCTCTAAAAGTGTATCTGAAATTGCCCCCTAGCAGAGAGGAAATTAGTGAGGTGCTTGCATTCATTTTTACTGGTTCATGTGCACCTACGCAAGAGGACTATGACCGCACACCTATGCTTCTGTGACGGCACAAAGTTGCTCAGGCACTCGAATGGTTGAAACTGAATCATGAGGATTATGCTGATTTGGAGATTTCCGAGGAAAATTTGTTATCTTATGCGCATCGTGATATTCCTGGCGTGGTGGACTATAAGCATACTGAAGGTGATCCAAATAATTCCATTCCATCTGAAGCTCAAAGTGTCTTTGATAAAAACTTTGAACATGGGACTATGGATGGTGAATGTACTTTTGCTGTGCATGGCTCGCCATTCCTGGGGATTGGGCGGGAGCTCCCGCACAATTTTTGAAATGAGCCGGGAGCTCCCGGAGATCCTGGGGATGTCCCGGGAATATTGGGAATGGGGTGGGAGCTCCCACCCATGATTTAAATGAGCCCTTGTTGGGGATTGGGTGGGAGCTCCCGCCTAGGGCGGGTGAATTACCAAAACACCATATTACTGTTATTAGCACTTTTGATGTTAGAATAACAACCACTATAAATTATATTCGATGGGTGTCGACACAGGAGACCAATTCAAACCCACCTTTCCTATTGAATCCAAATGTAACTGAACATTCAGGACCTTTGTCTTCATTGGCACATTTGCCTCATGCCCTGCAGCACAAATGGGTGATTAATTAATATACAGGCCAAGGCCAGTATCTAGTGAGCCAGGCACCAAATGTGCCGCAAAATGGCATTTTTGAAGCAAAAGGACCCCAAACACCAATGTGTGATGTGACATGTCTGGGAGCTCCCAGCCAAATTTTTCGGTTTCACCAGGAGCTCCCAAACACTTTTCCCCTACACCCGGGAGCACCCCGCATCCCGGGATTACCCCACCTGGCCGAAGCCCTTTGGGCCCATCATTCAAACTGGGGCCTTTGGCCCTTTTGGTAGGTCCAGGTATAGGCCTGAAGTGAGTCGGAAGCTCAGTTGAATACATTTTCAAAGATCCTGACTTACTTTTCTCGCTCAAATACCGATGTTACAAGTCTGTTATCTGGAACAGCTGTCAAGGCCGTTGTCTCATATGTCTCAGATTACATTGCCAAGCTTGGTTTAAATACCTATCGGGCATTTGCGTCTGTGTTTGATATATTTGATAGAAATGCAGATACTCTCAACAGTGGTGCTGAGGGTGTTGAAGTTTCAAGGACACTAACGAGGCAAATGATCAACTCAATGTCCACAAAAATGGAAATTGGGAGCCCAATGGCAGCAATGTACATCCTCGGAAATCCTGATCACTACCCAAGCCACAAATATGTCAACTTTGCCTGGTGTTCATATGTAACGTTTGTAAAATCTTACTGGAACAAGGGTATTATGAATGACGGTGATGTTGAAGATGAAACCTTTGGGGAAGATTTTCTCATCATCCAAAACCAAAGTGGATCTTATGTTGCATGTTCCATTGTGGATGACTATAGATTCAGGCCCACTGCATATGATAATGTAAACCTATATGAATGGGTTCAGTGCTCTGCGAAGAAAGTACGGACATGAAAAGAGCACCAGCAATTTGAAGAACAACTTGAGATTTCGAAGTCACTCAGTTTTGATGAGGCTGATGAAGAGATTTTTGAGAAGGAGATAGAGCCTAATGACAGTGACAGTGATTTTTCTGGGTTCACAGATGATGACATTAGCTCAGATGGTGATGGGGTTGACATTCTGGATGACACTGATGACTGGAACTCCGATGATGAACACTGGTTGAACATTTCAAATTTTTCAGTGGAAAATTTAGTGAAAGACTTGAATTTTTTTTCACCTATTTTTGCACCAAAAAAGTAGGTGAAAAATGTGAAAGATATTTTACATTTTTCACCTTATTATTGTTTCAAGTCAGAAAAAGGTAAAAATGTTTTACATTTTTCACCCCTTTTTTTGCCAAAAAAACAGGTGAAAAAAAATTCAAGTTTTTCACCAATTTTTTCACTGAAAAACTTGAAATGTTCAACCAGTGGAAGATGCCATAATTGTGCAGAAGAACATGGAGCAGCAAAAAGCACACAGAATCACATCACATCCATTTTTGCCTGTGCACAAGGCAGCATTTAGAACACATTCTGTACATTGTGACTTCAGCAAGTAGATAAGATCCCCAATTTTATTGGTGGAGCAATACCCCGGTCCGATAAAGGTGACCGAGAATATTACAGTATGTCGATTATGACTCTGCATCAGCCTTTTGACAAATATGTTCGGAGGTTTTGGGGATTTTTAGGGTTTCCGGGTTTTTTCAAAAAAAGGAAAGGCTCTCAAATGATGAGTGATTGAAGGGGCAATGGTAGATATTTTTTTTCCCCCCAAAGTTTGCCAAATTTGACTTGTTGTTCAGGGGTTTGCAAGTTTTCGTGTTTAGCAAGTTTTTTGCTGTTGAACCCCAAAAAACCTTGAAAACTTCTGCATCAAAAGGCTGATGTGTTCAAGCCCTGGAGACAGCCATCTGACTTGAAGGACAATGATTCGGGTTGGGATCAAGTGTTCCATGAGCATACCTTCACAGGTAGACAAAAATAATTGATTCGAAATTTCAACATTCAATATGAATGTAATGATGCTTGTGATGATCATTACAATGTGATGAGGCGCAAAATGGCAGACCAGGGAGAATATAGGTCCCATCCTATCCTCGGAAGCCATGACAAATTTGAAGATGATGTGGAAGCTGGGGAATTTGGAGATGAGGACATGGGCTGCAATGATGATATAACTGTTGGCAGAAGAACAGACAGATTAGACAAGTCTCGGGCAGCAATCAGGGCCATCTTGCAAGGCGCAAAATGGCTTGATGTTCCACAAGATGGACTGCTTGACATAGACACCACGGAGTTTTTTGCCCCATATAAAACCAGACAAACCTGGGCAGGGATTATGAAATCTGAGCGGCAATTATATATGGTGAATAAGATGTCAGATATGCCTGCACAAAATTATAGCAGCAAAAGGCCACATGCTGCTGATAAAGTTGAAGTGGTACCATATGATTACCTGACTCCCAAATCGAAATTAACTCAGGAGGCTAACGACACCCTTGTTCACGATATTTGCAATCGTCTTGGGAAAGAATTCAACAAGGAACAAGAACGTGCCTTCAGAATTGTTGTTGCACATGCCTCAAATCCACAGTCTAGTCCCTTGAAAATGTATACGGGGGGAATGGGTGGATCTGGGAAATCAGCTGTCTTCAATGCAATTGTTGAATTTTTCACGGCAAGGAAGGAGGAATATAGATTTTTGGTCCTTGGACCGACAGGTTCAACTGCTGCTTTGTTGAATGCTCGACCTAGCACTCTGTGTTCCGAATTCCTCGTGAGGGGAAGAGCAAAAATAGAGATGATGTGGATGGTATATCAAATGACGCCACATCCATAGCTGCCATTAATGAGTGCCTGCAGGGTGTGGAGTATATTCTGTTGGATGAGTTATCCATGGTCTCATGTGAAGACCTGCAATTATTGGCAAGTCAAGCAGCCAAAGCCAGGAATGTGCATGATGTGGAATTTGGAAACTTAAATGTGATATTTGCTGGTGATTTTGCGCAGCTACCACCTGTGACTGGTCGAGCATTATATAACAGGTCGGTTTCTTTGAGAACGACCAATACTATGTCAGCCAAAGATCAAAGTGCAGTACTTGGACGAATCTTATGGCACCAGTTCACAACAGTTGTCTTACTACGGCAGAATATGAGACAGAAGTCCCAGACAAAAGATGATGCAAAATTACGAGTGCCATTGGAGAATATGCGATTTTTGGAGCATGCACCCCAGAGGATATTGATTTTCTGAGAACCCGAGTAGCAAGTGATCGACCTGGTCACCCACACTTGGATACAAAGAAATTTCGGAATGTTTCTGTCATCACAGGATTGAATATTCACAAAGATGTGATTAATGAGGAAGGTGTTCATAGAGTTGCACAGGACACTGGCCAAGAATTGGTTGAGTTCTACAGTGTTGATAAGCTGACTTCAAGAGCAGTTGATAAGTGGAGATGGCCCAGGTGTGCACAAGCCCACTTTAAACAGTTAAATGCGAAGTTGCAGCATGCTTTGTGGTCGGCACCACCAACAACGGTTGCAGAACAGATTCCAGGGTGCTTGAAGCTTTGTGTTGGAATGCCGGTGATGATTAAATCAAATGATGCCACCGAGATATGTGTGACGAAAGGCCAAGAAGCAGTGGTAGTTGGTTGGGATTCATCAACTGGTCCTTCGGGTCAGAAGATACTTGACACCCTATTATTTGTTAGGTTGGTGAAACCTCCTCGAGATGTTCAGATTCCCGAGCTTCCATTGAATGTGATACCACTGGGAAGAACCACCAACTATGTTACATGTTTATTGCGAGATGATTCACTGTTGTCTTTGTTGAGAGAGCAGGTGATGGTTCTTCCAAATTTTTCCATGACAGATTACGGGTCCCAAGGGAAGGGGCGAGAGGAGAATGTGGTGCATTTGAACAACTGTAAAAACCACCACAACTATTATGTTTCTCTTTCAAGAGGATACACAGCTGCAGGTACTTGCATAATGCAAGGATTTGATCCCAAAAAGATTAGCAGTGGAATATCTGGGTATCTGAGACAAGAGCTCAGAGAACTGGAAATTTTGGATGAAATTACGAGCGGTATGAAGGTCACCTATCAAAGAAGGTGACAGGTATCTATCGTGGTCAATTGCTGGCATCATACTGAGAGTGGGGAGGTACTGGGGTAGATCCCCTGCATCTTCATCCTGAAATTAGGTCTCGATCTGATGATGATGTTCCCAGCAGTGATTATGGTGTTTGGAAACCGACAATTAAAGATGCAGACACTGTGAAACAGAAGAAAAGAAGAAAAACAGGACATGCTGATACACCTGCTGCGAAAAGGATTTCTCTGAATGGTCCATCTGATTCTGTTGGTCAGGCTCCAGGGAAACATGTGTAAAGGATAGGGAGCCATATTCGACTAACAGTGAGATGAGGATAACGGGTAAAAGCTCTTGATTGAGGTGACCGAAGCTCGCTCTTATATACCTTTACATGAAGAGTATCTAGAACATTCTACAACTATCTAAAAGCACTCTTTTGAGTCACTATGAGTCATTCCTAGTCATACATAGTCATACATAGTCATAACGAGTGACTATAGTCTGTGAATCAGTGTGAGTCATTCTGAGTCACTTCCCTAAAAGCATAGAACATTCCAGTAAGTTCTCAACAAGCCATAAACGGTCTGTTTGTCCTGTTGGTCTTATCTGGGATAGTCAAAATTATAGTTGCACATTCGATGCCTTCTTCAGACCTTTAGCTTGCTTGTTGAGTGAAAATCCAGAATTGTGGGCCCGACGATTATCACTCTGCAGCAAGCCACTTGGCCAGTGGGTGCAATCATATGACCAAAGATTTCCTGAACAAGCTCGAGATGAGGTTCGCAGGACACTGCGATCTATTGATGTGAACAACTTTCCCCTTGGACCACAGGGCACAAGATTGGATGCTTTATTCATGTCGGTCACAGATAATCACAGCTACGGAAACACTTCAATGTACTGTGCAGTCTGTGGATATCTGGAATCTGTGATTTCTGTGTTTGGCCAGTATTTGGATCTATACAGCACTGATGAGCTGCGCCAAAAGTATCCAAATGGATTAACCCTATCGCAATGGTTTCAGCATCATTTTGACCAACCAACGACACGACGATGCCCACAGTGCAGTGGATATAGTAATTCCAGAAAATTGCGGAGATTAAATATTATTGAAAGCATCCCTTCAATAATGGTTTTATATGTTAACTTCAACACACTGATACTAGAGGAGGAGCTCCACATGGCCCTAATTATCCAGCCATGAAGTTGCGTGGATTAATCTGTCACTCCAATATGACTGCTGTGGGACACTTCACTAGTGTTGTAGTCGATGGAGAAGGTGGCATGTGGTATCATGATGGAATTTCTACTGGGAGAGCCTGTGTTAACGCGGGCAGGTTTTCAGACTTGCAAGATCGAATTAGTCTACATAGAAGAGCTGAGGAGACACTATGTGCTGTCATCTATGCATTACAGTAGCCAACTATAACAGTGGTCCCGGTGTTGCAGTATAGATCTAATTTGGTTGTACGAGTTCTCCAGTGGTTCCCGCAGTGGTAAGAGGCGAAGGCATGGTCAATTGTTCTCAAATTTGCTGTAGTTGTGTTTGTGGTTATTCTGAGGCAGCAATGTCAGAGGACTTGTTTTATGGCCATTGCTGCGCATGGCAGTATGAGTCCTTATTACCTCTCATAACCGTTATTACCAGGTGTTAGAGTTATATGTGGGTCATCTTCAAAAGCATACATTATATTCCATAGCTAATGTACATGATACAATGATACAATGGACAAATCAGTTCAAATTCATTCACAGGAAGCTTGCCTGTCAGATTATGATGCAAACACGAACCACAGAGAATTTACCACAGAACACAATTGTACAGTGCATTGGGATACTCTGACGGTCATCGATGAGTGACCAGGCCTACTAAGGAAGCCACTTGGAAGGTTTCAGAAGATTTCGTGCAGGTCTGGGCCAAAAGTGGAACCGGAATGCAACACCTCTTTTATCATCTCCTCATCGGGTATATCTCCGAGGACTATGGTAGATAGTCCCGGACACATATTGCACCCTTCGCCACTCTGTGAATAGTTTCGGAGAACTGCGGCTCTGATGCTTAACCATCCAGAGTGCGTAAATTCGGCATCGCAATAACCAGTACTGTCAACCATGACATCTAGATACACCATGGTCACCGGCTGCAGTACTTCCTGAAGATATCTCCTGATGTGACACACAAAAAAATGCTCGTCGCACATGTCGAGATGAATGATTCGTAAAGGAAGGCATGTCTAAGGCAGACACCGGTCTGAAAGAATCTTCTATAACAGGGAAAGAAGTCAAGTGCGTTAAATGGGCGAGCCTTGGCCTTGGCCTACAACAAACTTCAAATTTCTTGCAGTCTAAATGTAGAAGATGCAAACATTCAAGTTTAGGAGTGGAGGTGAGGAGGGAACATAAGTCATCAAGCGTCGGCTTGAACGAGGACCAGACATGGTGAAGAACCAGGACACAGAGAGTAACACATATAGGTACTGATCCCCACAGCAAAAACGACATGGCTGGATGACATCACCCTGTGAACTCTTGTTCCGGATGGTAAACCACCACATTTGGGTTCTAACTTCTGTAATCCACCCATGTACCCACCAACCAACCTGCCCTCTTATTTTCTGACTCATGCCTCTATGGAATGACTTTTACTCGATATCCAACACTTTCTAAAGATGCTAGAAACCCCTTTCATTGCTGACTTGGCTGCCAAACATTGCTTCCTATTACAAGCGAAAGTACTTTGTCTCTTCAGAAACTGGGCATATAGGGAGCTCAGAGTAAAACACGCCGGATGCTTTTCACCGATGCTTTCCATGGAATGCGAATTTCAGGGAATCGGCCATCATTGATATCGATCTCATTGGTGATTGGAATGATGTAGTCAGCTTGATAAGAATCAACATTGAGCCGAACAGGGCCAACCCTTTTGAGCTCATCGCCCGCAACATTGTTGGTGATGTCAGTAACATAGGAAAACTCATGCACCACCTACCTTCCCAACACCACTGTGTTTGAAACTAGCTTACAGTGGGATATTGATCCCAGATATGCTAAGTCATGCTGCCCATTGACTTGAGAAAGCTGCCTGACATTGTCTAGCATGGCACCAACAATGTTGGGACGGAGGTGTCCAGGTGGGATCCAGTGCCCAGGATTTTGGTTGTCATGCCAATCACTAATAAGATTTATATCAGTGATCACCGATTCCCTGAAATCCTTGTTCTGTGAAAAGTGTCAGCAAAAAGTGTCCCATGTTTTACTCTGAGCTCCCCTTATGTACCGACACAATGGAAAACTTCCACCTTTAAGGGTAATCTTTGACCCCACAACTCAACTAGATATCCTGACTCAGGCGCATGAAGACCTTAGACATAGGAAACTCGATGCCACTTACAAGACCTTGCACCACTGTATATTTTGGCCACACCTTCGTGCTGATATACAACATCATGTTAATCATGTCATGAATGCCAAATCAGGAGTCTAAAACGAAAGGAAGTCCCCATCACCGTTTCTCTCCCCACCACTCTTTTCAGTAAGATTTACATTGATGTCATGTTCATGCCGAAAGCTCAAGGGTTTAAATATATTGTAGCAGCACGAGATGACCTTACTGGTGTCTGTGAAGCCCAACTCTTGAAAACCTGTGCCACATGTACACTTTCTACATTTTTCTGGAAGTATATATACAGCAGGTATGGTGTCCCGATTCAAGTCACTACAGATAATGGCCCTGAAGTTAGTTGTATTTGCTGATCGAATTACAGTCAGTAAAGTTACAGGATTTTCCCCTATCAGCTACTGCATGCCAGCGATCCAATCTTGCCATTTGACTTAACTGAAGCCACCCTCATAGTTTAAGGATTCCATCCTGGATGACTATTGCTGAACTGCTTACCTTACATGTGTGCCAACTGCATAAACATGATGAGGACATCAAGAAGGCGGCAGAGACTCTAAAAGCTGCCAGATTCAAATCTAAGGAACAATTTGAGAAGAAGTTTATCAAGAATTGCAAAAGAACACTACAAAGAAGGAGGACTAGTCCTTATGTGGAACACATGAATTGAAGCAGCCCTCAATTGCAAGACTCAGCCCTGATATCTGGGACCCTATGAAGTAGGTCAAAAAACTCATGGAGGAGCTTACACTCTCTACGAATTGGATGGCACCCCTTACCAGAAAATAATGTTGCAGCATTCAGACTGCTCCCTTACATTACCCATGACCACTGGTTTATGAAATGTGGATGGCTGGGAGACAACAATGAAGAAGACTGATTTTTATTAGCCAGATCTGAAAATGACAAACCACCCAGATCGGGACCGCCTAACTTTGGCTTTGTCTTTATTAACAAGCAGAGATCTCTCTTCTTTTTCCACTATGCCCATTCATCGCCCCATGGGTTGCATCTCGCACTACAACTTGCTCCTCTGGGCCTGCAGACAAATCGACCAGGGAGTCTATTTCTACAATGGTGATGACGGCCGTGAGCGACTAGCTCTAGCATATGCTCTTCAGGAACAATACCTCACAATATGCAGTCAAAAATTCCCAAGAGCCTAGGGCCCCTACGTTTGATTAATACCTAGAGTCTAGGGTGCAGCTAAATGCACTGGAATGGGCAGCTAAGCCCTAAGAACTAGGTAACAAATAATATTTTACTGTCAAAAGAATATTATTATTGTGCCTACAGCTCTGCCTTCAGCTGAAGGACAATGTAAACTCCCCATCTATTGTGTACACATTAAAAGGGGTCAAAAGGGGCTAGTGGGTGGGAGGGGTGGCCTAGTGCAGGGGCTTATGACGTCTGACTGGTAGAAATACTGCCAAGAATTACTTTATTTGGAAATGCTTAAGTTCAAACCCGACATGATGCAGGTTTGTTCTTTTATTCAGCTTCAGCTAGGTCCAGAAGCCTAGGGACCAAAATATTTTTAGCCTTAAATATATAGCATGAGCTGATGCCAGCTATATAGGTCCAAAAATATTATATCCATAGTACAGCTGACTGCTAAAGCTGAGCTTAATAATATTTTCCTGTTGTCATGAGCTGAGTGCAGTAGGCCAGCCTAATATTATTGTTTGGCTGACAGTTTGCCATCAGCTTTGTCCACCACATTTGGGTCAAGAATATTATCCCACATCATCAGCCGATGCCTAGTTTATAGGCACAAAATAATATATATCTTAAGCAGCTCAGTCCTGAGGCATAGGATAATAATATTTTACTGCTTACAGAAAATATGCATCAGCTGAATCGAGAGAAGCAGGCCAATAATATTCTAGAATAAGACTGGCTACTATGCAGTTAGCTTGGTTAGCATCAGCTAATCCCTAGTACCTTGGCCAATAATAATATTTGATAAATATTTTCCCACCTACAGGCTTCATCTCGGCCCAGAATCCGGCGGAATCCGCTGCTGCCTACGCTGTAGGTATTAATCAAACGTAGGGACCCTAAGGACTAGGGATTATTGACTGCAGTGTCTGAATACCTACCATCTTCCCTTTGCACCATAGCCGCTCCATTTTAGCTATCCTAGCCCCGAAGGAACGCTACGGCATTGAGAAGGAGGACGAGCTCCTCCTCATTGCACAGTCCGGCACCATCCTCGATCGTAACCATGGCCGCACTAGCCGCCTGCCTTTCTGTAATGTGCTCAAGTGCATTCACATCCTTCATCCCACTCCCGCCTGCATTATACTGCTCGCTGCCTCGATGCTAGTTCATGAGAGCTTTCGCCCAGAGTTCATTCCTAACTCTCTTTATTTGGGCAGCCCAAATTCCAGCAAAATTGTTGAGGACCAGGAATACGACCGTGTTGCACATGAAGGAATCCTAGGACGCGCTTTCTATCGAGAGGGAGCCGGATTTCACCCCGAACATTTGCCGATGGACCCAGAATTTTCTGATATTGAAGAAGAAGACGAAATTGAAGCAGAATTAGGGCAAGTGGATGCTTAGAATTTTACTTAGCCCTCAGTACGACCTCCAGTGCCCTTACCATGTAACTTCAATGTTTTTGGAAGATCTCTGAAGAATTCCAGAATTGAATTGAACCTTAAATGAGTACAAATTCCGGAACAACCCAAATACAATTGATATCGCATTGTCGCCAAAAGAGGGTCATGTAGAGTTAAACTTCACCACTTCATCCACGCTCATTACAACATGCCCGCCTCCAGAAAATGAGGCTGCCACCTGTTTTCTGAAAGGTCTCACGCCACACTCACTTCCCACCACCACACCACCTCCTCATACTCGTCCTACCACTATGAACGAGTTCATTTTCTATCGTAACCAGATCCCACCAGCCAACCACTTGTCTCAGGAGAGGAACTTCCAGGGCCTCCCAACAACATGTGGATGAATGATGATGACTTGTTCAGCTGGATTCTCTACCCCACGTACCCCATCATCGCGTCGACTGACCTTCAGAAGTTGCTCGAGCCTGATGGGCAGACCCCTGCCTATCCCGTGGAACCATATGATGTTGTTGAGGTCGACGAGCACACCCGCATCTCATGCTTCATCATACACCCTAAAGCCACCCTCATCATGCCCACCAAATACCGCCCGCTGAATCATGGTCAGTTTGTGCACTTCATGCCAGTTGTGAACCACGGACCCCTTGAGGCAGAATCTGGGTACAGCATCATTGAGTGTCAGGATCGCCACACCCCAAATGCAGATCATCTCATTCTGCTTGCTCCGGCCGACATCCTCTACTGCCATCCCAGCAGCTTCCCCAGCCCCACCTACACCGGACAGATCTACCCTTGCACAGCAGCCCCAAAGTACGAGATACTCATCCTCGCCAACCCCACCGAGTCCCCGAGCATGACTCCCAGCCAGCAAAGGATAGTGAGGGTGGGAGGTAGCCAGCAGGGCCAGATGATGGAAAGACTCGCTCGGTCCTACGTAGGCAAGCGAGAACTCAGCATCTCAACAAGTACTCATCCTTCCATTCAGCAACGAACTAAACTCTCGATGCCTCTCATTCGACAAGCATTGAGAATGCTGATCTAAATGGACAGTTTCATACTAGCCAGAATGTACTTCACGATTTACGAACTTATGCTGCCATTCAAGTAATGAATCAATTTTACATGTTTATCTTCAATCAACCCTTACCTGCTCAAAACTCCCGAACTAATTAAGCAAGTAGAGGATCTCATGGCAGTAAATAACACCGATCACCCGATGCTCTGGCCTCACTAGGTTATGAGAAGATCATGTCCAAGAAGCTTGAGCTGTGAAAGCCTCACAAATCATCCAGCATCTCAGACCCTTCTGTGCTCTCGCCATCCCCATGACTGGAATGAATGAAGAAGTAGAAGGCACAATCAAATGTGTTAAAATTGCATACCTCCCCACAGCTTGATTGTCAATATATTTCTTTATCAATGCTTGCCTACAGGTGCTTCCCTCTAATTTTTCGCTATGAAGAGAATGAAAATGCTGCAATATCGAATGTTTTCAGGTGTACCCACTGAATATCTGGATAGAGTCCACACCAAGAGGCTTATTTGTGGTTATTCTGAGGTGGCAATGTCAAAGGACTCGTACTGCCATGCGAAGCACTGGCCTCAAAGCCAAGTCCTCGTCTGCATCGAAAGGAAAGTCCGATACTGCGTCAATGTCAGATTGAGGATGTAAGTTGGGTGAAGGCCCGGGGATGTGCTGGGTAAGCCCAGGAGCATCGGAGGGTGTGCGTAGATACACGTCAGATTACAGAGGAGGTTATCCGTTCTCTTAACGAAATCTATCGAATCAGATTGTACATGTTTGTGCGGCATCTCCATTTGATATCCCCATTCCTATTCCTCCACTCCAACTCCACTCCGGTCCTTCGTTCGCAGCTTTTTCGACTCTCACGAGCGCGCAGTATGCCTATAGCAATGTTCCATTTACAGCCACGGAGCTCCACTAATGCACCACCGGATCATACCTCCTGACCTTGAACTGCAGCAAAGTGACTCCGCTTTGAGTCTTTGACATTCCGTAGAATGATTGCAAGCCTCATGACTTGAACAAAAGACCAGAAGCAACCATGCCGCTGTTCAGCACAGTCATAATCGTATTTCCCGCAATACTGCAGCACACGGCAGCTATGCTGCGGCCACGTAGTCTTGCTTGGCATGCCGCGGTATAAAATGGCTCGCATTCCCTCCATAGACTTTGGCGTTGTGGGATCTCCTTACCTCATTTGCCCACTCTCCGGCGCAAATCTTCGTGGTACTCAAGTTGTTTTGTTTTTATTCCTATGTTGCAAGCACAAGCCTCAACCCCTACTCTTCAAAAAGCACAGTTGCACGCTCGCAAGACGAGACACAACCCCACGTCATATTGACTTCAAAACCGTGCTTTCTAACCCTCTGTTGGTTCTACTCAGCCACGTCGGCTCATGTACATTCGATCACGAAACATACTGGTCCCATCGGAACAAAGGATTTGTCTTCTCTCGCTCTGTTTCCAGATTGTGCCCGAGATTCATGGTCGCCTGTTCGTTCAGAAGCATTCGTGGGATCGGAATACTGTACTAAAACGTTCAGTTCGACAGAGGGGGTGACGCGTGACGGAAAATTCCGGTTCGACAATTCGACAAACCGCATTTTTTTGGCGTGACCGAGCGCAAAATTTCGACAATCCGAGCCGAAAATTCGTCGAAATCGCGAAATTTGGGGATTTTGGGGTGACGAACCGGAAAATCTATTCGACAGTCCTCGGGGGTGATGCGTGACAAGCACCAAAGTTGGCAATCGACAGCCCCCCCAGTGACGCGTGACTGTCGAATTGAACGTTTTAGTACAGTACCTCATATCAAAAACTTCACCAACAGAATCCTATCTCTTCTCTTACAGCAACGCAGTTGGGTCACCAATTTACCCTTGCATTATTATGTCCAATATACCATAGATTTATAATGGAGTTCGCTCTCATCCGCCTTGCAGTGACTCTTGAGAAGGGACTCCGAGTTTTACTTCCCAGATTCCTTACAAAACTCGCTTATTCTGGTGAGTGCCACGTACTGGTCATTTGCTCGGACTCAATCTAGAGCAGTCGGGGTTAGGCTACGAGAAGGTGTTGGAAGGATGGGCTTCATTTTTTTCGTCACTAAGGTCATTGTAACTTTACCAAGCACTCAATATTAGTGCGAGTAAAATGCCTGAGATTCAATAAAACTCATTGTACAAATGCGCCCGAAAGACGTATATCCCCGAAAGAGCCCTCGTGCCGGAGCGAAGCGAAGGCATATCTTGTATCGAATCAGGATTCGGTGTAGGTGGAGGGATCTGCTGCAGGTCTCGCCGAGCCCTACGAGCAGCTTCTTTTCGATCCTGTTGGTTATGTCGGCGGGCTTGGGGCTTGGTTTGCGGCCAGCCTAGGGTAGAATCTTTCTCAATGCATTTAGTGCACTTGCAAAAGACCAGCTGGGTGTCCTTGTGAGGCAGCATCGCGATGGCACGCGTCGCGCGTCGAGACCAAGAGGTGGATGTCAAGGATATGATGTCGGATCCAACGGATCTGATCCAGAAGCAACTGGGACAGCCTGGGAGCGGAGGAGCGAGGGAAGAAGTAGAGTACTTCAAGCGGGGTGGTGGTATCAAGCAGAGAGCGCTGAGCTTGCTGGCAAGTACACATTTAAATATATGCTGTTTTATTCACAGAACATATCCAGCCAAAACGGGAGATACTGGAGGCCCCGTCAATACATCGCTTTAACGACATATACAATCCAAATATTGGCTGGCAGATATTTCCACCAAAGTCCGGTGATATGTGGGTAGGTAGGTCGGTAGGTAGGTAGGTAGGTGGCATTAAAGGCCCTTCAAAGCTCCGTCTTTTCTGCTCTTGTGTTCTGCAGTCGGAACACGCCACAACTGGAAAAAACTGGACTGTTGTTGTTGTACCACAAGTGTGTCCCGGAAATGGAAATGGAGGTGAGAGACTGAACACAGAGGACGCCGTAAGGACGCTGAGTGATATCACGTCGAGAGATTTCAGGTAGGCAAGTCAAAAAATTCAATCAATTCGAGCTTGGGCATGTCCACGGAGGGGTTCATTACCTACCTCTTTGTCTGCGACGTATGTCGGAAGGTACATAGACTCGAGACTCTCTCCAGTCTGCACCACTCCGGTCGATGCACTGAAGAAGAATGTGAGGGCACACTGTTCACGTCGAAACGAATGTCCGATGGTAAACTCAAATGCACTCCTTCAAAAATTATGCCGTTCGTCGATCCGGAGCGCGTCATTGCCCACATGTTGATGCGACCAGGAAAGTACGATCAACTGCAACTCTGGCGTGGTCCCGGAGACGAGCATGGTCGCATTCCACCAACCACTGCAAAAGGCTACGATGCCTTTCCTGACCCCGACAAACCAATGAAAAATATCACCGATAGCTGGGCTTAGCGGGCGATCGAAACGGGACTAGTTCGGTGGCGAACTGGGGCATGGAAAGTTGAGGATGTCGACATTTGAGAGCTAAATCAGCAGTTCGTGTCACTACCATGTGGACTCGCATGGCAGATGAATATTGATTGGTTTGTACTTTCCTCGTTCATCGCTTTACTGAAGCTAAATTACTACAGGTTTCAAGCCGTAAAGGGCTCAATGCGTTCGAGTGGAGCGCTTTACTTGACCCTGTGCAAGAATCTGCGCGAAATTCAATATATCCGTGGTGAATCCTCCTTCATACTCGGCATCCCTGGTCCTCATGAGCCCTCGCCGGAACAGATGAACCAGGTTCTAGTCAGCTTCACGGACGCGATGAGACGATTATACAATGGCTTTTACATCTTTACGTTTACTGTCGGCATTACTGATCATTCCACTATGGCCACAAAGAACCCCAATTATCTCACTCCCAGATCATTTCTAATGTATCTGATCTTCCTGCTAGTCGCAAAACTGCCGGACTCCCAAGCCACAACTCAAAAATCTTCATGTGTCCCTGCTGCTATGCACATTTTTCGAACTAAAACATCCTCGCTGTTTCGATTCAAACAGTAAGTGCACCCGTACACTTCCTGAATGTTTTTAATGACTCCTGGTTAGAGTTCGTTGCTCGCGATGATAAGCGACACCTCAAGTATGCTTTCAGAGTACGGGACACTTCTCCGGAAATAGCAGAAGACATCTTTCGTAATAGAGGTATTCGCTGGTCCATTATGAATGAACTTGCGAACTGGTTCCCTGCTGCGTCCTCCTCCATCGAGCCTATGCACTGTATCTTTCTCAGTACGCCCCTAATTTGCTACCTGCTCATTCTATTGAACAAGTCTTCTAGCCATGGTCAAACATGTCAATCGAACAATCATTTACAACAACGGCCTTCTTAACTCTGCTTCAGGTGTCGAAAAAATGGAGGCCTTTTTCAGTAAAACCATTTGGCCCGTCTCTGTTGGCAGATTACCTCCATCTGTAAGCAATCCCTCATATTGGTGCATTCCAATTCCAATATTTCCAAGTTATCTCATGGTGCCGGCTCAGTCAAAGCAGATCAATGGCGCAACCAGATCTCTGTTCTTTTTCTGGCCCTTTTTGTTTCCTGGCAGGTCGACGGCGAAATCCCCGACATCAAGGCGTCCCCATCAGTACCGAACTCAAAACTTTTCCGAGCTCAGGACAAGTCAGAGAGACTTGTCCGTCAACGACTTCTCGAGTGTTTGATGGCCGACAATCCTTCTCCGACCGAGGAGGAGGATATCGAACGTGTCAAAAAAGCAAAGATGGACCGCTCCCTTCGTCGACACTACGATGCAATCATTAATTTTACCGCTGCAGTGCACCCGCGAAATTAGCCCAAATGAAGTCAAGCGCGGCTTCACCGCCTTGTCAAATGCCATTCCTGTCATCTAACACCATACTTCCATCTCGCCTTCCACAGAGCCGCAGTTGTACGCAATGGGGCCATTGTACGCATGGTGGACATATGCGTATGAGCGCAATAATGGGCTCCTTGGACGATTCAATCATAACGACCACTCTGGGGGACAGCTAAAAGGTACAATGATGCGCAGATGATGGAAAACAATATTCACCCACGACCTACTGACTGGGTATTTCTGCTATTTTAGATTACACACTTGGAGAATATTCCCGACCCTGCGCCCAAAGATATCAACTCCATCAAACTACTCAAAACATATATCAAGGGCGCAACAAAGGAGCGTAAAGGTACTCTCGAAAGCTACCTTGCTCAAGTAGCATCGACCGGTAATGTGTCTCGTCTATTTTTGGACAACTGCCATCGCTCGTGCTCCCCGAATAGGTGTCCAACTCTCGCGATGCCCAAAATCATTAACAATTCGGAGTATTCCTGGTTGTTATCGACGTGTTTTCGAATATCTGCACGAGCTGTGGGCTCCGACAATGCCTCTCTACTCAGATATCTCTAACAATGTGCAATCTCTTCGCGGACCGATTCTGACCGTAGTTCGAGGCTGGAGACTTTGTCTGTGACTGCTTTGGGGATGGATAAACGACTCGGAGGCGGCGGGATGGGGAGGGATTTTTCTTTGGCCTCAGAACTGTTCGGACGGACTCCACGCGCGAAGGCAAACGAAGTCGACTTGGATTCTGGATCAATTACGTCCACAGTCTTCGACCGAAGCATGAGGGGACTTGGAGCGGCCGCCTTAGCGAGACTGAGCGCTGATGAGAGCGAAGGTAGTTGCCATACGGCGTGGGATCGAGAGGAAGAAAAGGAGGGTGTGAGGAACGGATTGAGTTTGGGAGATTCCTGTGACGTGCCAGCGCCGCTGAGGGTCGTTTTGAGAGCGCTGATTTTGGGTTTCATAGACGGTGTAGAGGAAAACGAGGAGGCAAAAGAGAAATTGGAAGATGAGCCGCTCGAAGAGCTTCCAGAGGAAAGACCGCTAACTTTGCGAGAACGAGACAATGTCAGGGATGCAGATGTGAGCTGGAGGGTCTGTGGATTCGAGTTGGAGTTGGGGAAGGATATGGAAAGGGGAGACTGGTATGTAGTATTCGGCGAAGCGAGGGATGCATTACTGAGTGCAGGATCAATTTCCCAGGTATCAGGCGCGTTTGGGGGCTTTGCAGCGGCTTCAGACGTATTCTGTGTTTCGGAGGCGGCGCTGGATGTGATGCTCTCGGAGTTCAGCTTCCACAGGAGCACTTGTGCGACCGACATCCCAGGATCGAAGGAGGCAACAGGCTGCGGACTGTGGAGGCGATGAGGAGGATCTTTGAGAAACATGTGCGCTTCTTTACCTATTCATGGTCGCAAATAGATCCTGATAACCACCTCCTACCCACTCGTGTCATACTGGACCGATTCACCATCCGTGTGCCTCCCCTGCATCTTAGCCGACTTCAAAGTCTTCTGTGCAGCACGGTCGTCACCAGCTAACTTGCGCTTTTTCGGGGGGTTCTCGGGTCCATTCAAAGGGGTGGGGAGATTCTTGTCGGCTGTGCTTCCATTTGCAGTTGGCGCCCGCTTGTTGTTACGCATACTCGAGCGATGCGTTTGGTAGGACATCAGGGGGAGAGGCGGGCCCGAGGAGCAGAGTCGTTGATATTATGATTTCTATTGCATTAAGTCGCTAGCTATATCGCTGCAGGGCGTGGTCGTGGGAAGAGGTCAAGAATATCTGCGAGCATTATGCGCTGCCAATACACGTGCCAATATCACGTCAATACACCATCAAAACAGCAGCTTTGTACCTAATCACACTCAGGACAGAGTTATTTTGACCTACGTAGAATGGTGGGGAATTTTTTTCATTTTCATAAGCCTTTTCAAATATATAAAAAGATTTACTTTTATTTTAAATGAAAAGGTATATAAAAACAGCAACTTTTCGCGTTGCTTTCAGCAATTAAGAAAATATTTACTATTAATCACTGCGTTCAGCCCCCTGCTAAGCCTGAAAGCTGCCCAGACATCTAGGCCATGCTTGTCATTTGTGTGTGCCTAGCAGGCCGGCCTAGGTGGGTAGGCAGCTGCTGGGTGTTACTGGGCATTGCTAGGCACCACTGCCTCGGTGGATAGACGGTGCGGCATAGACCGCTCTCGGACCGCATCAGCAGGCGGCGGGTCTAGCCGGCCTAGACCCGCTGGGTCTAGGTAAATAGGCACACATAGACATCGGATCAACCTATCTAGACCTTTCTCGGACGACATCGGCAACTGCCCGGTCTAAGGACCCGCTGAATGCAGTGATTGTTAATGGACAAAAGGCCCACTGAAAGGTGTCCTTTCAGCAGGCCTTTCAACAAAGGAAGAAGGGCTGTATTTCAAAGAAAATACAGCCTTTTTCCTTTGTTTACAGCCTTTCTTCCTTTGCTGAAAGGCCTACTGAAAGGACACCTTTCAGTGGGCCTTTTGTCCATTAACAATAGTAAATATTTTCTTGAAAGTGTCGGGAAAAGTTGCTGTTTTTTGATACCTTTTCATTTAAAATAAAAGTAAATCTTTTTATATATTTGAAAAGGCTTATAAAAATGTAAAAATTTCCCCCACCAGTCTATGTAGGTCAAAATAACTCTGTCCTGGGTGTGGATATTGGCAACACTTTTCCGCCAGATATCCGCAGACTATACTTCGCATTAACACGAAATATTGGCTCAATATTGGCTGGCGGATATTTCTGCCAAAGTCCGGTGCTACCTACCCGAATAATCGTAGAGGCCAGAGTGGGGAACTAATGGCGGACTCGGAAGAACACACGGTGGTTTGGAAGATGTCAGAAACACATTAGACATGCGATATACATGCTAGATACGGCAACAGCATGCATTGCAGATTGCCTATGCTGCGGCGATTGCGACCATGGCGTCCACGTTGTACAGAGGTAAGCTGGCTTGAAACAGCGTGGAAGATAAAAACACGATCAAACGCGCAAATGCAAGAAGAATTTCGATGGAAAACATACGTGCCCAAGACAACAAAATGTGAATGATGTGGGAAGAAGGAAGCGTGTTGCATATATCGGCAAAGTAAGGGAACGAGCGGGACGGGCTGCCATATTCACGACACTTGCGACAAGATGACTGTCAACTTGAAGAGAATATAGGCGGCATGAGGCGCTGATCGGTAATCCGTACGCGAGAGTTCACTTTTCGGCTTGCAAAACGGGCTTGCGCCCGCGCCAACAGGCTTGTTTGGGCTTCGGCTTGGATTTGGGTGTAGAACGAAGCCCAAGCCCGCCGATCGGCTTGCAAGCCCGTTTGTCGGCTTGGCAAGCCCGTTTGCTCGCTTAGCCGAGAAACGGGCTTGCGCAGATTTCTCGTCCCCGTCGGCCTAAGTTCTCAATCTGGGTGCATATACTGTGTGCAGTAAGCACATCCTTCTAGGGTTTGCGATTTCTTATGCTATTTTGCTCACTGATGTGATACGCCGTCGCTGCCGAGGACGACATAGGAAAAAAATGTCAATTCAGTTCAGAAACACGGGCTTATCACACTTAGTATACTTTCATTGTCTCTATACATCTCTTGCAACCAAAGGGCTTCTCGCAACTCGAATTCCCGGTCTAATGGGACGGATTTTTTCATGACATGTTAATATAGGCTATTGAAATGACTCGAAAACATTCCATTATGCCAATGCCAACTCCTAGTACGAGCTTCAGTGAGTATCTATCATACTATCATGCAGAGAAATTAACGTGCTGTCCCCAAGCTTGCCTTACCCTCGAAGAAAGACACCATTTCTTTACCCATGGATTCCTATACCCCAGAACTAAGCCCCGACTCTCACTGGCATACATGCCACAAAGACGCAGATGCGGGTGAGACACAAGCCCTGCAGAAACTACTTCAACGATGCCGTGCCCTGTGTTCTGTATACCTTGCGATAAGAACATTCCTGAGGGCGGTGACAGCTCAAATCAAGTTCAATGTCAATAATCAGGTTTTCTTTCATTGAGGGTGCCACGCGGGGACCGATTGGAACGATCTGGACACCGTGTCCTTTTGTAGACCACGCCGTAACGCAGAAGCGGCTGAGTCACGACTTTCCCTCAGAATTCCAACCAACCAGTCGGTCACTGGCTGGGGTGGCTTGAGCAAAACGGCTTGAGCCAGGCAAAGTGACTTGTGTCTATGGCTTGACCCTGCAAGACCGGAACTGTCTTGATAACTTGGCCTTCACAGTTTGCATATCTGGACCCGATAATTTTCAAAGGCCATCAAAGATCATGGGTACACACGGTTCAAGTTGCTGAATTGAAGCTTCTACTTGTACCACCACAAATTCGGCCCATATTTCATTCCTACTCAGTTGTAATGTGTTCCTCTGCGCTTTCTTGAATACTATTGGATTTGCCGGAGGTAAGTAGACAGGGAACATTGGTCTAATTTACCTAGATGTTGAAATTGAACCAAATTCTTCTGCGAAGTCATAATTCTACCGTCAAATGCAGCTGAAAGTCATGTTTCTTCGTCCTGTAAAAGGGATCATGGAGCTGACTGGGACCATTCATCTTTTTTTTTTTTTGTCCTTAGTGTTGTGGAGGTATTTAATCAAGTTCAACCCCCAGAACTCTAAAACACCCCATAAATGGTAATCGATCGTCAACCTTTCGTGGCAAGGCCCAAGCGAGGCCACTATGAAGGAGCTGAAACCTACCGGAAGATATCAGGAGGCGGGGAGCCAATGTTGACGCCAAATTTACTAAATGTATGCGAATATTCTGTTGCCTTTTACGACCAGACAGGCCGCCTGTCACTGTCAGGGACGGTCAACGGCCGTCGGTTCACCCATTTATCCCGTTGCCGTTCCGTTGAAAATTTTCCAACAATCAAAGGAAAGGGTCAGATACCCGTAGAAGCGGCGCGACGGGCACGGTGCACAGCCCTACCAAGGAGAGAGGCAATGCGCACACAGTGGTGGTGGCGTAAACCAGCGGGGAGACCTATTGACAATGAGATAGCGAGATTTTCTCGGGTCGGAGCTCTTCTTCACGGGCTATTGGAGATGGATACGAGCACCGGAAAGCTGGTTGAAAACACTCTGGCATTTCGTCACTACCTGCGGATTGCGTCACCCGAACATTGACGAGCACTTACCCAGATGGTTCTGTCCAGCCATAGTCTGCATGGCAAAAAAATTGTTCCTGAACAGTGGAGACTCTGTCAATTCTGCCACTGCTACATCGAGGACCCTGCCCATGTCATGTTTGTCTGCCCGCACCTGGAACTCCTACCAATCCATAAAACATTCCGTGAAAATGTCGAAGCTTTGATTCCAGATGTGGTTCCCCAATTCCCAGATGCATTTCATATTTTTTGTGGGCTGCTGGCGCGTCGTGAGGTTACCCCACTCTTGGGAAAACTGGCGTTCAATGTCTTGAAAATATTTGATAACAAGCCGATGCTCCTGGTCTCCGATCCCCAAACATATGTTCCAGCCAATGGTGCTTAGAGTTTGGGACCACCGTGTTCATAGTCCGGGTCAACTTATTTCGTTGGTGTCACATCTTTTTGGCCTATCTTAGTTGGCTGCGGACCTTCTTCGGAAGCTGAACACGCCAACTTGTTGCTTGCATGCATTCTACAAAGGGACACTCGTACAACGACTGAATGTGACTGGTGGATTGCGGGGATTTTACCTGGGAGGAGAGAACTCCTCCCATACACTTGCGCACTCCGCTCATGCTCAGGTCCTACGGGTTTTAACCGTATATCCTGCCTTACAAGCGGCCGGCCAGCTCACAGCAAGTTTTAGTATTCACGACCCCCTGGAACGGTGTGTGCTCCGTTGACATCCTGTAGATCTATGTAAGGATAACCACCCATACATACGTACTTGTTTGTCTTCGGTAGACTCATTGTTCAGACATTTGGACCACACAAGTATAATAAATCCTCCCCCCCAGCGGGGAGACCTCGGGCACCGGATATTAATGATCTACTTACAGTGCTGATGCTTAGTGTAAGCGGTCTCGAGTCAAGCCAAGCCACAAGGCAAACCGTCCAAGCCCGCACAGCCAAATTCAAACTCCGCTAAGCGGGGCAAGCCGTTTTGGCAAGCCCGTCAGCTAAGTCTGATCCGTACGCCACACCAAAGCCAACTCCACCACGCAGCCGTCGAAGACTTTCTCACGTCCTCCTGTCCCCGCCTCAACCACGCGGCATCCGCCTATTACAAAACTATCACTGGGTGAGAGCTGAACCTTGGGGACGGAAGCTGGTTTAGGCCCCGGTTCCTCTACTTCATTTCGCTCAAAAATCTACTTTCAAATGTGCTTCTATGCTCTAGCTAGTAGTGCTGTATTTCGATTTCAGTCGATTTCCCAGATGTTCCAGGTGTCTGCTCGATGATCCAGTAAAATGTATGTTTTGTTCCATCTGGCCAATGCCTTTCTACCTTCTGCTCCCGTAGATGCGATGTCTTCATGGTTTTGGTTCGAGATCTTGACTTGATCAAAGGATCGGAGTATGATTGCGTATCGCTCTTCTGACCGCGGCCCAACGTTGACTGCTCACGAGATGGATGGCGGACGCATGGGTTCTCGGTTGGACAGGATGGTCTCCTTCCCATTTGATGTCTCTAGACCCTTCCCAAAACCTAAATGTTTAATGGGGCCTTCCTTATCATTCGCTCCCGAACCTTTTTGGTTCTTTGAAAAACAACCGTCCCATCTGCAGTGCTAGCACTTGAAACAAGGGGGGTCAATTCTGCGGTATTTCAAAACCAGGCCCAATTGATGCATTTTATCTACTGAACAATGTCATGGTCCCGAATCATGAAATGTACCCAAACTTAAACCCGGGACCAAAACATTATTTCCATATTGAGCCTGGTAACAGCTAATAACGGCCCTTACGACATGGATAGCCACTCCAAATCAAGTAATTCTTCACGTGGTCTCTTCATCGGCGTGACTTTCTCCCTCCACATCACTCTTTTTATTTGCTGAACACACAGAATACATACCGGCAGATTCCTTGAGGCCGCCCACGTCAAAAACTCAGGAAAATCGGTTGATTTGGGGCCTATATAAGAAATTTTCCCACGAGGGGGGGGGAGGGGGTCGGCTGAGCCTCGAAAAAAACCTTTTGTAGGTGATATCATTTTTTCTAATCTTTGATCCCCCTTGAGTTGAAAGCTGTTGAAATACGTGATGTGATGTGTCAGCTAACCAGAAGGTTCCAAATGCAGACTTGAATTCCCGAGCCGCAGTTCAGAGTTTCGTGGTAGCAGTCTGCGGCATACGTTTGTCACCTCGAGCCGGTGGGAATTGAACCACGCGTGGTTATGGAATGTATTTCAGAAGCTCACGTTTCTGTCGGCGGGGCCGTGCGTGTGACGGCAACACAGCAATACTACAGCATTAGAGAACCCGATGATGAATACAATCAGCAAAGCTGTAAAATTTTGAGCAGCGAAGCACGGAGAGCGAGATGCGGTTACTTCAAGGGAATAAAACCAAATAATCCCCAATGAATTGGGCACTGAATCTTAATAGGACAGTTAATCGGAGAGATTTCGGATGACACGCACAGCAGGATGGCACAGCGGGAAGTTGATAGGAAATGCTGTAAATTTTCAACAAGAGAGCCGAGGCAGTGACATGGAAGAGCCTTGAAGGGGATAGAGCCAAAGACATCCAAATGAAAGCCGTAGAGAATCTTAAGTATACGAATAATATAGATGTTCCAGGCATCAGGTCTCGACCTCCTCCGAATTACATCGAACCCTTGGCATCCGCGAAGACCCATCTCATATAAGATAACTCTTATCGGCAGATCGTTCTTCCATGTCTTCCTCCTGCGCCAATTCCTTGACCTTTGTAATCGACAGCAAGGAGACCATGGGAGACAACGAGAAGCTGGGTGAAACCGAGGCGGTCTCTGAAACTTCCTCTCTCGAGATCGTGAATTATCCATGGCGCGTCAAGGGTCCTGCGTTTCTCTGTGTGTTGATGTTCACAAGTAAGCTGTGCACCTACCCTTGAAATTCGCTGTTCAAAGACTCGGTTTTGTGCATTTAGCTGGTTCAAACTGGGCTACGGCTGCTCTTTCGCCTCTCAAGTCTACTCTCAAGAACGAGCTCAAAATAAACAACGCTCAGTATGGCGTGGTGAGTTTGCACCAGATGACAGACGAAAAAGGGTTTTAGGCCTTGAAAGATAGCTTCCGCAAACTCTCTCGTGAATACTGTCCTGCCCGTAATAGGCGGCATCGCGATAGACTGGTTCGGTCCTGAATGGGGCTCGATGTTGTCGTCAGGTGCGTAATCCTCCACCTTAGCTTCCTATGTTTATTGTTTCCCAGTTTGTGTGCTCTTAGGAACTCTCGTCAGTGGAATCGGAGCAAGTCGGTCAAGCTACAGGGCATTGGTCGTGGGCAACGTGGTCCTGGGCCTTGGTTCGAGTAAGCCTTCATCTTCTACTACGACAGGCTTGTCTCATCATTTGTAGCCACTATTGAAAGCTGTCAATCCAAACTGTATACCCACTGGTTTTACGGGAATCATCTGGGTTTTGTGTATGGCGTAGACATCGCCTTCGGTCGTGTCATCAATAGTGCGTTCAAATTCGCAACTGCTTTATGCGATACTGGCGTATTAATTGCGTCCTTCCCAGCCATCTCAAAAGCGACATCCATTCCAATTGCTGAAGAAACTGGGTGGTGGGGATGGAGTATTTGGGCGAGTACCCTATTCCAGCTCGGCACATTCCTTCCATTTCTTATCGTAACTCCCGAACAGATTCCATGCATCATGGCAGCCGTCACGCTACTGATCAACACTGCATACATTTTCTTCGAACGCAGGCTTCCCAAAGAATCAAGGCTGGTCAGTGGGAGAGAGATAGCCAAGCGTAGGGCCGACGCCAATCAACCTGAAGGCACCCGAAAAGCATGGTTCGCCGCAATAGTCGCGCTTCCTGCCGCTTTCTGGATCATCACCCTTTCTCAAGTGTGTCCAGACGTTTTTTAATCAATGTCAATGGGACTCTAGACATTTTTATAGCTGTTACAAGCGGGAGACGTCAGCGCGTATTCCAGCATCCAAGCGGACTTGATCACTCAAACTCGAGGCTCCAGCCGATTGGTTGCAGGGTATACATCCTCGATAAGCCAAAGTGAGCCTGCTGCTGTTTTGATGCAGAATCCTTCTGTCAATTGGGCTCACATCACATCGCCAAGTTATTCCGATATTCGTCACCCCGTACGTCGTCATCAGTTTCCCAGTGATATGTCCACTCAATAATAAATCAATTTAAGGATGGTTGGTGCTTTGTTCGACCGTTACGGAAGGAGGATGTATTGTGTATCCGCGACCGCCATACTCTGGATTCTCGTTTATGTCTTGATGGGCTTCAGCCTTGTCCACCCGATGGTCCCGTACGTTTTTGCCCTCTTTTCATCTGAAACGGACTCATGTGTCTTTTATTTATTTTAGAGCAATCCTAGCATCCATCGCCCTCAGCTTCAACGCTATCCCATTCATTGCGGCAATCCCACTGGTGGCCCCATCCCAAAAATATCTTGGAACCGTAAGTTATATACTGTATGCTTCCTCAGCCTCGTTATCATTCTAATACATACGCAGGTGTTTGGGGTCTGGAAAGGTATTAATCTTCCAGCGAACGAACATTTTACCCGCCATTGTTGACAGAGAGATGTGACTGTTAGCGTTCAACAGCGCGGCTTCAGTCATCATGAACGTCTCTACAGGCGCAATCCAGGACAACACTCCGACCGGGCCCCACACGTATGTTGCTTTCTTTCTATTCCACTGGTCAACCTTTTATCCACATTCCCTACAGATATAACAACGTCATGTATTTTCTCATCGCACTCAAAGTCGTGGACGTCGTCTACGGGATGCTCTACCACGTCCTTGATTTTCGGTATTTCGGGAGCGTCCTGCGCATGTCCGAGGCCGAAAAGCTGCGTGACGCGCAGCGTCAGGAGTCTGAACCTGGTAGTGCCGCAAAGGAATATCCATTGAAGCGACCTGTGAAGCTGTGGACGGGGCTGGGGCTTGTAGTGATGTTTGCGCTGGTGGTTACCGCTTGGGTAGTATATCTTGTGTATGCGCAAGGGTCGTAGGTATGCATGTTTTTCCTTCGATTTTACATTGAGTTGGACAGGGTAGCGAATTCCGTTCATCGGTGGATGCAGTGATTGAGACTTACAATCTAAAATATTTAGCAAATATTAGTTCAGAACAATTGTAGGAAGTAATCATAGCACACGGACTACTGGTGGAGGAAAAAGCGAAAGAGGTGTGCCCATGAAAGTTCAACAAGCGGACCGGATTTCAAGGGAAGTTCGTTGAGCTAAAATCTCTGACAGCGGAGGGACCATTCGACATGAATGTTACTCCCGGATCCAAGTACCAGATGCCCTTGACCACGAATGAGCCACCGGACACGTCCGATGTGGCTTTGATCGAGGGAGCCATGTTGAAATCGGATGCACGTTTGGCCTTCCTTGACAAAGAAATTCCCCGACTCGTCGAGTTGATCATGTCGAAAAGTGGATCCCATTCCACTTACCGTTTGGTGTTTCACATCCTCGACCCGAATTAATGGGGGCTTGCTCCTCCCCCCATTCCGGACCATTTAGTTCAACTTGGTGCCATGGTACGGACCCACCTTGACTCACAACTTGCAAAGGCCAAAGCCACACCAAGCCAATGACCTTCTGGATCTCCGTGCTCATCTGTGAGAGGCAGCTTCTCCTCGCGTGGTCTGTGGTGCCCATGTCCTCAGCTTCCAGCCATCCAGTAGGACCGCTGGTTCGTGAACGCATGGCCATTGAACAACGGGACCTGGAGACTGCTTGCTGTGTTCGACGGTAATGACTGCGCACGTCCTCAATTCATTTCGCTCATCTAAAAGCCTACGAAACAGGCCACGGTGCCGGCATTGAGGCAGTCGACTTTGTTCTCGCCACACTCCCAAACAAGATCGAGTCCTCACTGCATTCCGAATTCAAGACAGCAAAAGATATAGATATTTGAGATGGAAAAGTGGAAGAAATTTTGATACAGTGAATATGCAAGTACTGTAGCATGGTTTCAGTTTAAATCACATCGTTCAAACCGCCCCATGGAAGCCTATAGAAAGCAGGTTTAGGTGGTAGTTTAAACTGATTTAAACCAGCTTAAACCAGTTTAAACCAAAAAAAGTTGAGTTTTTTTTTTTTTTTGCCCAGGGAATCTCACCAAATATTTTCAAATATTTTCAAAATATATTTGTATTCATATTTCATATTTTAGCCTTCAATGGGGAGGATGGTGATACAGAAATGGATAGGGTGTTGGGATATGAAAGAAGAAAGGACGAAGCTGATGATATAACTTAAATTATTAATTTCAAAAACCACATTTAGTATGCCTGAACTTGCACCTTGAACTCGATCCTAGACACCATCTCCCCGCCCCCTGAACAGTGATTGTGCTGGTGTTGAGAAGGATGGCACCGAGTCCGATGCGGAACCCGAACCTTCGGGGTTCAAGTCATTTGGCTCCACGCTGATGTCTCATAAGAAGTCACGCAGCGGAGAGAGAAAGGGCGCACTTTTCACTCCTTCGAACCCCTTCCAGAATTCCGCCGCCATCCCTAACATCAAAACGAAAGCCAAACGTGGACGTTCCGAGGCTTTTTCCGACGAAATCAAAGCCGAAACCGAGGTTCTTGCCGCGTTGAGCCGCGACGAGAATGCATGAAAGTTGGAGGAATTAAAATACAAGCAACGCAAACTCGATTATGCTGCGCAGAAGGAAAACAATCAACGACAGCGCAAGCGGGAGGCGCACGATTTCGGATGCTTAAGATGCGTCTGCAGCTCCCGCAGTCTACGTCCCAGCATCCCACGAACGTCACTGCTCTGCCATCCGGTTCTGCGCCCCCAGCATCCAAATGTTCAGCGCTTCACTCGGCACCTCAGCCCGATGTGGGTGTTAACGCGACCGGGACGGCTGATTCCGACTACATTATGCACAAGGATGTCTCGGAAAACGTAGAGCCAGCCGGACACAACGATACAATGCAGGATGTTGCTTCCACAACCTCCGGCCTCGGCCACTCGAGAGGAAAGGTGGGTACAGCTGGCTCCGAATTCGAGGCCGTATTCGGTAACTTTGACAACACATTTGACGGCTCTGCACCCATCGATTTGTCCGACTTTGATTTCGCGCTTCTTCCTGACTTCAGAAATTGATTACTGATTCATCCAAACATCGCTCCAATTGCTCTACAGAATCTGTCTTTTCTCTATCTTCCTACCATGCTTCAGAAAACTCCACTCACTTCGTTTTAATTGTTGCCACACCCCCGCTTTATCAGCTATTACCGTACCTTTTTCAATTAGATACTTTACGCGAGCCCCAATCCTTTCTACATTACACAGTACGACGAACCGTTCCACCGGTGTCGCTATCGAACAATGCATGCATTACTTTGCGACGAAATCTTTCTCCTTCAGTCAATGCTGCACGTCGAGCCTGAAAAACGGCCGCATGATTACCCACTTCGTCTCCATCTGAATCGTCATTATTGTCACTATCACTCCCTAGTTCCCGCTGCCGATGCTGTTCGCCCTCGCTGGTGTACCACTCGTTATACATCTGTTCTCTCCACTCGTTGTCGATTGATCCCTCCTCAAGCTGGATGATAAGATTGTGCAGAATAATGCAACATCGTATCTACATAATAGCCCACAGATGTCGGGTATGGTCATAGACCTGAATGTGTAGCTGACACAAGGACTGGAAGCGTCCCTTGAGCAAGCCAATAGTGTGCTCTACATGGATACAGATCTGTTTGATTTTAATATGAGTTCAGAACTAACACATTTGTTCGGAGTGTGCACCTTCAACAGATGGTAGCTATATGTTCGTTGATCCGTGTCGAGCTCGCCCCCAATAGGTTTTTTGAAAGGGGGAATACACCAGCTTTCCACCGGATATGCAACCGAAAATTTGTTCATGCTCTTTAAATACTCGGGTGCTGCGAAAGGCCCAAGAGTCGTGGACACTTCCCATGTGGCCGACTAAATAGTCCCGTATCATCAAGTCGTTGGGTGTGCAGATTATCTAGTGGTTTAAGTAGTCAGTGGTGCGTCTGTGCACGATTTGCAAACACGGCACATGCCTTGATATCAATAGAATATTCGTTGTCTTTGTTGAACCAGGTATCCCCGTGCAAGCCTGGACAGTGGTAGAACGGAATCTTGCTTCCATCAACAACCATGAAACCATCTTGCCACTCCGTGCAGCTTTGCTTCTCCACCCATACCTTTGTCAGCTCTTTCTCAGCAGCATTCGGGAGCCCCACAGCTTTGTGGTGAAAGGCAAGGATCGCAACACGTACACGATCCGTGCACTTGTCGACTCCGCCAATGACATTCCAGCCCAGTGTGCAGTATCGTCTAGGGACACAGCATTGCCATAGTGGCCAAATGCGGAAGAGGAAAACAGCGAGCTGAATTTCTACGGGGAACTGCGGGACATTTGAGTGATTATGGAAGATCTGATCATCCTTGATCATGTCGTGCAGGGCGTCGAATGTCGTTGGCTCAACTCACAGTTTGCGGTGCCAGTGGTCGATGCTGTACTGACGGAAGTGATCAAGAAGGGGCAATGGAGACACCTTAGGGACAGGTGGCCCAGGTTCTAGAACACGAGTAGTTTCAATTTCATGGATTAATGCATGGTAACGCTGCTCGTAGCAGAGGTAAAACTCGTCTTCTACATCAGAGGGACTGCAGGAGTCCGACTCGGAGGAGGATGCATCAGAGTGAGATGCAGAAGACATTGGAGAGAGCATCTCGACGTCCAGACTATCTGGGGAGAGGATGGTCATGTCAGAGATGTCGCTGGGAGCACTGATATCCGATCTGGCATCGTTGCCGACACTGGAGGCCTCAGAATCACTGGAAAGATCGGACATGACATCGAGGGTACGGCACTGGTGGCATTGGCGTATAACATTTTGATGGTGAGTGTAGATCTCGTCGAGAAGCACTTTGCGTTGACCCACAGTTGGCATAGCCAATGACGGTGACGAGGTGTGCAAGACTGTTATGACTCAGCTCTGTCGGAGATTGAATGTGGACGGCTTGCCGAGGTATGCCCTGAATGCAAAGAGGGCTTTTTTGCTCTCCTTTTACCAAATTCATGAAACCACCTGTTCACAGTAGCCCTTTTTGTTCTCCTTTTTGAGTCCCCTTTTTACAAAAGAGACAGTGAAATGGTGAAAAGGGAAGAAAAAGGAGCGAAAAAGGGTGTCAGCGACGGTCCTTACAGCTAATAACAGTACCGAGGGCGCGGATGAAAAAATTCCCGTTTTGGGATATTTTTGATCCCCGCGACCGATTTGCCCATAGCTCAACGAGTATTGCATCAATTGACATAAAAACTATATAGGAATAACCGCCTAATCCATGCGCAATTAGTGATAGAGCTAAAGTAGAAAATAAATCATATCTTCAGGTGTCTTGAGAAACTAGGACTTTTGGGTGAAAGTCTGGGCTAGCATGCCCAGATCAGATCAAAATGAGTTGGAATTTTGGGAGGGAGTGTTTGTAACTACTCCAGTCAATGTCATAGAGCCAGAATTGCGTATAAGAAATTCCTCCAGCTTTGTAACCCTCAATTGAACTGAAAATTGCGCATGGATTAGGCGGTCATTCCTATATAGTTTTTATGTCAATTGACACAATACTCGTTGAGCTATGGGCAAATCGGTCGCGGGGATCAAAAATATCCCAAAACGGGAATTTTTTCATCTGCGCCCTCGGTACTGTTATTAGCTGTAAGTCGACCAAAGTAATTGCAAAACGGGCCCTCTGGGACTAGTATAAACCGCGACCTTGCATACAGCGGGATTGTATCCCACTGAGCCCGTACTACCGACGTAGACTGATAATGCTTCACTATGCCGGGTGAAAGAGCGATGTCGGAGCCAAGGATCGGGATAGAGAATGCGGGATATGAATCAAAGCAATCCCGCAGCAAGGGAGAATCAAGATGTAAGTCTATACCTAGAGCAGCACCCTGGTCAAAGCAAGACCGGAGTATAGACGAGATAGAATCTACTGTACATGATTCTATCTACTGGTTTATATACTAAATTTCCTGCGATCGGTTTCCACGTCGTTGAACCCAATCGCCCTCCTATTTGTCTGTATCCTAGTTCCCCTCCTGTATGTCTTCTCCGCATTGGTTGCATTTGACAACCATTGCCGTGTGCTGGATATATTTTGGAGTGCGGCCAAAATATATCCCGCAATTCGAAAAAAAGGAATGGGGTTAGGCGTGAGCACACTCGTTTCATGACAAAGGGCTACTGTGAACAACCCTAATCTAAACATGATTGAAGTGTACTGGAGGCAGATTCACGCAAAAAGGATTGGGATTGGGATTGAACCCACAGTCTCCTAACACAAATGAAAATTGTAGATCAAAAGGTCTTACCAAGTAGACTAAGCGACCGTGATGGGACATCCATTTGAGGAACATGCATTGACAGGAAATATCAGCACTCCAACTCAAGGCAATTCGGATAGAGAAAATTTCCAGGTATCATGCACATTGAGTAACTCGGATTAAACATAGATATTAAACCCTGATTAAACATAGAATAAAGTCCGATTAAATTTGACTCACGACAGGTGCAAAATCTCAGCTGTTTGCCCAAGTGAGAGAGTCGGACCAGGGACTAATTAATTGTAGTCCCTGATCCACATTGACTAGATTTATTTCAATCCTATAGGACAGAGTCTAGTGATTATCTGAACAAGTAGGGATGGAGAGCTCTGTTATAGCCCAATGGCATTGCCCCGTAGATTATAGCAACTAGCAGTTACCCGTGCTACGCCACGGAGAGTTTGTGCTACACAGATTTATAAACCTCTTGAATAAAAGCCGCCGCTTGTCACCGACCTTCGGTCGACTCCTCGCGGCCTTGTGAACAGCATTTTTTGAAATGTATAATATCTTCCAGACTTTGTTTGTGTAGCCATTCGCCTGCTTATAGCCATTGCTGATTGTTCAGGTGTTTCCAATGTTCATGCATTGCCATATACAATTTTATACGATCTCAATCGGCCTACAAGTGCTGCTTTTTCTCCGGTGGAGATCCCACAATTCGGGTCTCCTCGTGTTGCTGCAGACTGCTTTAACCCTGGGATCGTAGTTGAGTTGATATATGAAACATTTAATCTTCCCTCCACAGCTTCTCCCCAATCTTGAAAGGTCCTACGATTTTTTTATTCTTTTCCTTTCGCATCAGGCATCTCGGGAATGCTCCTAGACCCAATCAAGAGCCTCGGTTAGATTTGCACGCTATTGTTCATACACTTCACTTGAGTACTGGGTCCAATGGAATCTTGGGACTGTGTCTAACCTCCTCTCCACAATGAACCTGTGAAACTTTTATTTAAATTTCATGTGTCCTCGCCTGCCTGGATCCTTCTAGGTGACTTGTACCCGGAATTACTTCGAATTGACTGGATGTGCCCGCAAATTATTCAAAATGAGGCCTACATGCTTCCTGTTGGCAGTAATTGTGCTCAAAGTTCAACATCTCAACATTTCAATGTAGAAAACCAAACAGTTGAATGGACAATCCAACATCACAACACTTCAGTGGAGTGGTTGACGGCACGTCGTAGCTATGTAATGCTGATGTCCAGACATCCTGCTTCAACATCTCAGCATTCTTTGGTCCTCAAAGGTGCGCAACTCTGCCCTTGTCTCTGTGTCCTGGCCCTGTCCAAAATTTAATTACTGGCTTATAAGCCGATCACGTTATCAGATCAGGATAAGATCATGTTAAGAGCTGCTGCTGGCAATAAGGTCATCATAAGACTGTGAGCTACCCATAAGAGAGGTTAAGAACAGGCTCAATTCTTCTAATTTTGGGGAGAATGAAACTATTGTGTTTGTAGGAACTGTTCAACTATGTAGCATATACATGGATTTGAGCCTAAGGAACATGTCTGGGTCCACAACATCCACTACTAGAAACTCCCCGTGCTTATCACCTGCAGGAACTAAGAGAGCCCCCCGAATAAATGAATGAACAGAAATAAATTCTGAGTTTTGTCGAGGCTTAGCTCGAACTTGGTAGAAACCCAATGCTTTATCTTTAGATGTTAACTGGCCAGTGCCAGAATCCATCGGCTGTATGAGTGCAAATGCGTGTACCTTGTCGCCAATTCAACACGTAAAGATGTACATCAATTGCACAAATAGCGTGCCGGTGGACGTCTTGACAATTGCGGTGTCATATCAGGGGTAACCATAGAACATTGGGCTGCAGTGCAGGTAGTCGGAGTCGTCCTCCCAATTGTCAAGGGATTGGAAAAACACTTTCAGAAAGCAGAATGGAATGACCTGAAATCAGTTAGAATGAACCTTACCATGCAATTCCAGCTTACCTTGTCGTCTGGAGTAAACCCGACAAGTTTTCTGTCAGGAAGCCCATCGCCATATACCTGAACGAAGTTGGACAGGAAGGTTGAAAATCGGACTTGGAAGTTGTAAAATGCGAGGTCAGTTTGCATTTCAAGCTCAATTGAAAAAATGGATAAAATTATCGCCGTCATATTTGTAGGCTCTCTCCGCAGCCTAAACAAAATACGATGACAAACTGGGATCCTGGATCAAGTCTCGGGCCCAGTCCCACAACGGACGAGCATGCATCTCAAAAGTCTGTTCTCCTGTCTTGTACGGGACGGTGATGTCAAATTTTTGGAACTAGACATCAATATTTAGGACTTCAAATCGGAAATCTGAGCTCCAGTAAATAGACCTACCTGCCTGCATTTTTTGGATGCGAGATCCCACTGCTTGTTCATGTCGGCGTGGTTTGTAAGGGTGAACCCATTGATGTATGCCGCGCAACGGCGGGTCAATGATACCAGTGTGTTGATACGCCTGCGGCGCGTCTGAGAGCGGAGCTAAACCAAAAAGCGATGTGAAACCGCTCTGAGGGCCGAGGATTGGAATAGGTAAGGGTCCGTTTTAGCGAAAGCTTACGATGGTGCTCGCAGGATCCCACACAAACGGGGGAACAGAACAACTGGTGCAGTAACGACGTAGACTGCACGGGACGGATGTGGACGATAAGAACGACGAGGGACACGACAAAGGACGCGATGACAAGGACAGAAGACTCAGATTCGACTCAAAGATGGGGCAAAAACTTGTTATTTCATGTACAAAAAGGCACTACATATAATAGATGAGTTATGACCAAGGAGAAATAAAATACAATGTTGACAGGATACTTGGCAGCGGAGAATGGAGCGCCACAACCAGCACAGGTACTGTTGGAATATTGAGAAATATAGGGTTTAGTGCCAGGGCATAGATGCAAAACAGATGCTGTGGCCGACACGGAGAAAGGCGGGGAAGATGGTGATCACAGATAAGAGTAATTTAGTGCTTGAAAAGGATATAATGGACGCCTTGACAGCGGGCAGCAAGCTAGTGTAGTGGATAAGCAAGACGAGAGCTAGTGAGGAGAGAGCTTGGAGAGTCAGGGGACACGACGTTGTGTTTGGCTCAGAAGGTGTTGTAAAACCGGCTTAGTGATCCGTTTAGGCTTGGTGATCCATTTACGCGGCTAGCGCTGATCATCTCCTCCCTACTAAAGCCTTGACTGTCCTCAGTCAACTGCGACAACGACGACTCGAATGAAAAGCGGGAAAGGCTCGGGGAAGGCTCAGTAACTCATCATTGCCTTAGCCTCGAAAGGCTGCGCAACCCGGCTCGAAAGCAACCCGGCTCGAAAGCTATTTGCGACTTCTTGGCGACAGCATAAATTGTATAGGACGGGACCGGTGGTGACCGGGAACAGCTGGCGACGTCTCCTCCCTACTAAGATTCGAACTCTGGGGTGGGAACTGTCTCAGAGTCTTCTTCAGACGTGTCGTCTTCTGGATCCGCCATGGTGGACTCTTCAAGCTCGCGCAAACGTTCGGTGGAGATATCAATGAGATCATGGAGCGGTGGGAGCGGGATCCTTTCGCGGGCGAAGTAGGGAATGACACGGTATGCCGCAATTGGTCGATGCAGCACTGATCCGTCGAGTTCGCAGAGAATATACGCGCTGCCACGGTTTCTAGAGATGACGATGAGGGGACCAAGGTATCTGCTTCTCATTTTACGATTCAACGACTTCTCAATCGCCGTATTTCGCATCAGGACGAGGGCACCATGCTGGAAGTCAAAATCACGTATTGAATGGGCATGCTCGCGCTCAAAACGAATAGCGGTTTGAAGGCGACCCTCAAGAACGGCAGAATGAAGCTCCGAGAGGTGCTCTCGACGTTTCTGCAGCGCGACGGCTCGACGGGCGATTAAATCGGTGGTGGATAGGACAGACTCGGGCGGAGGTAGCAGATAAGTAGCTTCGGAGATGTCGAGTGGGAGAAGCGGATGAGTACCAGCTGCAGCGAAATATGGTGAGCATCCCATGCGTCGGCGAACTGTTACGCGATCTGCCCAAAATACTGAGTACGCTCCAGTGTGCCATTTAGATTGTATGCCCTCACGAGGGTTCCCCAACGACACAATATATCCTGGAAAATCCAATCACCGATGGCTTTGCCAGTTTCTTGACGTAGCATGCGAAATTCGGCGTAGTGGATGAGTGAGCATCGTCCTTGGACAATATACTTGAAGCCTCCGCTTGGCGGTAAGTGCATCATGTCCATGTACATCTTCGAGAAGAGCGGTGCGGGAGTTGCAACGGTGGGAGGTATTAAAAATTTCCGTGCTGTCGAAGTTGACAGAGATGACAGGTCCGAATGAACCAAGCGAGGTCATGGGACATGAACGGCCACCAGAAACGCTCAGATATCAATGCGCGTGTCGCGAAGAATCTTTTATGGCCAACATTGTCATGCAAGGATCGGAGAATGAAAAGTCGGCGAGAGGGAACAACAACGAGCTTGTGACGATTTTGGATATCCTTGCGATATAATACCCCATCTGCGAGATAAAATTCCATGCAATAACGCACGAAGGACTGATATTCTGCATCAGACATGTCACGCGGCCGCTGCAAGTTATTATGCCAAACGCGAACAAGATCTACTCATGCATCCGCAAGTCTCGCAGTGTCCGAACGTGGAATAATGTCATGCGAGGGATGGGGGAGCTTCCGTATTGTCGGGTACGAGCTCAGAGGCGAGTGTGGTGATGGTGGGACTGCATGCATTGGACATACGGTGAGTTGTTTATGATGTGCATGAAGCCGTAAACTTGATCAATCCAGTCGTCAAAATCATCGTCGGGCTCAGGCTCGTCTCCAGGCTGTGGAGGTCGTCGTGAAAGACCATCAGGACGGTGCGAAGTGCCGGGAACATGAACCAAGGTGAAATGGAACGTGAGAATAGCGAGTATCCAACGGTTGATGCTGGCACTGGGTGCGAGATCGGGGTGAGTGAGCATTTCTTTAATATAGCATGCGTCGACTTCAACTACCAAATTTCGCAGGCCGATTAAGTACACCTTCCATGCACGAAGCGCACGGAACAAGCCGTAAAGTTCCAGTTTAGCTTGTGAGAAGCGGGCATAAAATCGGCGCGCTAAATTTTCAGGATTGCATTGTGAGAGCATGAAGCCGATAGCGAGGTGCGAGGTGTCTTCCGAGAGAATAGCGGGAGCGTGGGATGTATAATCGAGAGGGCGAAGGGCGGGAGAATGAACAAGTGCGTTTTTCAGATCTGTTTGTGCGTTGATTTGCTCGAGACCGAAATAAAGGGCGTGTCTTTGCGGGTGAGTATGACAAGAGCGTGTGCATGGTGAGCAAAATTCCTGATAAAAATGCGCACAACTCCAACAGTACCAAGGAAGGCGCGAACTTCGGACAAATCACGGCATGGACCCCAGTTCACAATCTTTGCAACGTGCTTCTGGTCGGGAATCCAGCCTTCGTATGTGCATACGTGACCAAGGACGACGATCTCGGAGACGCATAGGTAAGCTTTGAGACCAGAAAAGGTTCCGCCGCAATATTTCATGCGCTGAACGATCCTATTTAAAGTCTGGAAATGTTCCCAAACAAAACGACGGATACCGGGATTTTCGGGGATCGTCTCGTAGGTGCCGTCGGCATTCTGGTAACGGCTCACGGGACCGCGCACGGGAACATCGTCGATGTAGGGAATAGTCGCATCGGGAATTTCCGGTTGCAAAATGAATGTAATGTCATCATGAAAGATGGGTACTGAATTCGTCCAGCCCATGGGTAGCGTGACAAGTCTCAAGGCGCCGTAAGGGGTCTGGAAGGTGGTGTAGTCGCGCGAAGACTCGGCAAGAAGGCGCTCGTCGTAGCCAACATATAAATCCAACATTCCACCGCAAGCACGAGCTGCGAACTGCTCGGCAACTTGATCAGTAAGTGGCGTAACTCCAGAGTGTTGTATTGTGATAGCCAGGGGTTCGAGACTGTGAACTAGGCGGAGACTTGTGCCATCTTTCTTGACAACGCAAAACCAACAGGAGCGGTACGAGGAATTCGAAGGTTCGTGAACACCGGCTGCAATTTTCGTGCGAATGACTTTACAAACTTCGTCGTAAATTCCAGGCGGTATGGGAATATTACGTTAGACCCATGGCGTGTGCGGGATGACCGGAATATCGACAGGAGGGAAGAAGTCAGTGCGGAATTTTCTACGTTCGGAGTCATTCCATGCAAAACCCGCTTCCTGCTGACACATGAAATGGTGCATTAAATTGCGCTCTTCAACAAGAAATCGTCAGGATGAAGTTTATCGATGATATCTCGATGCTCCGCAGTATAACGGCCGGTAGGAACAAAAGGAGGCGGATTGGGCGAGAGTGGAGGTAAATCTTGGAGTGGATCACCATGAATATGGCAAACAATACAGAATTTATCGGGGAGAGTGCCGAGGACGGGCCGGACTTTCTGGGCGACCGGTTTGTACTTCTTCGCGTAAACCGCAGCAGGAGTGTCCAAACCGGGATGGGACGAGAGGTAAATAGGAGATGGGGGAGAAGGTTGGAGAAAATGGAACTAAAGTTATTACAGCGAGTTGAATCGCGAGGCGAAGCGGTAAACGGCGGTGGAACGACAGTATGCGCATATGTTACAGTGTCGGAGTCGGGGCCGAGATTCGTACAAGCTGTTAAATAAATACATTGCAGGTCTTGAAGGGAAGAGTTCGACGAAAGAGGAGCATAAGATTCAATGAGAAACGAAGCGGGATTATTCGGGTCAGGAACGACGACGAGCACGATCTCTCCTTGATCTGGGATCAATTCCTCGAGCTGTGAAAACCCTGCACACGAGAGCAGGGCGGACCGCGACGGACAGTAGGCACTGTAGATACCTTTCCGGTGTTCGGATCCGAGATGGTAATTGTCTGGTTCTCATCAGCAAAGTTAGGAACAACACTCTGCGTCAGAACGTCGAAAGGGTGACCAAGAAGGATGTCATATGCGGGGTTTCGAACAACGTGAACTTGCAAATACAATGTGATATCACCGATGCGAAAGGGAACGTTACGCGCGAGACCGAGGGACGGGGTAATGGAGCCATTGGCAGACTGCATCTTTAGCACAATGCGTGGGTCGTAAGGAAGGCCAAGCTCATGACAGATAAACTCAGACATCGCAATGATTTGTGAGCCGCCATCAACAATACTCTCGACTTGTTGCGATTATCCACAACGGGCAGAATAGAGCGGATAGCAGTAGATTCCATGGACACGACAAGATCGTCAGGAATTTCACCGGAGTTATAGAACGTCTCGTAGGGGTCTGGGACAACAAAAGCATCGGCAGGGAGATCGGGTGCAGGCTGCGCTGCGTGAACGAAGGAGGAGGGCATGGAATCGAAGAATGCAGTCATCCGCTCATCTTCGTGTTTCTGCTGCTCGAGGGAATCATAAAATATGTCAGTGGAAACAGGTAGATCCATGTTGAATTGTTGAACCGGTGGAACTGAATTATTTGTAGCATTATCTTCCTCATTCGGGACGACACGCCGGCTTGTCGTAGCGTCACGGACTTTGGCGCGAACTTCCGGGGACAAAGATAAAAGTTCCCGCTGTGTAACAGTGACTGGAATGTCCATGGAACGGTCAAAGACCTTGCTGGCGATCTTCTCATCGAAAATAGGGGCTGTGGTTCGATATGCGGGCTTGGATTTCTTGGTGTGAGAAGGCTCAGGACGCGCGCCAACATTACGATCTCGCGGCGGAGCGTAAGCGGCATCACGCGAATTCAAAAATGGGTGCTCCGGCGAAGCAGGAGCAGGGATATTTTTGGGTCGCAAAATTCCGGGAGTCGCGGGAGCCTGAGCAGAAGACGGTGGTGCAGGCTTGCTCGAAGTTGCGGCTGGGGGCGGGATAGAATGTTCGGGCTGTTCTTCTGGTTCACCAGCAGCTAGCGCACGGCGGGCTTGGGCATGGGTACGCAGCGCGAACATCTCGTGTTCGAGACTCTTGAGACGTTCCTCATCTGTGAGCTGGAAAGTTGCGATGGCGTTACCAGAGAGGGCGGATAAATGCTGAGTTGCGACTTCTAGAAGGAGCTGAGCTGCAGCGAGTTGCCCGGGGTTTTGGCGATGCCATTCCTCAATGTGTTCACGGAGATTACGGCCACTAATGCGGCGAGGAACAAAGGCGCCACTGGGAAGTACAACACGGCCATCAACGTCATGCTTACATTTGCCAGCGTTAATATCGGCCGCAACATGTGGGCATTTAGCAATAAAATGGTCGAGCTCGCTGCAATAACTCCAACCATCGGTGCGAGAAGGATTCGAATTTTGCGAAGGAGGCGTGTGCGGATGGGATTGAGCTTGCTGCAGCTGTTGCTGCACAGTCATGACTTTAATTAATCCATTCAAAAACGAACTCCACAGCTTCGTGGAGATCTTTAAATTCGTATGGGTCCTGTGGATGAACATCGGGGTGCTTAATTTGCAAGCGCTGGTGGACCTGGTTCCAAAGACTCTGCGGGGTGACGGCGCGGCGGAAGGAGCGACTTTGCTCAGCTGGAGAAAGGCGTCCTTTACTGATGAGATATTTTGTGATGACGAGGAACTTCTGGTAAAATTGACTGTAGTCACCCTGAGTAAGAATTCTCATACGTGCGTATTCACTGACAAGGGTGTCGAGACCACCAAGAGAAAATTTACGATTGGCGTCGGTGCCGGGATAAAGCTTAAGGACTGCCGTTTAAATTCGTTGTATGTTTTGGCGGGCTTAAACTCCTCGAGTGATTCCCAAATGTCCTGTGCATCAACACTGAGGAAATTCATGCCTGATATTGTCGATTTGGGGGTCAATTGGTTTCTCCTCGAAGGCCGGCTGGGATGGTTGTGCTTCGGGGGACTCGGATTGTGCATGTTCGTAATGTTCATCTAGTACACACCAAATTATTTCGGCTAGCATGTCATGAAACCAGGGGCTTCATCGTGGGATTACATTTTTGCCCAATCGGGGTTCTAATGACTGATCGGGTAATACTGCAACCAATTGGGTTTGACAATCGTCTCTGAAACCCGCTCATATCTGGTGTGATATTCATTCCCTTAGTAGCATTTCATATTAGTTAGGGGTTGATATTATTGACTTGATACCGTAGTTAGCGTAGATAGTATAAAGTTCCCTGTAGCATAGTAGATTACTTTACACTATCCTTGTCTACTCTCCAGCTGCTCAGTACTGTGTATTGACGCTCTACCTACTGTTGTTCAGTCACCTCGTCGCTTCACACCATACCCCGCAAAGCCGCTGTGCTGACAGAAGAATAGTATCAACTATTAACTGACTACTCGACTGAACGATGTCGCGCATGAACCCTATCTCCGCAGAGGAGTTCGGAACCTACACCCCGCAGCAACAGAACGAACACTTGTTCCTCAAACTCCTCGATGTGGAAGAGAATAACAAACAAGCCCTGCAGGGTATCCAGAGTGGAGGGACTAATTTGGAAGAGAGAGTCTTGGGGATGGCGGAAACCCTTGGGGGAATGAGCAGCCGGGTCCAGGAGATGACCATGGCATTCGAACACCTTAGTGGGGAATGGGCCATACAAGATTCCACTGTCGCAGTGACCCTGGAGGCGTTAGCCAAGGCCGCTGAAGATTTGCGCGGAGCCCGTGAGGAAGCCTGCAATAACCCGCAGATGGTTACAGCGGGGATGGGGTCGGGAACAGTGCGCATCACTACCAAACAACCCCGTGTTGCGGCCCTGCTTGTCTTTAACGGAGATGCCGAGAAGGTGGACCAGTTACTTGCAGACTGCTGGTTGAATTTCCAAGGAAACTCTGGGTATGACTCGGAGCAAGCCAAGATTACACATTGCCTTTCTTACATGAAAGAGGGAGGAGGCACGGCCATGTGGGCCAACAACGTCGTCCTGGCCCTGCAGAAAGGAAGCGGGGAAGGATGCTATACCACCTGGGAGAGCTTTAAGGAAGCGGTTATTTCTGACTTCAAGGGAGGGGCCCAGGTGGAGATTGCACAGGCCAAGATCGAGGCCTTATACCAAGGCAATGCTACTGCAACCATGTTTTTCATGGTCCTCGACACCCTTAATCAAGCAGCGGGATTCGACACGGTGTCCATTATTCGCCAAGTCAAGAAGGGCCTTGATCAGAAGGTCCTTCAAGCCATTTACATGCAACCTGCATTGCCTACAGACTACGTGGGGTGGAAGAGCGCCGCTATCAACCACGACGGGATGCACCGTGCCTACGCCACAGTTAACCTGTCGATGAGAATCGCCGAATGCTCGAATTGACCTGCGGGGTTTACCAGCAGGTTTGGGACCCCTAACCAGAATGCGGGGTTCGGCAAGAAACCCGAATTCTCTAAGATGGTGCCGGCTATCCAGGCCCCTTTAGTGGGTGTTACTACGGGAGGAGGACAGGCGACCAGTGTCCCTGCAGCTGCAGGTCCTTCTACGGCGCCGGTTCCAATGGATATCAATAGGGCCACCAGTCAACCCACTGCTAACAGGAACAAGCCTGTGTGCTTCGCCTGTGGCAAAGAAGGCCATATCCAGAGGAACTGCCCCATTTACCTGGCCAAGAACCCGCAATTCTGAGCGGTATTTATGGACACTGCGGCCAAGCAGGATGAGCAGGATTGTTCCAGCAATCAGGAGTGAAAGTTGCGTCCTCCTGATCAAACCCTAGAACTGTTCCTCATGTACCTTCTCCTAATCGATTTGACGTTTTGAACACGGAAGGAGAAGAAGTGAGCGAAACAGAAGAAAGTGCAACGGAAAGTGGGAGTGAGAGGGCCGAAACCCCGAATTCCCGACAGAGAAGAAAGATACCGAAGCCCCAGCAGCAGAAAGCGGGATGGCACAGACTGCCGCTGGGTAGTGCATTACGCACCCTAGCCAAGATGGAGGCTAAACCCGCAGGTGCCGTACGGGTTTTAACAGAATGGACGTACCCCACACGATTGAGTGAAGTAACGGAAGAACTGGCAGCAGGGCTAATAGCGACATATAAACCCAAAGCGCTGGATATCTTAGAAAGCCTGCAGGAGAAGCCGTGGTTTATTCGAACAGTGCGAGCGGGGGGAAATTCTATGATAATTCCCGTTGCACTGGAGGAACTCTCCAGCTTGCGGGGGTTCGCCGTTGCCGGCCTGATTGATAGCAGGGCCACCAACGGGTTTATCAGTTCGCAATTCGTGGACAAACATGGGATAGAAACAGAACCTCTCCCGTTGGCAGTACCGGTCTATAACACGGATGGAACCCCGACCAAAGGAGGGTGAATTACTCACATCGCGCGTCTGCGACTTCGAGTGCAAGACCATACCAAAGTGTTCCCGTTTGCCATCACCGATATTGGCAAGAGCGAGGTTATCATCGGGTTCAATTGGTTGCAACAACATAATCCCAACATTAACTGGAAAGAAGGGAGTCTGAAATTTACGTGCTGCCCGGTGGAGTGTAAAAGGGAACGGCTATGGAAGGAATGAGAAGAAGAAGACGCGGAAGGAGTGAACCCCAAGGATCGCATCTTCGTCACGAAGATTTACGCCGAGGAGGCGTTACCAGGACGGAATGCGGAAGATCTCAGGGCAATGGGAAGTGTGGCCACGCGACTGGCTGCACATGAAGCGAAGGGGGAACAACAACTCGAGGATCTGGTCCCGGAACACTATTTGCGGGATTTTGACAAACTTCCTGCTCGGAAAAAGTGGGACCATGCTATAGAGCTACAACCGGGCTCCGAACCCGTGCAGGGTCGAAGCATTCCTCTATCTGTCCCGGAGCAGAAGGAATTGGATGTGTTTATCGAGAAGCATTTGGCAACTGGTCAGATAAGACCCTTGCGATCACCCTTCGTGTCGCCATTCTTCTTCATGAAGAAAAAGGACGGGAAACTACGACCAGTCCAGGATTACCAGAAGCTAAATTCAATCACCATGAAGAATCGGTATCCAATCCCACTTATTTCGGAAATCATGCATATGCTGCGCCATGCAAAGTATTTCACAAAGCTCAATGTCCGGTGGGGGTATAATAACATTCGCATCAAGGAGGGAGACGAGGAGAAGGCGGTATTTATCACGAATCGAGGACTATGGGAACCCTTGGTTATGTTTTTCGGTTTGACGAACTCCCCGGCGATGTTTCAATCCATGATGAACGAAATCTTTCAAAGACAAATCACCGAGGGACGGGTCATCGTTTATCTGGACGACATTCTCATCTATTCAGAGACGCTTGAGGAGCATAGGGAGACAGTCCTCGAAGTGTTACAGATTCTGCAGGATAACGATCTCTACTTGAAACCCGAGAAGTGCGAGTTCGAGAAGGAAGAAGTGGAGTATTTGGGGGTCATTGTTGGCAATGGCAAAATACAGATGGATCCAATTAAGGTGGCGGAGGTACGGGAATGGGCAACCCCGTGGACGGTTAAGGATGTTCAAAGCTTCCTCAGGTTCCTAAATTTCTACCGGTGCTTTATTAAAGATTTCAGCAAGTACGCGAAACCATTGACACGGCTAACCCGCAAGGATACCAGGTGGCGCTGGGAGGAGGAGGAGGAGCGGGCTTTCCGGAAGCTGATAGATTTGGTGACTCAGGAACCGGCCCTGCATTTCCCGACCGATGATGGGGAATGGCGGGTGGAAGCGGACGCATCTGACTTCGCCATGGGCGCAGTGTTGTCACAAGAACAGGATGGGGTTTGGGTTCCCATCGCATTTCTATCAAAATCCCTCAACGATACGGAGCGGAATTACGATATCCACAACAAGGAGATGCTGGCAATAATGCGAGCCTTGTATGAATGGCGACCTTTTTTACATGGCAGCCAGAAGAAATTCGAAATTTGGACCGACCACAAGAACTTGGTATATTTCACGACTACAAAGAAGTTGAATCGCCGACAGGCACGATGGTCTCTCGAATTGGGTGAATATGACTTTACCCTCGTTCATAAATCCAGGAAGATGCATACGAAGACCAACGCCCTGTCGAGACACCAAGGCCATGAGAGGGGGGATAAAGATAATGAAGGCATCACCCTTTTGCTGCGATTGAGTTTTTATCTCGTCTCGAAGCACCAGGTACGCATCCTCGTCCTAACTACCCCCCTTGAATGTGATAATTCATTTTCCAATTCATGAAGACCGTGAAATCGTTATCATTTATCTACTGGGATGGGGTGCAAAGACGGACCCAGGGCGGGCACATGCGTTAGAAAGCCTCTTCAGCATGGTGTAAGACAGGGTCCGGCGCCGCGGAGGGAGGGAGGGAGGGAGGGAGGTGAGAGGCGGGGAGAGGATGCAAAGGAGTACGACGGAAGAGGCAGGGGAGTATGGGGAGCACGGGAAAGCAGGCCGCAGAGGAAGGGAGAAGGAACGATAGTTATAGATTGTTTCATCATTCCCAATGCAATATCGGCGCTCAAATTCCGTGTACTTGTTTGACAGAGACTCTGAGCCCCCAATTAGAAAGGTTAGAAATCTCTGGCTGTCACGTAAATTCCCAGCATGCCTTAGGCCTTTGAGGAAGCGGAGTATCTTCCAGACACTGCGCAACACGAGACTGTCGAGATCATGATGCACTTCGGGGACAGACCGACAGTGAACGGCTTAATAAATTATCATTTAGCTAGAAAAATCACGGGGAAGAACTCTATAAATGAAACTGAGAGACTGAATGCTCATCGATACACAGCAAGTCTACAACTGCGCTCACCGATTCTATATCATAGTGATTCTAGACGACTATCTTCAGAAACTCACGTAGAGCGATATAAAGGCTGAAACGAGCCTACTCACGGATGTGAAATGCTACAAGAGCACTTCGCCTCAATGTTATTCAAGGCAGTCGTCGTGGCGCTACGTCGTCCACGTCGTTTAGCGCCAAAACTTCGCTGATTGCCTGGCGGAGTTCAAAGGCTTCACCAACGCAATTTTATAAAGAGACACAAGTTCCCGATTCGTATCTGATTTGATCGAGGAACATCCCACTTAAAGCACCAACCGCGGTCACCATCGCCGTTTCCCATGGCCGTATAGATCCCCCGTGCTTCCCGCTCGCTAGTATGCCGAAGGACAGCGATGACTCCTGAGCGCTGAGGATCCAGAGATCTGGAGAGTTTTCTTCATCTTCGACTCATCAGGCGTAGGGGTCTCTTTGAGTCAGGGATGAGGGAGACGGCGAGACATTACATGGTGCGTGTGCTACCACATTCATTATCTTCCCCAAGTCCTCACTTTTTCACTGTTCCAGGATGTCCATTTCGACGAGCATGCTTGAAATTTGGCGCTGACTTTTTTCGCTTTTTTCCGTCGTCCACGTTCGGCTCAGATTTCACGAGTTCCCTCTCTCGTCGTCACCGGAAAAGGAGATGAAGCTTCAGTGCCACCCAGCTCAGACCGCGTCCACGTCGCTACGACCTCAAAGCGCGCTTCAGCCGCTCACGATCCAGTCTTCCACCGTCGCTTCAGCGCCCCGCCTCTTGAGCCAACGCTCAGTACAGCACTTCTCCTCGATATGCCTAGACACCTGCGACGTACGCCCATATTGAATCGTGAGGACGGATGACAGATGGCGCGCGATAGCGTATGGACGCAGAGCTAGGAAGGGATAAAATGCATCGCGCTTTATCTGGGCCTAGCATTGTTCCAGTTTCTAAAAAAGCCTTTGTTGCATACATTATCTGAGTATGCTAGAACATCAGAACGGCCACTAGGCATATTGACATGATGGATCCCCCCCCTCCAATGCACATTTCTCTCACCCAAAGTTCTTCCCACGGTGGGTCCTTGTCTTGATCCAGCATCACAAAAAAGGGGCACAAAATCCACGCTGACTGCGTTCCGCACCCAACACAACACAACTCCCCACAGCCCTTGCTCTGTGTTCCCGGTGTGTCCCCTCTGCGGGTGACCTTTCAAACCTGTCAGAATATTGATGCCGACACTCAAATATCAGGCTCAACGTCCATAAGCCACACCCTCTGTGAATAAAACACCCCCAACATGCTGAAAGTGCAGATGCTCAGTGTGTATGATGCAAGTGCTTTTTATAGTTGGTCGGTCTGGAAATAGACATCATATAATCGGATTCCCCTCGGTCCTGCCTTTCTATCGACCTCCTAACCTCCCAAAACTATCAAGAACTGCTGATGGAATACCATTTTTTATCCAGAACGGCCGCAGGAATGCCATTGCTCTCATAAGTAAGCTCGTTGATCCCGCTGATCTCCGGATGCCCGAGATGCCCGAAATATTAATGAGATTGTTCTACTTGACGCGCTGACCCCAGTTAAGTTCCCGAAGTGCCCGAGGGTAACTACGCTGGCCTTGCTGTTCTATCCCATCTATCTGAGGCATCGACTCACCCTCAGTCCCTGTACACTCAGTGTTAAATTAACAATTAACTAAGCAGCTCTTCACCCGCACCCATGTCTGGCACACGCGCAAGCCGCTGACCGGCTCCAACACTTATATTCCGGTGGATGCTCCCCCTCATCCATTCCACCTCAAGCATAGGGCTTTGCAAGGGCACTAATCCCGTCCTTAGATCTTACTTGGTTAAGTCACAAATGAGTGAACACTGAAAAAAGTCAGCGCTGTGCAATTTTTGAAGCAATTCTTTTTTTGCCGGTTTGAAGCAAATATAATGGAGTGCAATAGAAGTTGAAGCAAAAATGAAAGTGGTAGCCCCAAGAACAGGACTTTCTAGTTGTCCCAGTCCCATCCTTAGATCTCGTTTTGTTGAGTCACAAAAAAGCAAATACTCGACATCGGCGCTTTGGGGGATTTGGAAGCATTTCTTTACCGTTTGAAGCATTTGAAGCAAATCTAATGAAGTGTAATAAAGGTTGAAGTAAAACAAAATTTTGAGGGGCTTGCTAATGGTACTAGTCCCATCCTTAGATGTGGCATGGTTAAGCCACACAACACGAAATACTCAGAAAACATCGGCGCCGTAGTCCTAGCCCCAAAAATAAACGGATGGCCCCCCCCATCCGAAGAATAAGATACATAAAGAGCTTAGGCAGGAGACGGCGTCAATCCGAGCTTTTTTTTTCAGAATAGTTTGTGACGCGGGCAGAAGTGCGGGGCATTTTCGGACAGGAGCAGACGGAAGAATTGCCGGGACGCGTGGGTCTCCTCGGATTTCCAAGAAAGAGAGCCAGCTGCCAAATATGCCGATTTGTTGTTTCCGTTTGATGGCGGCGTTGCCGCTTACGTGCGTGCGCTTACGGTCCATTGTAAAATATGAATAAATTAACATCGGTAGGCTGTGTCAGGTCCTCCATTTTTCGCTCCTCATCCCGATTATAATAAACTTTTGAATGACCTGCACTACGTGTTTTCTTGTTGGAAAACTACAGACTCCATGCAACTAGTTCAAATCGATTTCAGGGATGGAACTCATCCTTCAGTTCATGAATGTTGCGTGACATAAGAAAAAAATAATGACGAAGAAATTCAGTGTTCATGATAGGTTGGTGGGGGCCCCTTCTCACTCATCCGCCGACTAAATTGGGAATTCCTGGTGTCCAAGGCAGGATGGCAAACCGCTCCTACAACCGATCCTGTCTCTGGCGGAGTCGTGGTAATATATTGCGGAGATCCCGGAGCAGGGAATGGCTCTGCAATCAAGCCGGACATGATAGGGGAGGGTGGGGATTGATAATCATGAATGTTGGCCATTTCCCGAGCTCAAGGCTAGTTTAAACAAAAGAGCTCCCTGTTGAGCCACACGGAATCGTGAGAAATTGCCATCAAGTTTTGATAGCGCAATGGTACGGCTAAAGTCTTGAGATAGGCCCAGACTCTCATGACAGGGTTCCCATTTTGGGATGTCATGAGAGGCTGGAACGCCCATGATAATCGGATTAATTCCATTTGGGTAGATTTTCTCAAAGTCCTGGGAATTTGTTCGGAATTCACTCGATCGTACAAGAGCCTTCTGCGCTAGGTTCGGATCAAGCCAGCCGTTCATTGTTTGGTGATGCGGGCATCATTTGGTAGCAAAACAAATGAAGGGGCTTGTGTCAAGATGCTGAAATCGGGGGGGATGTTCGTCGCGTCCTGTGCTCGCCAAAACCGTGCTATCCCTCGGGGAAAAAATAATGATGTCTTCATTTTTAACTAACTTAGATATTTGCCTGCGACATTTGTGGCACAGCTTCATATATATAGTACACTGTCGGTACCAACAGTCGACGAGGGCTTTTTAAAAACCCATTTTTCCTTCACTCCTGTGCACCAATTGTGAAGTCATATAAAAAACTGGAGCAGCAGAAGTTGAGAGAAACACTCTTAGATTGGTCCAGCATACTTTTAAAGGTTCGTTTCGTGAGTTTCCCGCCAAACGAGAGCTGAGCAGAATCTTGGCCCCATTCGGACAACCGGAAATTCGGATTTTTCTATTTTTGGGAATGATCGTCGATCGCTTAAATTTTTGCTTAGCGTCCTCCATGTCGACGCCCGCGCTGCAAACACCGTGAAAGAGGTCCTCGAGACCTCCCCCTCGCTCCCTGGGAACACCCCGTTGCAGGACCGCCACAAGTCACAACGTGACATAATGTGACACTAATTAGCGGCAACTCCGCAAATTATTTTGACGCGTCGTAAAACTGCTATTCAAAATTTGAAGAGGCAGAATTTGCTTAATTTACTATCTGATTCAATAGAGCCCATAAAAAGTCTCATCCCAGGTACTCAAAAGTGCTCAAGGCAAGTGCTCGCCGTCAGCAGGGAGCGTGAGAAAGACTCAATTACCTTTACACCAACTGATGACACGAGAATCTAGATTAGAGGGAATGAATCACTGGCATACAACGAACATTTTATTCCATATAAAGTAGGGGATAGAAAAAAAAAATAGTGGTGCAAATGAGTCCCAAAGATCCCGCCCATTTCATTGATCTTGATCCAAGCCTCTCTCCGAGATAGACCGGATATCCGGTCCGGAGAGTGGGTTGATCCGAACCTACTTCTGCACCAAGGGGTGGTGGAAACACAATCGCCGGCATCAACTACCCCAGACCGCCATCAAGGACTCCGAACACCAGTTAGACCACCACCATTCGGTCCGCCGCTACCTAATGCGGATCGGCTAAAATCCATAAAGTCCAACAACTTCGGCAGTACTTATGCTGGGACGCGCTCCTTCGCTCAACGTTCGTAGATTGATGCTACAACATTGATTCTTACCTACACTAAGTCGGCAAAAGAAATGTCACATCAGTTTTTGGACTATATCTCAACATTGAGACAACATTTTTAGGTCAGCGAAAGTGTAAGATCATGGAGAAGGAGCCTACGGACCGTTCTGTACAAGTGATAAGATCAAAATATATTGATGCGCCATCACTTGAGGCCGAATACGGAAAAAACCGGAAAACCGATTTTTTGTTCTCGAGCTAGGATTTTTTTGAGCACAAGCCGAAGCCATCAGATTGTAGGCTACAATGTTCTATACTATCCCACATTTTGAAATGTGCAAAAATATACAGGGGATAGTGCGATATGTGGCCCGCAAAATGACCACTTTTATCCATTTTTGGCTGTTTTGGCTGTTTTTGGCCATTTTTGGCCATTTTTGGCCATTTTGGAGGCCACATATCTCACTATCCCCTGTATATTTTTGCACATTTCAAAATGTGGAATAGTATAGAACATCATAGCCTACAATCTGATGGCTTCGGCTTCTGCTCAAAAAAATCCTAGCTCAAGAAAGAAAAATAGGTTTTCCGGTTTTTTTCCGTATTCGGCCTCAAGTGATGGCGCATCAATATATTTATATTTTGATCGTATCACTTGTACAGAACGGTCCGTAGGCTCCTTCTCCATGATCTTACACTTTAGTTGACCCAAAAATGTTGTCTCAATGTTGAGATATAGTCCAAAAACTGATGTGACATTTCTTTTGCTGACTTAGTGTAGGTGAACCACTTGTACTTCGCATTTTCACGTCTCTATGCCCACCCCACTATATTTCGCGTTAACGGCTCTGTGCAATCATTTTGGTACAATGTCAAATACAAGGGAATAGAGTGGAGTATATAGACGGATTTTAACATGGGGAATTACCTTGGCATATGTTCTGCGCAGAAATATCTGTTGAATGGCATTTACCAAGGATGGTCAACATCCCCTAGTCTTCCACCCATATAGCGCCATTCAAATCTTCAAGTCTCGTCTCCCCGATGGTGCGGGAAACGCAAACGACGACCTGCGCAACAATGCGGCTGTCAAATGGTGCTTGCCGCCGTCCAAGCTGGGAATTGAACCAGTCTTCTGTAAACAAATATCCGAAAACAGCCGAGAACACCGAAAGTGTTGTTTGCCACAGTTTTTTTGGATATTTGTTCGCAGACTGGTTAAGTACGAGTCTAAGGAAACCCTGGGAAAATGGCCCACTCAGGCTCTTGTAAACAATACATATTTGTTTACTATTTACGGAGAACTGAATGGTTACGAGTCCTAGAATTTTATTTTTAGACTCGTTCTTCGTAATCTTTTACTGCCCAGTTGAGCCCAAACATGAGCTTGCGAATGGAGCTCAACAGCGGCTGACTAAGAGAGTGCATAGGAATGATCAATCAGTGATCGAATCACTTGTCTCCCGCACTCGTCTTGCTCTCGTCGTCTTTTGCTGCCCGCCCACCATCCCCTACAAACACCCGAGTCTTGGCTTCTGGTTGACACTGGGATAGTGCTCATCCGGAAGCCTCACTCACAGAGAACCCAGAAACCGCAGGTTTCCGGCCTCCTCTTCCCCAAGGACTTTATTGTTTACAGTGCTAACGACTTAGTTAGCTGCGAGAAATCATGTTTTTTGGCATGGCGTAGGCTACACGTATTGGAATCGCTACTATATTCGGTAATGTTTTCATCTCCTTTTCCTCTCTTTTGATCTTGGCATTGATGCAGTCTAGTGGAACGCAGCGGCTCCCCGGACCGCTCGGAAAGATCCGACGCATAACGCCAGTTTAATAGAGAGTTTGCGCACTCGAGCCATCTGATGGCTGTTTTGCATTGCGCAAAGTGGTGGCTTGTGGCTTCGATGGCTTGGGTACTTATGCTTGTTGTTGGTGCAATTCAGACACTTATGTGTCATAAACACTATGGTTGGATGCTAAGATCCTCCACAGCTGCCTAGAGGCCGATTGGAGCCCAAAAATATTTGTTTCTTTGGATTTGGGGCTTTCATGCAGTTGGGGGTCATTCATTGAGGTAACCATGTATAAAAACATTCAATCCCTCTCAATCTGGCCCGAAAAGACTTCCATTGACTTCGTTTCATCAACCATTGATCAGTCATTAGCCACCAGTTTGCGCAACGCAAAAAAGCCAGTGGAGGGCTCGAATGGCTGCAGTGCAAACTGGCTAATCATTCCTCAGTGATTTCTGGTCATTCACGGTTCAGTGCTGGGTCCCTAGGGCGTAAAGCAAAACATAAACCCCCGAGTTCTGGGGGAGGCTTCAATAGTGAAGGTATGCTGATCATATAATATAATTTAAGTTCGCCAGGAAGGGCCCCGTGCGGCGACCGAGCGAAGGTTGGCAGACCAAGGGCAGATTAATATACTATTATATACCAGACTGTAGGATCATGAAAATTGAACCACAGTCTCTCAGGGGACCAAGGGCCCAATCTGAGTAGTCTGTAGTTTACCACGCCCCGGGTGTTTGGTGCCCACCCTTATTATATAATCGTCGGACTTTGAATTCTAGTGTAGCCCGTTAGAGCCTTTGTGCCGTCCTGATGACGGACCTGAAGAGACAAAGTTGCTCAAGTTCTGATTCTAAAGGTAACTGTGTGTTTAGAATATCTTATCTCTTTTCCATTTTCAAGGAACGAGCTCCTGGCTCGGGCACGTGGCTCCTCCGGCAAGTTTCGGCATCGCCAAGTAGGCCTTCAAAGGACAAACTTGACTGGAAAAGCTTTCTCTTTTGATGCTTGGAACATGGATGCACCCCCAAAATATCGAAAAATGCGCTCTAATTCTTGTAGTAACATCCGCGAATTTTGTGATTATGTCATAACCTGGGGCATCAATGAACTGATCAAGGAAGTCAACAGACTACAAGATGCGAGGTACGAGGCTCAGTTGTAGTGTCTGTCTAGGAGAGACTACAATCTGAGCTGGTCGACTCGAAGCAGCGACCGAGCGAAGGTTGGGAGTTCCATCGGGCATGCATGCAACTGGACGACTTCGTCCCGAAAAGCTGGATGTGCGATGCGTGCACTACAAGTAAACGAGCTCGTTACTAGCATGAACGTCGCAGTTCAATATGTTCAATTAACGTTCAACTTCAGCTCAATTCCGAGTATTGGAATTGAATTTCTGAGCGGGGGATGGATAGCTAAGGAAATATAAGTGCACAGAAACCATTCTGAGATGTTTCTTGTAGTTCTCTTAGACTAAATTGCTATACCATGCATGATATACACCTTCCAGCGAGTCTGCGGTTGAGCGTGTATCGTCTGGCGTCATCATTGATTCCATCATTTCATCGGCTTGTTGCGGCGTGGGAGGGGGGGGGGTGGGGGGGTCAAAATCGGGTCGAAAAAACTTTCCGACCCTATATGCTAAACTCGAATGCCGACACCCCCTTGGGACGCACCATGCAGAAATTCAGTCTTTCTGCGGAGATCCCTACTCCATTTGGCCAAATTCTTAAGGTTCATTGTCTTCATACACACTAATATCATTCCCTGTGCGAAATGGAGCGATAAGCATTTTACGCGAGAAAGAAAAACCAAAATATTCAAAATAGTTCAAATACAAAATTATCAAAGCCAAACTATGATCTATGGGTCCGCAAACACGCTTCGGAGTGGGAGAGCGCTACTTGCTGGCGGCAGTGGGATTCGATCCCCTCTTGCAATGGTGCTGCTATGGCAAAAGAGCATACACTCAGCATCCCTGTTGTTCTGGTTCTCGAAGTCGGTGACTCGCTCGGATCTCGGTGGAAGGTGCCTCCGAGCCTCCTGCCTCTGGGAAATAATCTTTCAACAAAAGGCGTCAAATATACTCTGGCCGCGCAAATTTATACCAACTACACCACGAAACGTGGTAAAAGCTCCCACTTCATCGCTCGATATGTCACTCCAGACGGTGCCAGGATCTTCGATTACGACGGGATGGAACACGATGGGCATGCAAAGCATCGATCTAGGGCAAAACCTTCTGGGTGGATGTCCGGGCCATCGGACAAGCTCCGTGATCTGCACATTGGATACAGGCTTGTGGCCGTCATCTATCATCTCGAAGGGGGCGTAAACGCACAAAACCTATTTTTTGAAGAGCCGCGTAAGGCTGCGCCGTGGGGTTTACGGCTCGATGGAGATCCCACTTTCCCCCGGCCAATTGCGCCCTCCGCTCAACTAGTGCAGCCACATCTGATGCAGATGACTGGGCACGAGCGCGCGAACTGGACGAGTCCCCGGCGCCAAACACAATCACTCGAATATCAAAGGGACAATGCAGAGGCAAAAGAGCCATTGCACACGGACAAGGTCACGGAAACGGAGAGATTTCAGAGGGAGTTGTTCGTCATAGATGACTCGGATGCTGAAGAACAACCATCGAAGCACTCTGACCAGGACTCACTCGACGAGCTCATTCTCGGAACCGTTGAACCAACTCTTCCAAATCAGTTCAACCGGCATCGATCCACCAGCGCATCCAGCAATTCGGCAACACCGTGCCCCATTAACTGCTATGGTTGCGGAGAAATTTCCAAGGGTGATGACGGCCTAGAGCAAGTCCAGTGCTCGTCCTACGCCTTCTGGTCGCACTTCCGGTGTCAGCCAGAAAACGGCGAGGTAGACTGGAACGATCCAGACATCACTTTTACTTGCCAGGGATGTCGTGAAAGACCAACAGCTGAACTGTGCGTCCGACCCCCTTCATTTCTTCGATTAATTAACACAATCTGTAAGGTTCCTAGCAAGGGAGATTGTCATGCTACCGGACCCTCGAGTTCAAGACAAATGGCGAAGCGCGAATGTGCTATGGTATCTTGCTCAGTTCATGAAGCACCATCCGCATATTCTAAACAGCGAGTTCGAATTTCATTACTTGGAGTGCATCCACTGGCCTCTGAGAAAAGGCGATCTCATGGGGCCGTCAAGGTACCGCAGCCTGAATCGGGCTTCGTGCGAGGAGATGTTGAAGGTTGAACTGCGTCCTGAGCAGGTAAGAATGCTCTGGAAGAAATGAACTGTATTGACCATTGCTCAGATTGGGATGATTCGTTACCCAGCAAACTGTCTTCCCCCAGCCAAAAATCACCCGCTCATGGAGATTTTCGATGTGGCACTTGCTCCGCTCGCAAAACTCCTGGTCTCATTCCCAGATGAGCATCCTGTTGTAAGCTCATACAATTTGTTTTTCGCCGACTTGGTGACAGCGGATGATGATGGCCTTGTCGCCCGTGTTGAGAAGTGGATTGCGGAGTCATTATTCGGGCCGGTTGATGAGCTCACCGCCTTGATGGAGCGCCCGTTGAGGCAACTGCAGGATTTCAGATTTGTTTCTGTCCCTGGTCCTGAGCGGCGCCGCCGGGCGCTGACTGTGGGACGGGTGATGCTGCAGCTCTTGGCCATTCAGTACGACGACCTCGAGGAGCCGCTCAATTTGAATGGCGACATGTTCGAGAACCTCCTGGAGGGAGATGTAAAGCGGATCAACATCGTTGCCACGAAGTCAAAGATGTTGACTCACAAGAGGTACTGGGACTCAGGCTGGGCAGCCTTTGAGGAGTTTGTAACGAAATTCTCCAATGACCACAGTGGCCTTGACCCTGCCTTAATTTTGCCGCGACTTCGACTCCAAGTCATTTGAAGTCGAAGTCGCAGCCGACTTGAGTCGAGTCAAGCCGAGTCGGTGCTGCAACTCGGGTTGACTTCCAAGTTGACTCGAGTGACTTCAAGTCGACTTAACACCCAGAATTCCCCAAAGGGTCACTGAGTCGTTTACAGCACAAAGCAAGCAATTTCTTGAATTTTGATGGACCGTGACCCAAGCGCGTGACACCCGGGTGACATATGTCACGTCTCCGTGATTTTTCGCGAAACCGCCGCAAATGAAGCTAGAACCCCAGAAATACCATGCTGTACAAAATGTGCTCTGGAATCGACTTGAGTCGAGTCAAGTCGAGTCAAATCCGCATCCAAGTCGACTTTCGAAGTTGCAACTCGACTTTTCGAGTCATGGCAACATTACCCCGCCTACCGACCGAAGACATACAGGCGCACCAGGCCATTGGAACCTCAACGCCCTCCAATCGGAATTGCGGTTGATAGCACCAGAAGCGATGACTCGGAGGATGATCAAATTACACCACCAAAAACGCGGGCTAGGGAGGACAGCGAGTCGGATGACGAAGACATTCCCGCACCCAAGCGGCAGGCGACGTCTCGCCGCCTCCGTCCACGCGGAAACAAGGGACCGCACAAAGAAGAGGTAGTGGCTCTTCCTGTGGGTAAGGTCGTCGCATCGGGAAAAGGATGGATCAAAATTGACGTGGATAATAGCGAAAGTTGATTTGTGCGAAACAGCTACTTTACATTATATTTAACTCTTTAGTATACTAAATTTATTCTACCTTTTGTTCCAGTTGATAAAATTCTGCAAATTCTGACACTACCTGAGAGCCTTCTGAGCCTGGATTTATATCTCTAGGTATTTTACTCTGGTGTATGTAGTTTCTGCACGATGTTGAGGAAAGCCAAGTAAAATGTGTTGTCACGTTGTGAGCTGGAACTTCGTATAACGAACGGCACCGCACTTAATTTTAGAGATGCGTCGCCAATTGCACGAATAGAAGTGGCTGGATGGACAGCGGCGGTGTGCGGCGCTGAACATCTCGGATGCGGTGATCATAATTGAAGACACGGTGTTCATATAGAGGACGCGGCGATCATATTACGAGTACTTATGGAACAAGGATCGTCCCTTTCTAAATCCAGATCACCCTTTTTCTCGATTTTTTAGACCAGTGACGGTGATCGTTGAGGGTCTTCTTAGTGGCTGTGCTTTGCAAACTTAGTGGCAGTGCTTAATTTCGATTCAAATATTTGTACTGTTTTTAGTGGCTGTAATGTTTTCTTATGTTATTTTCCATCAAAACGGGGCCTGTCACCGAGTAAAAAAACTTTTTGTTCTTTGCTGTTGTTACATTTGAGGGGCCCCCTGCCAATTTCCGCCCGGAACACGAGGCTCTAGCCCAGCAACCGTTGACCATGGTCCTCTTAGACTCCTCTAATTTAACAGAGACATATGCAACTGTGTACTTTGCCTAGCTAGTAGCACCAGTTTTTTTTAAGAATACCTGTTGTCCTGTCTGAAATACGAGATGTCTTGAGATGTCCTTTCAGAGAGGGGTTTCGTCCGGTCTGGTCCGAAATCCGGTCTATTCCGGGTATGGCACTTGCCGAATCAGCGGTCTTGCTTTTTTTTTTCGCTGGGGAGAGATAGGGTGGGGGAGCATGTGAAAAGCATTGGCCAGCTTAATGCTTGATTTTCGTGCATTCGGAACGTGCCGCCACTGCTGAAAGCTGTGTGCAGCTGATCGGCCGAGGGGTTTTTTTTTGGATCACGGTTGGATCGCGGACTGTCATTTGGCGTGTCGTTGATGTTCGTAAGCATGTAATACTTCTCTCCCTGTTACTTGAACTTTAGCCACTGTAGCACCGACTACCTAAACAACGGTTGAGAATCAATATCACGTGTAATCGCTCACTGTATTACCCTCCTTTGCTAATAGGGCCATACACCGTGACCGTGACATCGCGCCCTCGTTTGGGTGCGGAATTTCTTGTGCATCTGCGAATTAAAGTTTTATGCATCATTGCCCGCCTAATAATTGCACTACTGTAGCCTGAGCGAAGTTAAAATGATGATTTGCGAAGCATGTATAAATGAAAACAAAGGTAGTTCAACGACTACTTGTTCGGTGTTGTTGAAGCATTTAAATAAAATCATTTGTTAGACTGAACTAGGAGATTCATTACTACTGGAAACAATCCATAAACTGCGGTGCGTCTTTGGCTCCGCCATCACACGACTCAGTACCGGTTGGTTTCTTCTTCAAACCATATGAACTTAGGCACTAGAAATTGGTCAGAGCGCCCCTTTGAGGTGCCCAGGTGAAAGAAGAAAAAATTACCCTCACAGACCACAGGAAAAAAAAAAAAAAACACCAGCCTTTTAAACACATTTCTGAAGCATTTTGCTGAAGTCCGAAAACTGGATTAAGGTCTATGCTATACATTAAGCATGTGTCTCGGCGTCTTCCGGAGGGTGTGGGAATCCTTAATCATTTTGATGTTAAGAACGCAGGTCCGGCGCACTTATTCCGCGGCCCTTGGCGTACTACTTTGGTCGGATTTATGACGGCCGTTAATGCAGAAAAAATACCGCAGCTCTATTGAAGCTCTCGGTCGCTTATTCAAGAGTTCAATCCGCATGGTGCACTTGTTTTCTTGTAATAATAAAAAACCAGCAACTGCAGTTACCTAAAGGCAGAGGACACTCAGCCCCTAGATCATGCTCCGCCAGATGGCCGATATCATGTGCCGCTGACATTTGTGAGTATCCCCAATTGCGAATTTTGTGCACACATCACCAGTGACTTTGCGGTCACTGCACCTGAGTACTCTTATGACTGTCCCCACATTCCTTACCTGAACACTTTGGAACTTGTGGGACATAAAATTGCAGGCTTGAAATAAAGAAACACCCTACTGGTGATAAACTGGATAATCTTGTTTCCTGGATCATTTTGTGGGCAGTTCACAACAAATGAAGTGCAAACTATATTCACAACGAACTAAAATTGCGGGCTAAAGTAGTAGAAGAAAAAAAGAGTACGAGGTCATGCCGGGTGCAGCCACGGCCCTCCTTAATGTGACGCGGCGGTGTCAACAGGTGACGCGGCGCTGCCGCGGCGCCGATCGGCGGACGCGGCGAAATATCCTAGCCCGCCCGGGACGGATCGCGCGGCGAGTGGGACGGACAACGGGGTGCATTCACAGCATTATACGCTCGACGTCCAGTCCTCACCCGCGAATACGGGGTACCCGCTGCGCACCGCGCTCTATGCGCACACGCCGTTCCACTCGACCTGAGCCAGCTCAAACCGGTGATGCCCGCAGCGGCGCAACTTGCGTTAGCTGGGACGCAGGGCGTTATTCTCGTCGTGGGCAACATCTGGAAACGCGTTTTGGTCTGATAGATGACTGCCGGTGTGATAGATCACCGGCACACGTCAAGGGGCACCCGCCGGAAGATGCCGAGACACGCGCTTAATGTATAGTATGGGTCCGGGGCACCTTAATCCAGTTTTCGGACTTCGCCTCAGAATGCTTCGAAAATGTGTTTAAAATGTTTTTTTTTTTCGGATCTTTTTACCCCAAGGGTAAAATTTTCGTTGCTGAGGTCCTCGAAACAATACCTGTAATGTGCCGGCATGTCTTTTGAATTGAAGAAGCTTGGTTGTTGATACTCCGAATGGTGAAGGCAGGATGTGGAAAAAGGCGCGCGGCAGACTATGTCCCAGTACATCTAGCAAATTATTTTATGCTCTCAGACTTCGGAAAAGGCAGACGAATAACAATAAGCGCGCCGGCATATCCCGAAAATCGCCTCTTTAGGCCAAATTTGATGGCAATGACGCGTGGGAATCTCGCTTAATAGTATAGTATGTGTCCGGCACCCCTTAACTCAGTTTCCTAACCCTGTGTAGCCGATTTTTTTTGTGGGTGCCCCTTGGCACACGTGGCAGTACGCGATAGTTGCCCAGGCTCTCTGTAGAGCTCTGTAGAGCTGCCATTCCGAGGTAGCATCCTGCGTCCCCTGGAGAACCTCGCCGTCTACCATCCGCCCGTGTAGAGCCGCCTAGACGTCCGCGCTCGGATGTGCTCTGACGTGGCGGTTCGGACTTGATGATTTTCTCATCACGATCGCTTAGAACCACGCGTCTTTCTTCCTTCCCCCACCATCTCTGTCTCTCGTTCTTCCGGACCTGCGTCGCTGGCTATGCCCAAGCCCGCCTGAGATCTCTCTCTTCTGAGGCTTCGGATGCCCAGTCTTTGTCAAGACCAGAAGGCTCGCCGCTCCATCTTCTTCAAGACTAAGATGAAGGCCGAAAAAAATCTCAAGTTCTGCTACTCAAATATTCAAACTTCAAACTTCAAGCCTCAAATCCTTACTCCAAGCTCCAAGTTCTTCAAGATTCAAGATTCTGATTTCTCATACTCTCGTTTTTTCTTTGTTGTTGCATCGTTCCGGACAAGCAACGTGAGTTTCCTTTTTTTTTTTAGATCCACAACTCACATTTATTGCCGCCATCACGCTTCACGCCCGCGTTCTTCCCCTCTCCCACGCAGTAATATGCCCGGACCGGCAAAGCCGGTCCGCGCCACTGAACTCCACTGGATTTCCACGGCGCATCCAGTGGACTTCAGTGGATGGGTCTCACATCCAGTCACGTTCACTGGATGTTTACAGATCCACTGAAGTGCACTGTATCCATCCCCGTAACTACTTCTACACAACTTCTACATACATTTATAATATATTGTTCCCCTGCATTTACCGTGCTCCACAATAGGGTCTTGTATGTAATTGCTGTATGTATACCGGTTTATAAACCGGTGTTTATAAACCGGTTTTTAATTGGTCGGAGCAAAATGGCCGGTTTTTAATTACATTCCGGCTAAGTCCGGCTGCGGACCGTCGGCAATCACGTTAGGAAATTTTCACTTGTCACGTCAAGTCGCGACTCTTGACGCGCACAATGTCCGGCTCCGGCGTCACCTTCTATGACGAGGAGCTCAAGTACTTACTGCGTCTCCTCAAAGCCTTGCCGCATACCATTCCCATAGGCGAAACCCACAACTTCTTTGGTTACAAGCCGGGTCCGAAGAGGGTGGAAGATGCTGGATGTACCAAAACCATTGTCAGCCACTCGCTGGAAATCTCCTTCGGTGCCCGCAAGATGCCTGGGCCTGCGGGCGCCAAAATTATCGTAGCCTTTAAATCCCGCGGGCCTGCCTTGGAAGAAATCGTTACGGTGCTTCGTAATCACATCACTGGAGACAGCGGCATGAATCTGCTTCTCACACTGTGGGTAGACGACCTCATAGAAGGAGCTACCACTGCAATTGAGACCGCTGGTGGTCGGGTAATTTCTTATTCAATTTCGGACTTTTCTTCCCATGATCTAAATATATATATTCTAGTTGCCCCGTCCGATCCAAACTACCGCGGCGAAACGCCTTATGGAAGATGACGCCATAAAGGAACTTGCGCAGAAAAGACAGAAGACGGATAACAAGGAAGCGAAGGCGTCCAAGAAGAAGGCGTTAGACAAAGCTAAAAAGCAGACAGAGCAGGGAGCGGTTCGTACTCATTTCATATCAAATTTATCAAGAAAATTTGACCGTGGCTATCAGATGAACTGGCCCATCACCGACTTGCAGGATGATGAGCCGTCGCCCGCGATAACAGCGACAACAACGAAGCGCGGTCCAAAGCCAAACCCGCTTCTCGATAGACTTGTTATTTCGTGTCATAGTATCAGCAACCCGACCATTGAGCGGGTTCGTTGCAGTGGAGTTGGCTGCCACGAGAGTATGGCTCAGCCTCGCTCGAGCAGCCGAATTTTAACCCATGCTTCGGAGTGCCGATACCTTAGCCAGCAGCTCCGCGATGAGGCGTTGTTGGCGAGCGCTGGACAATCACTCGGTGCACGGGTGGTCGATACAGCTGCCGCTAATGACGGGATTTTTGCGGGTTTCAAGCGCGCTGGGGCCGACAATAAAGCCGCTGCTCGGACTGCACATATCGAAAAAACCAACTATCTCACAATGAATCTCCTCTGCGATGCTGGTCTTCCACCGGCGCTTGTCGGTAATCCTGCATTCAGAGCGCTCACGGAACATCTGGAGCCCGCCAATGGAATCAAAGTTGCGTCCACATTTTCATCGATATATATTCCTGCCGAAGCAGCTAGGGTAACGCAACTGGCCATCGAGGAGCTCAAAAAACAGTACAATCTGAATTTGGGTTACGACGGCGGCACTACGATGCGGCAGCAATCTATCTATACACTCCACGTTACGACCCCAGATCGCGAGGTCTACTTTATTAAAGGCGACGAGGCTTCGGGTTTCTCCCATACCGGCGTCCATATCAAGAATTTAATCCTGGAGGTAAGTTCAGTTTTATTTCTTCTCGCTGTTCGCTCGCGGTACTTCAAGGTTATGGATTTGATTGGGAGAGACCAATTCGCCTCAGTGGGATCAGACAGCACGGGAAATACAAAACTTGGGAGAGAGCTAGCGCAGGCTGCGGTCCCTACCCTTTTGATTGTCCCAGATCCGCCCCACCACCTCTCAAACACTATTAAAGATATTGCCAAGATAGAATACTTTCAAGATGTACGTTGTTTTGTAAACGGTGCTATTCCATGTTGAAGTCGGCCAGGGTATCGGGAAAATGCGGATGACAATCACCTACCTTTCGCACTCGACATATTCGGCCACCCATCTGCAGGCAATGCGCGTCATCATGGGTATCAACAAGGGCCTTGAGAAAGTTGGAAAAACTCGGTTCGGAACCTTGTACTGGTCCGGTTATTCGCTCTTGCGCTGTCTACCCGGGATTTCTGAGCTCATCAAGTTGGGGATCATTGATGTTGACGGCTCGGACAAGGTTTGTCTCGATTTTCTCTTACCATCGTAGCTAACACGAGAAAATGTCGAATTTCAGGACAAATCCAAATTGGCATGGTTTAAACAATTGCGTGTCTATCAGAATTTCGAGCTGGAACTCCAGCAATTTTGCGCCATTCTTGAGCCAATTGCGAGAGCAATCAAGTGCCTTGAAGGGCTCAACGCAACTGTTGGCGATGTTTGGAAGTTTTACGTTGCGATCACCGCTGTCCTTCACGATTTCTTTGAGACGGATGAATTTTCCGTACCTTTGGAAGTCCGTGAAGAGGTTTGTTCCATCGTGAATCGGCGATTTGACGAGATGATGGACGGGCCGAGCGGCGGTCTTTTCCTTTCAGGATTTTTCCTTGATCCCGGCAAGTTCACTTAGCCATTGCATTTTTGCAGCGTTCTAATGATGACTTCAGAGCATGTTAAAAGCCCAGTACTTCTCAGATCATCTGCAAACCAACTCAGAAACACCGTAACAGTTTCAGGATCCGTTTCGGTGGCTGGCGCTACCGATCAGGATCTTCGTGACTCAATTCCGAGTTATCTGAAAGTAGGGGCGTTTCTGCTCGAAGTCTTGGCCAAAGAACTGCAGGCCGCTCGGGATACTCCCGCTTTTTCTCGCTATTCATCTGCTGCCGATGTTATGACCGCATTTAAGGCCCAATTTGAGGCCTATACACGTCAGTATCCACCTTTCAGTGCTCGTTCCGAGACATGGTCAAAGGCTATCCAATATTGGCGCTCCTTGGCGGAACTGCCGGAGGCTTCCGTCCTTGCGGTATATCTCATAATTATTCATCCACACATTCTCTGACTTATTCGTCAAGTTTCTGGCGATCAAGATATTTTCGATCCTACCAAACTCCATGCCAGAGGAGCGTACAGTTTCGCGGTTCACCCGCACCGACACCAGAGATCGTGCCAATCAAGACGCCCGCACGATTGTGGCTCAGACTAAAATATACCAACACAATCGGCGTGTTGCCCGCGTGGCTGATAAATCGGTCTGTTTCTCCCTCTTGTCTCTGTATCAAGCTCTCATGGTACGGATACAGGCAAAGGTTTCTAATTGTCCCTCGCTTAAGTGGCGGTCTGTCAAAGACCTCTTCTCCGCAGCCAAGGCTCCATCTGCGCGCACCATCGTCGATCTCACCACAGATGATTCAAGTGAGGCCAGTGGGGAAACACGACCTAGCATTACACTTGAATGCCAGGCGGGATTGGACGCCCTCAATTCCGTGAATGACGACCTTCACAACAGCATTCTAGCAGGATCCACTCCGTATCAACCGACACTCGAGTCCCACCGCGATGGCGTCGACATTCGCTTGCCATTTTTCAAGGATTTGCTCTCTGAAAAGCCGGTAGAAGGCGCTGATTCGATCAGGAGCCTCGGGGACTGGACTGGTATTGGTGTAGTAGATGCTCCTAACGGCAGGAAGGCTGCGACCAAGAAGGTTTGGGACGCCGCGGCGGAAAAAATTGTATTTTAGCTGGGCTGTTTGTAAACACGTTTATAAACAGCCTGTTTATAAACAATGTTTGTAAACCGGTTTTTAATTGCTCAGAAATTATATACAAGACCCTACTCCACAAACAGCGGATTTCAGCAAATATGTAGTGAAATCCAGTGAATTCAGCGGAGCAATCCACTGTCTTGTTCAACTGTATCCACTGCATTTTGAATAAATATCCACAGAATTTCCTTAAATTATGTTGTATCCGCCTCATGAACCCATTGTATATCGCAGGATTTCCACCGAACCTCGTCGATGTCCACTGGAAATCCAGTGGCTTCTCACAGAAATACATCGGAGTTTGTGGGATATGTACTGGATTTTACTGTATCCCTTGAATGAATACATGGATCTGACCCGTTCTCGTGGACTTTTAATTGTATAAATGCATCAGATCCCATTAGATTTCACGGCATATTTACTGACTTCCACTGTACCCCGAGCCGAAATCCACTGGATCTGACGAGATATCCACTGAAATCCATATTCCCTGTTTGATCTGTTCTGAATTTCAATTGTGAAAATCCACCGGAATCCACTGAATTCGTGCCATACACTGGATGTATTAATAAATCCATTGGATGTTGATGGATCACTGTGGAAGTACAGTGGGGATCACTAATCCGCATTATCTTATCTATCACGTCCATCATATCACACTGATTACCGGTGACAGTGGATGTACACCGGTGACCTTTGTTGGTCCAGGCATAAAACTCCTCCCACGCCGCCCGAGTGTCCGCGACGATACGGCCATTCATCCGACATTAACTCTCCCTTGATTCGGCGGCTTTCGGCAGTGTAGTGTGGTGGGGGCTTGTACCTCGTAGTAGATGTGAATACCATATTTATTGTCCTATCCGTGCGCCGAATAGGCAACAATAACCACATCAATACTACATTTGGGGACATCCGGGTGATTCTTTGATAGAACACGGCTATCTACGTAGCTCTACATAGCTCTACGGCTCTACGGATCTACGGCTCTATCACTCTATGATGATCTATCATAGAGGGGGACATGGCTATGGCCTCTACGGCTCTATGGGTCGCTACGTAGTACTATGTGGCAGTGTGCTGTTTTCCAGATGAAGGTCACAAATGACACACTGGTGCTGCGCGTTCAGCGGTCGAATACGGGAGACCAAGATGTCAAGATTTCCCTGCCGTGGCGCTTTAATGATCCTGTGACGAGGCCGAAGCCGACCATCGTCAGCGCGTTGGGGACCCCAGTCGATAGTGCGCCGCCTGTGTCGATCCCGAAGGCCAATGTCTTTTTCCGGGAAAATCGCGCGTTGATGACGCTCAAAGTTCCCCTGGTCTAGTCGCGATGTTATTGGAGTTCTGTCTTGTACAATATTGGTTTTAATTTGGATGGCTTCTGGACATCATTAATATTTCTGTAAATGCAAAAACACAAATGGGATGCGGAAAGCCCATAGCTATCGAGAATCTGTGCATTTTCTTTCATGCAACAGCAACTTGGGCGTCACATTACGATTATAAACCATTGAATGCGCGGGTTATAAATAAAATTAATATCTATCTACAAGGGAATCCGCAAAGAATTGCCGAGTCTGCGTCAAGCTGTCAAAAAAATACAGAAACAGAGCAGATTTCAACTGTTTGCAACCTGCGGTTGGGGAAAAGTTAACCAGAGAGACCCCTATCTAATCTCGGACCACGCCGGAACGAGATGATCCGTCCACATTGATCCCGGGAGCTGATGTTCAAAGCGAAGGATTCGAGGATTTTGGTTCGCCGTTGTGTCATGTTGTTGGAAGAAAGGGTTGAATACCCTATTTTCTCCAATGCCTTCTACTTCTGGACTCTCGAGAGACTCTGGGTAATTATGCTTTTTTTTTTTGGAAATTGGCGCAAAGTGGAGGAACTCGCGGAGTAGGCTGCAAGTAATGGCTTCCTCTTGACATAAGTAGAGCTGTTCCTCAGCTCCACTGATACGAGTACTAATGACTTCGGTAAAATTGAACTCAAAGCCACCTGCCCTGAAGCGAGGGCAATAGAAATTTGGTACGACTCCCGATGTATACTACATTTCCGAGCGCTTACCGAGGGAATGCAGCCACAGATGCAAGGTGCCCGGACACCGGAGTAATGAGTGCCCTGATGAAATCATATGGTCCGCGTTCCCTATTCCTCAGCCGCCAGCTAATTAATGCTCATCGACCCTCCCAAGCTACAACTGCGGGCTCCCGGGGCATATCGGGCTCAGTGTACGGAACCGCAAATGTGCCGCTATTGTCGATCGACCGAGCATTCCTCAAAAGCGTGTCCTGCCGAGTTAGAAAAAACCAAGTGGTGCGTTCTCTTCCCATTTTTCTGCAATATGCCAATGACGGGGAGTCCGATATACCTACTCACTTACTTGATGCGACAACAGCTTCAGTGTATAATCATCCACATGAATAAATGGACACTTCTTGAGAAGTCGGGATGTCTGGTCGATTTCCATATTTGTTTGTCTGATGGGACTTCACCGTTCGCTTCTTCCGCCGCTCCCCGTACATATTCCAGGTTGCGTTTTGTTCCTCTTCGGTCGAGGGCATCTTGGTAGTTATCTTTTTCCATTTTAACTTGTCTGATTATCCTGTATGCCACGGATTGGGTCATCGCGCTTAATTTGGCCCCGCGGAGGACCATGTTTCTTCTCCTCCTGTTGCTCACTATGTCGGGTTGGGGTTTCGCTGCGCCTTCCGCCACTAGTGCGTCTGCGGCCTCATTTCCTTGGATCCCCGAGTGGCCTTTAACCCATTTGAAGCGGGTCCGAGCTTTACGGCTTCTGATTTTGGCGACCGTGATTTTTATACGTTCGCCGCCGTTTTCTATGTTCCGGTAGCCTTCATTTTCCCATCTTGGGAGGTTCTTGGTCAGGCCCTCTATGGTGTATTTTGAGTCGCTTACGATGTTCATCGGGACGTCCTCTGGTGTGTCCTCGACCGCTTCCTTCACGGCTAGAAGCTCCGCTACGGCGCTACCTGATTCGAGGGACTTAGTTCATCGGGGACTTTTATTGCCCTGTTCCTTGGGTCGTCCTCACCGAAGAAAATCCCGGCCCCAGCTATGGTGTCACCCGTCTCGTCCCTCGTCATTACTGGATTCCCCTCAGGCTCAGTAAATATGCGGAATGTATCGCCTATGTTTCCCTCGGTGGTCACTTTCGGGTTGAATTCCACCCAGTCCGGGTCGTCAGGGTCTTCCTGTGTCTCACTGTCTTCATAGTCCTCTGGCTGGTCCATCATTGGGTTCCATTTGTTATGCAACGAATCCAGCATCTCACGGGCTCGCATGTAGCATTTGTGCGGGTTCGCACAGCCCCTTGGGCGGCATTCTTCCCTCGTGTTTTTGCATGCACCGCATTTACAGTTCCTTCTGCCAACATGTCGGTTATGACCTAAGCGGCGTGCTAGCGTTTCCGCGTCCCCTACTAGTCTCATTTTGTGGTTATATTTCAGGCAGCGCACTTCGACTCCCGTGTTAAAGAGGTTCTTGTTCGCCGTTGATTTGGTATGATACCATATGGGCATATCTCGTTGTATGGTACGTGTAATCCAGCCCCTTTCCGTATTCGTTCCTTTCACTTCCTCCCAACATATTTCGCTCTCCTCCTCTGATTCCTCTGCTCGCTCGCACACACCAACTGATATATTTCTCAGGGCCACTTCGCGCGCGACTACTCCCCGCGGCGTGAAAGGGTAGCGCGCGCGGTTCATTCGCAACCCGCGGAGGTGTAATTTTTTTAATTTGTCGGAAGTCATACATATCAAATGCATCCTCGTTTCCCACTCTGACAGTGCTTTGAATTTTGGAACGCCCTGAAGATGTATCGGGAACTGCACAAAGCCTTCTAACCACTTACCTACGCCCACTAGGCCAATGTCAATTTTTTTTTCAGGCATCGTCACGTCCCTCGGTGACCTTCCACGTGCTGTGACAAGACCAATTTTCCTCTTGCCTTCGACCACCTCAATCTTCACAGCTCTCATGGCCCAGGCAAGCGCCATAGAAGCGTGCGACAAACTGGATGCCCGTATCCAGGCGTTCAGCGATGACCCCAACGTGATCGAGGACGATGCGCATAATAGACACAAACCCTTCTTGAGCATGCTTTCCGAGGCCTGTGCCATTGCCCAATCTGCGGATCGCGACCATCCGGGCTTCCTCGACGTCCTCGAGCGCGTCTCGGGGACTATAAACGACATGATCGACCTGGCGTACGGAAAGTTGGATATCGACTTCTTGCCATCTTACGCGCACTCGGAGGACCGCCCCGTGCTTGACGGTCTAGAAGATCAGAATGTTATCTGTAAGTGCATTTATTAACTCGTATAAAACCCATATGTATTGATATTTTCCCAGCCTATCGCATGAAAGGGATCATCGCGATCCTGGAACAATTCGTGAAGAGCAAAGGCGGCGACGACGCCAGTCCGTTGGATCTGCGCCTTCCGGAAGCGTGGCAGGAAACCTACAAACCGCACGCATCTAGCAGCCGCCTTGGGCGCTTTAACGGCACCCCGGCCCTTCCTGCCGCTACATTTCCCCTGGCAGAAATCATATACGGCGCGCGGTGCGAAATATCTAGTGATTCGTTTAGTTCGCCTGTATCTCTTGCCAGCGCGGGCGATTGCATCGCTGTGTCTACGATGGGAGGCTGGAAAGACCGCATGCCGTTCCTAGCCTACTTCCTTCCTGACGCCGCCGACGCCGATGACGACTTCCCCTCAAGGCTTACCACCTCCAAGTGGGGCTCTCGGAAATCGCCTTCTCGTCAACGATCGACGCAAACCGCAAGTTCATATTCCTTGCGGACTCGGAGCGCGTCAAATCCTACGCGTGGGCAGATGCGCAGACTGGGGGAGTGTATAAAGAGCCTCTCGCGACGCACACGCTCCGAATGTCCAAGCATCACGGCCCCCTCGCCGTTCTCGCCTCCGAGCGCTTCATCCGCGCGGGTACCGGCTCCGCCGCCGTCTGGAATCTTTCTGAACTGAAAACGCACGGTCCCGACGGGAGTAAGCGCATCGGTAAGCGCTTTGATACGAGCGATACTTGGCGCGACGAGGACGACGAGATCGAGGATTCTTCGGGCAGCGCGCCATCCAGCAGTCTCAAATTCGCGGACGCCAAGCTCAGGCCCTCTCGATGGCACGCGCATCCCAGCCTCCCTTTCACGATGCTGTGCGCATCTGACCCCAGCAAAACGCGCGACTACTCGTGCGTCTCGGTCGATCTCGAGCACGGCGGGAAGACGGTGGAGCGCTTCTCGGGACACGGCGGCGAAATCTACGCGTTGTCCGCGAGCACGGGGGACCCCCATGCGTTTGTCACCGCGGCCAGCGACGGCTATGCGCGGCTGTTCGACACGCGCCGCACCAACTTACCTGTTCTCACCGTATCCGCGGGCACGGCCAGCAGCGACATTTGCAGCGCCGCGTTGCTGGTGGATCCGGACGGTGTGCCGAGTAAGTACTTAAATGCTTATTAAATTCCTCCCATGCACCGGGTGCTTATTTATTGCGCTCTCCGCAGCAATTTTTACGGGCGCGGAGAAGGAGGAGGTGATACGCCTGTGGGACGTGCGCGCCGCGAAGATGGTGTATGAGCTCGCGACGGGGAATAACGAGGTTGTGGGGCTGACGTGGGACGATGAGCGCAATGTGCTCTATGCTACCACCAGCTGCGGCTATGTGGATCGGAACGGCTACAATCATGGGTATCGGCGCGCCAAAATACCGCGGGATGAGGATACTGACGGCGATGATGATCCAATGTCCGACGAGGAGTACGATGACGAAGATGAAGATGACGAGGACGACGACCACGATCACTGTTGGCCTGCCGAGGCTGCGCACTCGGAGACGTATTTTGGGCACGTATTCGATGCGGGGGAGCATCGTATCTGTAAGTGGTTAAAGTTTTATTTTTGTGAATGGAATCAAATTATAATAACGCGTTTGTGGTATTTTTTTCCCATCACAGTGAGATACGCGTTCAAGGAAAATCCGGATTCGTTTATTCTCCCGCCGTATGGCCAGGCGACCGAGGAGTCGGATTCATACTGGTGAATGTCGGGCGGGTCCTCTACTGCTTTCTTGTTGCGCAGTGAACAGCTGTAAATTCCCGCGTATGATAAGCGAATTGGGCTTGAATTGGGGGAATACCGAACGAATACTGCAAGCGCGTTTACCTTGGCGTTCCGGAGTCCGCTCATCGCAATAGGCTAATTCCATTTCTCACTCTCAAAACCGGGTTAATACCGGGTTAACAACGCGCTCTATCCAACAAGAGTGACCGCGAGAGGATATCTCTCGCCCGCGGGTTCTTTTCCGCGTATGTCCGAAAATGTTGGACAAATGCTCAGAACCACTCACTCCCTGTCAATCAATGGTTTTTTCAAAGTTCTACTTCCATTCTGTTCGAGCCCGAATCTTGTTCGGACCCCACACATCCGAAGAACAGTTCCCAGGGCCATGGCCTCGAGTCACGACATAAATATGGCGGACTTTGAAACAGCCCCGTCTCTTTTCCTGGATAGGGTGATACCAACGCGAGCGGGTTGCCAGGATTACTGCCTGGATCCGTAGTTTTGTGGAGCAGCCTTTATTTGTGTCAACTAATATAAAAATGCTTATCATGAATTTGGCAGTGAAAAGATCGGGGGAAATAATTGAAACTCACGCGTGGGCGTGTCATGAGCGTGGAAAGACGCGTCGGGGGTCGTGTCCTGCCACTTCAGGAGTCCGGAGGAGCACCGTTCTTGCTTAGATGCCTACTCTGCGTGCAGTGCGTCTTTTTCTTTACCCACCACTCCGATAGAACTGGCCCCACCAGGGCTATGGGACGGTGCCAAACTGCGGGGCACAGTCAAGAAGAGAAAAGAGCCGGAGGTTTACCACGAAGCCAGAGAAGTAGGTTCATTCTGTTGGAAGAGCTGCTTCGGATGTCCGCTTACTCTTGTCTTCACAGGCTCTAAATGTCTTGAATTCTGATGATCCCGCGTTCAGAACAACGGCGGGCATTGGGGCCAAGTAAACCAAGAGAACTGGCAGATAAGCGCTAGGTAGTCTGAGTCGCTCTCGTCCAATCATTGACCTTGGATGACTTAGATCTTGGGAGTTTGAAGCAAGCCGCGAGGGGCTGTACAGCTGTCAGAGCGGCCTCATCACGGCAATCATCACGAACTTGCCTCCCTCAAACGGACACCGAGTGAACCCATCTGAGTGTATAGTCGGTGTTATGATTCTTACGCGCGTATTTTCGTAGACCAGGAGAATAAAGTCGGTCATTATCGGTCTGGGGGAAAGTAAAAGGAGGCTCAGGGCGCCCAAACACGCCGGAACCTACCCCAAGCCGACCGTAAAGCCGGATACAGCCGTACACGGCCGTGCAAATGGCCGTGCCGTACCGGCGGCCCTCCGAAATGGTGCCTGTACGGTACGGGTACGGCTACACCCGTAACCGTATGGCAGCCGTACCCGTACCAGCCGTATACCGTATATGGTACGGTGAACAGCCCTACCCAAGACCTGGGTCTTTTAAGCCCGACCCAAGTTGGGCTCAGACTTGGCGGGTAGGATCCCCTCAGACTCGCAACCTAGGCTTGGGCCCGCAAGGCTCAAACCATTTCCATTTACAAATGTTTATAAACGGAAACCGTTTATATTTACCATTTAGTTTACGGACCGCCGTAAATAGTAAACAAACATTTGCTAAACGGTTGTTTGCAGGTGCGGTTGAGGAAGGGCCTGATGTATCTTCCGGGATGAACGATTTCCCTCTTCAACACATGCAGGCGAATGCCAGAAGCATCTAGGTGATAAATTTCATGGTTCAATACGGCTGTTCCGAAAAATAATGAGACTCGTCAATTTTTTTTTTGGCTGGTTCCCAATTCGGAAAACTGAAACCGGTGGTCAGAAGTTCACTGCGCTGAGTATTCGCGACTTCCAATCTTCAACACGCTTTTCCTTGTAGTCTTGATTGATAACATCGGATACTCAACTCTCAAGAAAACAGCTATCTGGATAAATTTCGAGACAATCAGATATCTACAAAGATATTGTGGGACTCGGCGCTCGGGACTGGCTATATCAGAGAAAATAGCGTAAAATAGAGCAGGTTCGCGAGAAAGAATGGACAAACGAATTTGCCTATAGATTGGGACGAAATGTCTCGGTCAAAGTTTTGCCTTAGTCTGTTGCACAACATTTATAAGCCCACATCCGCAAAAAGGGAAAGAAACGAAGAAATATGAAAAGTATAAGGAGACTCGCCTGCAGGAGGTGCTTTAACGCCTGCCTTATATCCGCCTTGAGGTCCTCCAAGTCTTCAACACCTATGCTCACGCGGACAGCCCGCGGGTCGGAAGTCGGATCCCAGGAGTGCCGATACTCCACGAGAGACTCGACGCCGCCTAGGCTGGTTGCTGCCTACGTATGTGCGATTCGTTCGTTAGTCACAGAAGTGGTCAAAGCAGTAAGTATAGGAGATAAGGGAAAGAAAGTACCGTGAAGTACTTCAGCGCGTGGGGGAACCACGCGGCGTAGTTGGGCTGGGATAGCTGGAATATGCTGGTCAATTTGGGACTTTACTCAACTCTGAAATGGAAAAAACCGAACCTGGATTGAAAACGTTGCCGGCCACCCGCCCGTCATCTGTGCACTCGGCTCCCATCCCCGCGTATCCCTCTTCTGCAGGGACGAATGCCATACATTGATGACAAGGCCGCCAGGCACACCCTCGAACGCCGCGCCCGCGGGCGTGGTGGCCATGTGCGTGAGCCACTGCGCGAGCTCTGTGGCAGTCTCGGATTGGCGGGCCAGGCGCAGGTGGAGGGTGCGCAAGGAGCGCAGGAGCAGCCAGCTTTCGAGGGAGCCTAGAGGATTGGGATTAATTCAGGACGTTTCCGTGGAGGGAGTAAACAGGAAGGAAGGAATGGATAAATAAATCAGACGGACCCATGACATCTGTCGTGTTGGAGCTGTACGAAGGGAGTTTGAGATTGTGGCATATATTGTAAAGAATAAATAATACTCACCGTATCCCAATGTTCTTTCGTTTTCACGACGAGGATGCCACTTAGCAGGTCGGAGTGGCCCCCGAAATATTTCGTGGCTGTGCTTGGATGAGTAGTAATTAATTGATCGACTCGTAACAGCCAACCAGAGTAAAGAATGCTGTTGCTTCGGTGAGCTCGGGGTAGAGATTGAATTAGTGAATGATCCACGTACCAGTCAGCGCCGTGTGTGAAGGGATACTGAAGCGGCGGGGGGGCGAATGTCGAGTCTACGAGTAACGATCCGCCGACTTTGTGGATCTAGCGGGTGTTAAGAAAACTAAGCATACATGAGGATATGAAATACGCACCTTATCCGCGTAATATTGAATATCCCTGCCGCGAAGATTATAATGATTGTGTTATAGATTCAGGATATGAATAGAGCGGCCACACCTAGATTCTCCAGTGGGATTCAACGGCGTCTCCAGCCAGCAAACATCGCCGGGCTGGAATTCGTCGTCGATACTGATGACCTTCACATGAATTGCGCTCTTCAGATAGATCTAAGCAGGGTGAGTAAGCAGCGAAGGTAGTCCGCAGGATAGCGCCGTTGAATACTTGGAGTGTTAAGCGTGAACCGTTATACCCGTCACTGATGGCGATTCTTCTAGGCTTGAAGAATACCATAGCCTGTGCGAATAAATTAGTTGTCGGAGCAGGGTGTCGTGTGAGCACCCACCGCATACCCGGCGGATATCCCGGAACCATATGTGATTGCGAAACCATCCTGAATAATTATCTCAGTGTAAGGCAGCGTTTACAGCAAAGAAGGAACTCACACATATTTTACTGAGAATATGCTCGGCGCGCGTGGAAACCTGTTGGGTGTACCGGCTGTATACGTGGTGGCTTGGGTTCTGAAAATATCGGTAAGAAAACTTGAAACACAAGTGAACGAGACGATTCACTCGGTAATCTGAGGCAAGGTGTTCCTCGTTAGGGAGACGCGAGCGAAATGCTACGGTGAACACAGTTTGTCAGTTAATTCCGAGCGTAAATTTCCCTCCTTCTGCGCGTACTGGTAGATACGGAAATGGACGGAGCAACCTCTTGACCGTGATGGAACGCGCTGTCGCCATGAATCAGTTGAGTGCCTTTCCTTTCAACGACTTTTTTCGAAGACATCAGTGCCAGTGGGACGATATCTGGGCCGGTAGGGGACCATAACAGGAGTTCTTATAGGACTTCGGAGTATGAGAAAATACTGCATCGTATGATCAGCCTCGCGGAATCCTCATGGGAGGCGCAGAAGCTTTCGGGGAGCGTCGGGAAAGATCGGTGTCATCCGATTGCTTCGGTCGGCGGGCCAACTGTCCACTCTCATACATTCGAAGCTTGAGCTAGCGAGTCGCACAGGTTTCCTCTCCAAGAGTCCCGATTCAGCAGTTCACTGCTCAGTGTGTTCAATTCCGTGAGTGCGGGCGAGAGAGAAAAAAGAGTGTGTGACTGTTGGTTTACTTGTCACGGTGTTGATCAGCCGGGCCGCGCTAGTCTCGTAAACCCCTTTATATGACGAGCGTGAAGACAATCGACACGTATATAAAGGCCGACCTCCGACTTGTTCCGGCGTGAAGACCCCAAAGACTGGCGCGATGGCTCTGTGTCTGCATCCAACGGCGGCCTCCCTGACCTTGCTCTCCTCTGCCAGGCTCCAGCGCGTGGCAGTTTTCGTGATTTCGCCTGCCGTGTGCAGTGTGCACCTCTGATCAGCTTCTCGCCTGAGTCCTCAACCGTTTTCCTTCAGAACTCCTGGCATATCTCAATCTTGTCTCAATCGATGTTTTACGCCTGTAGCTTGCTCTTGGCCGTCGTGGGCCCCTCATGCCACTTATGCTCACACTCCCTGTTCGTCAAGTTACGAGACTCACGGCACTTCCTGCCCAGGTTCCTAACCCTAGCGCACAACTTTCATTCTCAACCGGTTTCTCTTGTGCGATGTTTCCCTGGAAGATCAGTCCGGAAGTCTTTATCCTTCGGGCTGGTTGTATTCTTGTCTTCCCGAAACCCTAAAGTTCACCAGCGGCATCTCTCCGATGTCATCTTTCGTACACGGCACCAATTCTCTGGGTTTCTGATGTGTATTTATATGCGCGGGTTTCCATCTTGTGCTCTGTGTCCTGGAAGATCAGTCCCGAAGTCTTTATCCTTCGGGGTTGTATTCTTGTCTTCCCGAAACCTCATATTTCTGTCAATGTGTTTCATCTATTCGTAATAGACATGCTAGTATGCATATTATATCCGGATTCCACCACCACACACACCCCACAGCCGGACGGCATAGTCCAGCCAATGTACTTATTCATCAAGCCAATTATCGTCAGAACACAGGGGCCTACGGTCGGAGTCTTGTTCCCCAAGTCTGATCATCTTTATTGGTCTCCAGATCCAGCAGGAGACGGGCGTCGGCGTCTTTCCTAGGAAGAATGTAATGTGGTCGGGGTTCTCAGCTTAAAATTCGCTGCTTGCTCGTGCAGCAGCCATTTAGAACCACATCATTACAATGCAATGCGTGCATTTCACCACGCCCAAGGATTCGATCCCTGCACTCAGGAAGTGACTCGACATCTGGGACTACCGCTTCTCGCGGATTCTGAGCACCACGAGATCCTCTCTCCAGATAAAGTTAGTGAGTCGGCGACCTATTTATAACTCGAATGGGTGCATAGTTGACATGACACGGAGGCACGACCGGAGACCGGTGGTTGTTAACTCGGATACATCCTCAGTTGCAAATACAATTACTTGCAGGACATGGACTGTTTGCCCTCCACTTGTTTATTGGCTAGATATGTGGTCACGACTCCAATATCTCCTTGCCTCAACCGATATGTACATACTTTTACCAGACTGCGAAACCCTCAATTGATCTAGTTAACGGCAATCACCGAGCGATGTTAACGTTGATGAGAAGAGGGCCAGTGTGCATGTTTTACTGGAAATTTAAATGCTTCAGACGATTCAGAGGTTCTGATTCTGATTTCAAAAGGTTTATTATTTCCATTGCAATTTGGCAAGTTGGAAGTTCAGAAGCGTAGGTAAAGAATAAGCAAGGAATAAGGAACTTTGGGAAGAACAATGAAGGTCTTACTTCAACTTGCTCATGGAGTCCGAACTCCTGGAGGGCCATGGCTGGCATAGCACAGATTAATTGTTAACTAGTCACAGCCAGCTGGTACGTGTGTCTAGGTCGTATTGGGAGGTACTAGGGGATGCCCGGAGGGCCTTATAATACGCTTCGAACAATCTGTCAAATGAGGCAGAGCGAGTTAGAGCCTTTGTGATATCGTCCACGACCACGAACCTATGCTTATTAATATTTTGGGTGTTCCAAATTCGTGGAGTAGCAATTTTCCGCTGTCAGAGAAATCACTCGGGGATTGGAGATCCCAGACTGGACGTTGCAGCGAGCGGTATAAAAAGGAGAAAAAATTGGTCCAATTAAATTGAAGATGATAGTACAGGCATCGAGTTACATCGAGGATATCGTGAGCAGACGGCGACGAGGCGGCGACGCAAACCAGCCGTTGGCTCAGAAACCATGGCAGTCGTTACATGCATATACTTCTTGGAGAGCATGGCTCTAATCCACGAGCAGTTAGATCGAAAAGCGAACTGACGGCGGGAAGGTCTCCGGGGAGGCATAGGAGACAAATTGCGGAACAGCTCGGCGAAGGCGCGGGCTGTGGAATAGCCAGGAATCGCAGCCCGCGCCCCCCACTGCTGTGCTCGGCGCGCAAATCACGTATCGTCCACGCCACATCGCGCTCACCGGAGCAACGCCGCCATGGTACTCCAAGAACTGGGCTGGATGCGGGCAGATCGCCGCCTGACTCCCGGAGGAGACCCGGCGCCATTTACACCCGACATCGCCCTCACGGCAGTGTCGCTCCCACCCTCGCACGGCAGCATCCCCATGCCCAAGGAAGCGGCTCCGCACCCCAGTGCGCGCGCGATGTCGCGCATCGACCACGTTGCGCTCCCGAGCTACACGATCCGGTGCGCAAATGACGGTACAGTCCCTTCCCCCGGCACGGAGATCGGGAAAGGCCACACGCACTCGACCCCGTCAATGGGGCCACCGCATCCCGTCATGTTTCGCGGAAGGATCTATCACCGCCCAACAGCTGCGACTTCCCGAAAGTATAGCCAAACGCGGACCTCCTCCACGCGAATAATTCGTCATCTAACCACTTGGGGTAAAGGGCCGTGGCGTCGCCCGGCATGCAACTCGTACTTACTTTTTTTTTTTTTTTTGGGTTGTATGTTCCAAGTACCAAATGATAAGATTAAGCATAAGAATAAAATAATATCAGAAGAAGAATGGCCTCACATCGCCTTCGGCATCCCGTCCCCGGGTTTCTCAAAGTTGATGCGCTGCGGTGGGCGGGAGGCGCAGCGCAGCGGGCCGACTTGTTGATGCGCTGCAGTGGGCGGGAGGCACATGGCGATGTGGGATGCTCAGCGCAGCGGCGCAGGGCGGAGTGGGCCGCGGGTGTGGAAAATTACGGAGCGCTCGTTGATGCACTACGAGAGTCGGTGGAACGAAGCAGTGAAATCAAATAACAAACCAATGGACCGTCGACAATATTTGAAGACAGATTGTGCAGGGGTAGTGTTAAATCCAGTGCAGGTGTGGAACAATTCACCATTGGCTATTGTTCATAAACTCTGAAACCGGACCATAAACAAATGAGCGCCGGAAAATAAATGCGCATTTGATAGCAGTATGCGGGATTGGCTCGAATGTGGTGGTGTAGTGTATTGGTATTTTCCCAAGAAATTCCCTGGAAGGACACATTCAAGGCAGCGTCACACCCCAGTCGTTGATGGATTTGGGAGCGTAGGGGGTGGGTTGCAAAGTGTCATCTAATCTGTATTGGGGTAACCAAATTATATAAAGGTAATAGGATCATTTAGGGTGAATGTATATACCTCGGCTGTGGTGACCCCTGCGGTTACCCCACACGTGATTTTTTGCCCGCCAAACAGAGGGGCTCAAACACAGCCCGGTTACCTCGCTGAACGTACTCTCAATCAAGGATAATTACCCTATTAGGCTTCACAATCGAACACATTGAACATCTCAATTGAAGGATTCCCAATTGAACATGTTCAATCTGTGATTGAACACTAGCCAAAACCATCATTTTCCCAGCCTAATATCTGAATGTTCGATTGAGTAATGTGTTTGTACATCGATTGAACACATTTTTAAAAAGTGTTCGATCGAATTTCTTCAATCTGTTCGATCGGAAAATGTTCACAGTCACAATTGTGCATGTTCAATCATGCACAATTTATTCTTGCAATTTCCAGCTCTGGAGCATATCTGGTATGTTCGTAAATCTGAAAATGTCCCAGCATATCCCTAAGGCATATATGATCACTCAAGGTGCTCACAAGCCTAGTTTATTGCAAGTTCAATACAAAATTTCACCTGGGAAGCATGAGTTAAAGGTGGGCCAATATCTTTTTGAGCAGGCAAAGGAATTAATGATAAGTACTGAAAGAGTGATGAAATATCTTTATTCCCTCGAGAATCACCCAAGAATCCTATCTTAGAGGCTAGAGTATCTCAGGCCCAAATATTTCACTACTATGCACTATAAAATAAAATAAAAAATGTGAAATGGGTCGTTGTGCCTTTAAAACTCAATATAATCTCTCAATACATGACAGTACATCATTTCAGGCTCGCAGCGTCCCCGCAGCCATTTATTTCATTCAATACCTCAATTTATCGGCGCTATTTCGAGAATTTGCTCTATTTTATGCTCTCTATGTTTCCTAATAGGCCGTAAAGTGGCTCCGCAAGCTCAGAGCATGCATACATGCGTGTATAATTCATAAGTTGCCCAGAAACACATCGGATTGGCCCAAACGGCGAAGCGCGCGTCGATGCGACGGCATCACGTGTCCCGATCACGGCCCCTGGGCCGGGCCATCAACCGGATCTTTCCGGGACCACGGAGTATCTGGGCTGGTTACCTCGGCTGGCTTACGCGGGCGAGGCAACCTAGGGGCGCGACATATACTCTATGTACTTCTAGCGTATTTTATTGGCAGGGGATTGGGCTAGTAACAGGCGGGAGGGAGCGGATTAGGGGTGTGAGTCTGTAAGGGAGTTGGCGGGCGGTTAGGAGGCGGGAGCTGTTGCGAGGCGGGACGGTGACACAGGAGGCGGGGCAGGCGGTGCTGTGGGCAGGAGGCGCATCGGGGATGGCGGGACGGAACATTGAGCGCAGGGCCGCATGTGTTCAGCGCAGCGATGCAGGGGGCGGTACGCGGAGGGAGCGCTCGGTGATTTAATATCCAAGTACGTTGTCGGCACGTCGGCAAATGTTGTTGAGTTACGGATCGCATCAAGTCAGCGTGCGTGCGGTAGTACGGGCAGTCTACCAGCCACAGATGCAATTAACCAAATGGCGACCAAGCTATCATTGTGTACTGAACGGAACCAAACAAAACGCAGCCTCCGCTGCCAATCAAGACCAAACACCATGCCCCGCGCCCCCATTTCCCGCGATAAATATTGCAATCACAATTCTAAGTATATCATATGCCGTTATACGATATTGAGTACCAAAAACGGTATAAATATGCCATACAAAAAAAGTTGCGCTCCATTGCAGTTAGACACGGTTCGTCGGAGGATCCCGTCCTGTCCTTATGGTTTTCATTTTCTTCAAGTCCGAAAGGGGGAGGGAGAATGCCGAAGGATGAGGGTGATTGCAAAAAACTTTTTTGCCATTGTTTGCGCAAGTGATGATTTTTCACCGAGTAAGGGGTATTTTTCCCCGAGTATGTAAATATGAACAATTAACCAAATACGAACAAAGGCACAGCCGCTATTTTTCATACGTTTTCGACTATTAGAAATAGTACAACGACTAGACACAGCCACTAAAGGGGTCCCTCAACGAAATCGGAAACTAGTAAAAAAGTGATCGATTTTGGGTGCCCTGAGATTTGAAAGAAACAATAACATATGTAAACATAAGTACTCGTAAAAGAAATGATAACATATGTAAACATAAGTACTCGTAACATCACGATCGCAGTAGTGCCTGTGCGGACTCTGCGGCGCCGAGGACACGCCCCCGACATACGCACAGCACGCCGATCAACCGAAAAGATATCACAGCGATGCCTGCAGCGGAATGACCACATAACCTCTCATACAGCAGCGCCACGACGCCCGAGGTCAGAAACACCCCGGCAAGGCCGGGTGGGTCTTCGTTACGAAGAACGGCGAGAGCTGCACCTGACCCGAGAGAGACTGTACCGGTTCCGCACCGTGGTGGATGAGCCAGCGAGCACGGCGCTCGTGGGAGGGGTCGGTACGCGGGGGAGCCGCCAGCGTACGAGGGGGATATCCGCGCCAGAACCTGCTGAGGTCGACGACGCGCCTGCCTCTCCCCTCCACCACCTTCACCATCACGTCCCACCGCCCCACCCCGCCCTCGCGGCATACGAGCGGCGCTGCCCGCAACGCGCGTGCCTCGTACGTTCGAGCGGAATCCCCGCGCGGGCTCTGCGGGCCTCCAACCCTATCCGCAGCGTCCGCTCCGCTCCCGCTCCGCCTCTACCGACACCCGCCACGGTGGCATCCCCTCGCGCCGTACCGCCCGCTGCGCGCATGCTCGTCCATGCCCACCAGCACAGCGCACTGCTTGCCCAGGTCCAGGTTCTCCACCTCCGCGCGCCCAACACCGCCACGTACGGCAGCGACAGCACCACCAAGCACGACTGCGACACTGTAGCGACTTCCACTCGAGCGAGCAACAGCACGTCTACCACCCGGCCCCCAACGCGCAGCCGCTGCTCCTGCTCCTGCACCCGCTCCGCCTCTACCGACACCCGCCACGCCCCATCAGCCTACCACCGCGACATCCCCCCGAGTCGTTTCGTCCGCTGTGCGCATGCTCGTCCATGCCCACCGACACAGCGCACAGCTGGTCTGCGTCCGCGTCCTCCACCTCTTCCCGTCTTACGCCCCGCGCGCCCCATACCGCCACGCACAGCAGCGACAGCACCCCAAGCACAATTGCGGCGCGCAGTGTCGCGCAGCGTGCGACGATAATAATGTGTGGAGTGCTTTGAGGAAGAGCGGGGGAGGACGTCTCGCGCCGTATCCGTCGCCTTCCGGGCCCCGCGCGCGTGACGGTACCTGCTCCGCTCCCCGTATGTACACGATTTTGGAGGCCGGCGAATCGGCTGGAGGCGAAGCTGGGCTGCGACAGTGCACCGAGCGCAGTGTGGGAACGCCGCCAGTGGTCGGGTGCGCGAAGTGGTCAAGGTATTGCGAATCGTGGCGGATGCAGAGGAGGAGGCGCGCAGGTTCGCGCTGAATCTGTATGCGCGGTGCGTTTGGACGAAGGGGGGTGAGACCGGAGGCGAGGGTGGGAGAGGGCCGGGGACAGATGAGCATCCCCGAGGCGCTGCACAGGCGGCGTACAGATGGCGCGTCCGGCGGTGAGTCGGTAGAACACATCTTCGGGGATATGTCGACACTTGGTGTGCGAATGGGTGGTCGATGCGGCGAGCGGACGAGACAGGTAGGGTCACTGCGGGCCGGGGGGAGGGATGAGCGAGGAACAGAGGTAGAGGAATGGACATGCACGGTGTATCCGAATTTCATGTGATGAGCGAGACATTGAGGGCTCGCGATGTCGAGACGATAGTCCGCGACGCGGAAGGAACGCGACCGCATGATCGCCTCCGAGACATCCCGCAGGCGGCGTCAGTAGCTGGGGCGGCCCCCATGGAGCCGGTAAGGCGCCTCTCCAAGGTCTCCAAAGGTGCGGCGTTATTGGATGAGGTTGGTGCTGGGATTCAGGGCTGGAACCGGCGAGGGGACGAGCAGGACGGAGCTAATGTGTGGCCTGCAGGAGGCACGGGAGACGAGGGGAGGTGGAGTCATGTCGTGTAGATTTCTTGCATTGACTAGTGTACGGCAGACGAAATAACGGACGCGATCCTCCACAGGATTGCGAGAAGCTGAGAGAAGGGAGGGATGTGAGCAATTTATGTTAGAGCTGGAGAAAGGGTGCGGCTTACTGGATGGGCCATCGCTGAGCGGTGCAATGAGATGCAAGTGGCGAGAAAATTTGGTGAATGTGACATGTCACCTGTCACGTTTCTGCGGGGCAATTCATCGGTTTTGTCGGTCGACATGCCCTCGGATTCCCTGGAGGCATCCATACAGGATATATCAGAATGAGGAACGGAAGAGTGGGCACAAAGATTTACGGAATAGCTTGAGGACTCTAGATGAGAGAATGAGCGATAAAAGGGAGGACTGGGAACTTGGCAGAGGAGGCAGAAGTCAACACGCGCAGATTGCGCAAAGACTGCGTGGCCATGGAGGTGCCAGAGTTTTCGCGGTGGTATATGGCGATGATGTAAACGTGGGGCGACAAGCGTAGAACGTGAGGTCATATATGGGCGATAGCGGTGGCGGCGTGGCAGAACGGTGACGGTGGCTGGGCGTGAAATCAGCAGAAAGAACGTGAACCCAGAAGTATACGGAAGGCGAGAGACTTGGTATATCTGGTAGACCTCGTATACTTTCGGGAACTGCCGGTATACCTCAGTTTCCTCGTCAATAGCTGAGCCAAACAGCGAATTTTTTTGTTTGTTTATTGCAGTAATTGTCACGGTACAAAATTTTGTTAGCTACTAGGGTGTTGCGCTGAGGCATGCACTCGCTTTCGAGGAGTTACGGCGCGCTATAAGCCGTGTCGTCCCCCCGAGCGGAGCGAGGGAGGGGAGGGGCATCGAATGGTCGCTCCTCTTCACGCGCACTAAGGAACCGATATGTTACCGAGAGGCTAGGGACCACTGGGGCGATGGCCGGCGATGGATGTGGGTGCGGGATGAACAGTGTCAGCCTCCCTGTCACACAATATAGAAAAATATGGATTCTGTGACGGAACAAATAAAAACTACCGTCACGTCTATTTGAGTATACGACGTATATCCACAGGTATACAAGGTATACAAGGTATACCAAGTCTCTCATATATTTTCGTATACTTCTGGATTCACGTATGTTCTCGAAATCAGTGGGATTCACAGATAGATAGGCAATGGGGGAGCACATACATGAAATTCGTAGACCTGTGTGTCTCGAGTTCGTATGCGGTGAGATATTCGATACGAGGCCGTCTGGGCGGATGTGATCAGCGAAAAAGACACGGCGGCGAAGACAGAGTTATGTACCAGCAGTTAGATACTAACCACAGGGAGAGGAGGTCATATCGCGTGTCTTCAAGCCCTTTCGAGGGAAGGCGTGGAGCATTAAAGTTTGGAGAAGTGGTTGGGAGAAGAGGAAGTGGCTGTGGACCTCCGGCTTGGACAATAACAAGGCCAAACACCTCCTGCTCTCGACGTCCATCTTGTCGCCTCGCTATCTAAAATTGCGTCGGGAACTTTAAGCGTCAATTCACGTCGCAGAACCCACCTGATGTTAGAGCGCTGCAAGTAGTTGGTCTCTGGTTCTTGGCTCGCGCGAGTATTTTTATTCTTGTCAAACTTTAATAGACTTCAAGTTCCTCTGTCGTCTGGGCCCAAAATCTCTAGAAGCAGCCTTATCCTTCTGGTGTTATCCTAGTCCTCCGTCTTCATTGAGGAAATCACATCCACCCTGGGCATACGGGGCTCGATGCTGCGACTGCCGTTCTGGGGTCGTTTGTCTTGATCTCTGCGGTGCTTCTTGGGCGATTCGTAGTTCTTTCGATGGGCAAGGCCGTGATCCTCCGGAACTGATTGATCATGTACGACTTGGACCTCAAAATATACTTGGTCCGGTTTGTGGCCAAGACACTACGTCGGCGTGATGCGTATCCGGTCTGCGCTTGCATCGATTCGTCGTTGGATTTTCTGCGAGCTTCGATTTTGCGTCGGTGCGTCTCCGCTCTACTCTTGGTTTCAGTGCCACCATGCGCACATCGGAGAAGGATGCAGAGCGGGTAGCCCTTCCCATTGGAAATATTTCGAGGCGTCGAGTTGGTGCTTAGCAACTCTTCGACGGTTCCCTCATACGCAATGGTTTTGACAACCCCCTCTTGTTATCTCGGTCCTCTTGAATCCTTTTTGTTGCCTCATTGCAACTCGAACCAGAGCCGTAAGATTTGTGCATTCACTCCGACTCATAAATTAATTATTCATTTTCATATCCCGATTCTCGTACTTAGCTCTCCAATTATTCGGGGCCTAAATTCTCGCACATTATAATCGACGCAGTCAAACCTCGATCAACTGTGAGTAAACTCGCACATTTCGTTGAACGAACATTCATCCGTTGGGCGAAAGCCTACATGCTCCTTTTAAGTAACAGGTATCTCATTGCATATACTGAGACATGGTGCGGATTTCATACACCGGCCTGAGCGTCATTATACGAGCATCATACCACTCACAAGACCCACAAGCGCCACTCCAAGCGCCCATCCTCCGCCATGGCTCGCAACCATGTAGGTCCAGCCTGCATTGTGAGACTGCGATGCTTGAGGCGGCGCCGTGCTGTCCCCAGCGCCTGTGGCCCCTTGACCTCCCGCCGTCGACGAGGCCTCAAACGCGCTTTGCGCACTCGAGCTGCAGCCCTCGAACTTCAACAGCCCATCGATGTACGTCCGCGCATCGTCGGCGCTCATAGAACATGTCGTGCCCTCCAAGCACGCTGTGAGGTTGCCCAGAGGTGGTTTGGTTAGAGTGCCGATGCAGACGCAGGATCCAATCGTCCCGCTGTTGAATACATCAGGTGTGGAGGGACATTAATCAACCATGACGCGCGTACAAGCAGTTGTTATTCGCGAACTCCGTGTTGGTGTAGCTCCCGACACACTTGCCAGGACATACGAGGTTATCGGGGTCGTATTCGGGTGGTGTTTGTGCCGCCTGCGCCATGAAAGAAGCGGCGAGAAGGAAAAGTGGGAAGATGATGTTCATGTGAGTGTTGGGGGATGTCTGTTGGTTGGTTGTGAAGCGTAAATGAAGCCGTCCCTGCAATTTTATTCAATGACGAAGTGCCGAGGACTGCGGCGCGGAGATCAAGATGTACTATGGGGACGGATGATCCCATGGCGTTTTGAAACATATGCCGAGCTTCGAGTGAGTTCAAATCCTGAACCGCATCGCGCAGACAATCTCTGGCCACCGCTTCACAGCGGGGAATATTCAGCCCCCCCCCCCCCCCCCGGCGACTCGTACCGCTTGAACTGCATGAGAGAGTTTTTTTGAAGGAGTTCAGATTGTGTCCCAGACTGACCGGGGTAACCAATATCTTGAACCCCGATCACCCGGTCGGAAGCGGCATTCATGAAGGCTGTGGGGTGCGGATCCGGATTTCCCATGCCGTCAAGAATAGATCGCACGTTAAAGCATGAGTCGGATATAAGAATAAAAGAAAAAGGAATGTAAAATGTGTATTCGACATATGGATGGTCCACAAGCCGTAGCCGGACGGTGGCTTCCGTTAGCAAAAACGATGGGGATAGTCTGCGCATCTTGAACAAACTGTTCAGGTTCTTCCAGTCGAGTGTATCGAGATCCGCGGCTTCTCCACTGAGGAAAAAATTTAGCGTATGGAAGTGGTGGTAGTGAGGAAGAATGCCTAACTATCTAATCCGACAACCTGGGGCCAGGTTGTCTTCTTTAAGGCCGCTGCTGCCTTAAAGCAACAAAATGTTTTGGCCAATCTTGTGGAATGTGTTTTTCTTTTGTGTTTTTGGTCTGAATTGGCTCCAACCTGGCTTTTTGCGTCCAACCTGGCTTTTTTCTTGAATGGGCCTGATTTCACACTTTTTTTTTGCCTTTTCTTTCTTTTCATCTGAATTGGATCCAACCTGGCTTCTTTTCTGTGCCCTTAGCCTTTTTTGCTACCCTACCCCTTTTTTCTGTACCCTAAGCCCATTTCATTACTCTAACCTCTTTTTCATTACTCTAGCTACCTTTTTGCTACCCTAAGCCCTTTTTACCACCCTAGCTCACTCTTTTGTACCCTTTGCCACCCTAACCCTCCTTTTTTGTACCCTAAGCTCTTTTTGCCGCCCTAACCCATTTTTTCTGTACCCTAAGCCCTATTGGCCGCCCTAACCCTATTTTTTTGTACCCTAAGCCCTATTTGCCACCCTAACCCATTTTTCTGTACCCTAAGCTCTTTTTGCCACCCTAACCCATTTTTTTTGTACCCTAAGCCCTATTTGCCACCCTAACCCATTTTTTCTGTACCCTAAGCTCTTTTTGCCACCCTAACCCATTTTTTCTGTACCCTAAGCCCTATTTGCCACCCTAACCCTATTTTTTGTACCCTAAGCCCTATTTGCCACCCTAGGCCTATTTTTTGGTACCCAAACCCTCAAATCTCTCCCAACCTGACTTTTTTGGTTTTTTTTTGTCGAATTGGGCAGCTGGGCTCCATTTTGCACTTTTCTTTCTTTAACAGGTCTGTCAGACTATAGAAAATGATGAGGCTTCAAATTGCTCCCAATCTGGCTGAAATTGCTACTGAAATAGTGGTTTTACTCTTTCCTCGGCTTTCTTTACCAGAAGCACTGTGTTAAAGAAATGAATCTCACAGTTGCCCGACATTACCCAGGCATTCTTACAACCTGCTATTCATTTTCTTTAACATAAGGCTTGTCTTATAGAAACTCGTTATGTATGAATTGCGTTAATACATGATGTGGCTGTGCTTGCCCTTTTATGGTAAATGCAAAAGGCATTCAAGGTGGGGATTGAACCTGCAACCTCCTGCTTTCCCCACTTCTGAAAAAGAAGCATCATTAACCACTGCACCAAGCAACCACTATATGTAACAACTTTTGATCCACCTGAGGTAACTAATTAATCTTGTCCTAATGTTACCCAAGCTGCCTTCCATCTTTATAATACCAGCCTAGTTAGGGTATTTACTTCCCACCTATATACAATTATCTTAGCTAGGGTGCTGGATGAGGGAGACTTCCAGTTTGGTATCTTCTAGTGGCCCCTGGGTGGGAGGCAAGGGCCCTACAGTGCCTGAGTTGTAGAGGCACCTGGAGGAGGAAAATCCGCAAATAGCTGGTTCTTTTTTGTGATGTTGTCCAAAAACATGTTGCTGAACTTTCTGCAGTGATGGACCAAGAAGCCATACTCATGGAGGCTTTGGCTGATTTGGCTAAGGATGTGAGGGGGCAATAGAAGAGTCTGGCAATGAGTATGAGGGATGTTCTCATGCTCTTACCACCATGACCTTGCCACCAATGCTGATGCTACAGTGCCTCCTACACCATGCCATCCTACCAGCCCTGGGATGCCATGCCTAGCACCTAATGACACTTACCACCGACAACTGGAAGCTCTTCTGGACTCCGTGTTGGCCACACTGGCCCTTATGCATGAAATGGCCTGTGGACCCGTACAGTACTCCTAATGGAAGGCTGATGTCCACAGGGTCTTAATGCACCACATCACTGTTGCCCCAAATCTTGCCCCTGCCCCCACCACCACTGCTCATCCTCCGGTCATTGCTGCCCCCACTCCTGCCCCCACCACGTATGCCCGTGCTTTGTCAGCTGGGAGTCCATTGGCACGGAAGCATAACACACCCAAACATCATGTGACATTACCGCCAACTCTGTCTCATTCCCCTTCCCCAGATCCCCCCTCTTCTTGTGCTCCCATCTCCCATAGAGCCGATGCCCACACCCCCAACATTAACTGAGGCCGCATTGTTCCATGCCATTTCAGATGTGATGGACAAGGCCCTCAATTCGGTCCCTGCCATATCCGGGGTACATTGAACAGGGACGGGGAACCTTGCCCTTCAGGTGGACCCAAATGGCATGGGAGCCAAGTCCATTTTTGGACATGCACAGGTTATTTGGGTGGCCATTCGACCACTGTTGGGATACACACACCAGCAGCGACAACCTCGATTTGAGGAAGGTAACCCCTGGCACTCAGTAGTATTCCATGGTGTGCCTGTCAATGGGAAATTGAAGCAACATCTAAGGCTCTCCATGGTGCAGACTTGGCTCTGCCTCAAAGGGCCCAATAGCCCTGTCCGTGCTGTGTCAGTCCTTTGCCAGGATGAGGACCTGGTTGGGTCTCCGTAGTTTCTGATGCTGAAGCCCAGCACCTGGTTGACGATGGTGGCCTTCTCTTTGGCACATGGTGCAAGGCTTCACATTATGTGCCTGTTCAACGACCTGCTGGAGCATCCCCTGCACATGATCCCACCACTTGCTAGTGCAAATCCGCTCCTGGTACTGCGCTCCCCTTCCTCTGTCCCCTCCCCTGCTTGCCTGGCTAGCAGGTAATTATATTTCCACCCCTTTTATCTTATTTTCCCTATTGCTGAAAAATCATTATACTACTCACGCCGTGCCTGTGCGACTTATTGCGGGTCACCCCACTTTAGCACTTATGTGGTGCTTCAAGCCTTGTTATATCTCCCTTTCCACATGCCTCATGGACACTTTTTGACACATACCTTACTTTCGAGTACTCAAGTAGATGCTCCCTACCATATGGTATGCCACAAAGGAGAAATAAATTTGATTTTTTTTTATAAAAAAAAAGAGTATGAGACTGGAAGATAATTTTTTAATACCTGAATACTGTGCATTAAGGGAACCTGGCTTAAATCAACACAAATTCAGACCACCAAATGCAAGATTTCAGGAGCCCTATACATGTAACCAAATTTTGTAATTTCAGAAACAACATTAAGTACACCCTACAATGGCTCTTAATTTTTTTTTTCAGGATGCCTGAAATTGAAGCTGAATACACTAGATTAAGGTACAACTTCAGGAGGTCTGAATCTTTGAATTTAAGTAACAATTTGAATTGGTACCTTAAATGATACATTTCAGTTGCAGATTCAGCACAGGTGAAACTAATAATTTAAGGGTGCCCTGAAAACAGTACTTTCGGGCAGCATTTACATCCCGAAACAATAAGATTAATGCACAGCTTCGGCCTTCACCGCAGTATCGGCCGGTGAAGGCCAAAACTGTGCCTGAATTTTATTGTTTGGCCAAAATTGTCCCTTAATCTTATTGTTTCAGGTGAGTATGTACAGAAGTTGTGGAAGTGGAAGTGAGTGAGTGGAAGTGGAAATAAGGTCAGTGGTAGTGGATGTATGGCTGGTGGAAGTGGGAATGGGATTGTGCGCGCCCTGTCACCATGAGCATGATGTGACACAATTGATGCGCCAACATTTTGGCCAACGTGCCCAATTCAGCGATTCCAATATGCATTGTTCAGCGCCACCCTTTCCTTTCCGTCTCCCCCCATTGGACAAGCAGTGTGAGGCTCCAGAATGAACCCCACAGCACCGCCAGTGCCATGGTGTCCACCGTGTCTGCAATTGTTGCTGCTGCCGGACCCGAAAGTCTGCATGCATACATAAAACAGGCGCATCATATTATTGGCTCTGAACCTGCAAATAATGAGATATACTACATATTTCCTCCAGCACTACACACCCCAAAATGCTGAAACCTGGCTCGAACTCGACAAATTCATGTGCTGGCTCCACTCCTGAGTTTCCACCTCCGCTATCAAACCCAAAAAGGAGATTTGATCGCAGCACAATTCCCTGCCGCCACCGAGCCATCGTTTGTTTGGACTGCGCCAAAGTGTCAGTGTTCTGTCAGCCACAGCAAGCAGTATTGTCGCTCTCTTCCTCCCACCATCCTCATCACTCTTTACCTCTGCCTCACCTTCCGCTGCACATTGCATACTCACTCGCCGCCACAGTGCCACTCAACGCCGATGTCCCCGACGCCTGCACCCCGCTTCCGAGGAGTTAGGGCAAGCAAACTGCGGGTATTCACCGTGTCATCCCGCCGTGAAGGGTTAGGGTTAGGTGAAGATCTATAGGAAACAGGAATGAGTCTTTAGGGTTCTGCCTGAGATGCCCTGGCTTGGGGGACCCCCAAGCGCAGCAAGGGAGGGGAGGGGCATTGAATGGCTGTACTCTTCATACAAGTGAACAGCGAGGATGTAATTAGATACCTGTCATCACAATAGCACTCAATTCAGCCCTCCTAAAATTATTTCTCTTGTATTGTATAAAACAACAAGCCTTTGTCTTGTAAGTAAGTACTTAGGGTATAAACAAGTTGGAACAGCTTGTGGCGGCTTGGGGGCAGCAGGGAATTCATGCCGAGATCAAATCTCCTTTTTGGGTTTGACAGCGGAGGCGGAAACTAAGAGAGTCGCTGGCTCGGGCATCAAGCACAAGATTTGTCGGCAACACTGCCACCAAGAGCTAAGGCTTGTGTCATTTCTTCTGCAACACCACTGCCACCCCGAAATTCTTTATCCTCCAACACCCACCCCTTCAGTACCCCATCACTCATCACGCTCTATATCTCATGCTATTACTCATTCTTCCAACCCGCCCCCTTCGTCCTCCCCAATTCCCATTCTGGACTCAGAGGATGATATTCCCCCTGTGCCTGCACTGCCACAATGCAAGACTGCACCATTAAAGCAAAGCAAATCCGGAGTCGAGGATTTTGACTCTGATTCCGATTGTGTCGTGGTGTCGAAGCAGACGAAGGGTAAACACTGCAGGAAGCAGCAGGAATCCGGGGCTGAGATGCAGGAAATTACCAAGCAATTTCACGTGTCTGAAATTCGCGACATAATGCAGCTTCCCTCTACCTGCTGGACTGTACCTCGAAAGGATGAGGGGGAAGATTTTGCATATCGACGCAAATGGTATCAAATGTGCCGGTCTTCCTGTTTACAGAAAGCTCAAACTGGTAGTGTCCATGAAACGGAGTGTGTTGGCCATGGACTGATTTATTTATTTAAGATGAATTTAGACGGTAAACACAGCTTCATTGGATGCCAGAACTACCGCCTGAATGAATGATCACACCGATTCGTGACAATCAACCGCGACGTTAAAGAAGACCTACTCCGTGAACTCCTCGCAAATGAGGGGAAGTTCACGTTTGATGTAGCCATTGAGAGTGAGTCTGCTGTTTGTGCTCGGGTACACCATCTGTGCAGTGGTGGTAAAAGAGCCTGTCTGTGCTGTACATGGTTTTCAGCGAGTTCCCACCGATTCCTAACGAAAATATTGTGTAGCCTATACTCACATCAACAAGAACCATCAGGTTATCCAGGGAAAAATCATCGAACGCAAGTGTGGTGCGATGATCCGGATATTGTCGCCTGTGGACCGCAATGATCGGCGCCCTATTTTGTCATAACAACCCGAAGTTCCCATCGACCAAAGTATCACGGAAAGGGAAAGAAGTCTATCATGAAGCAATAGCTGCGGCTGGGGTAACCGGTCTAACCATTCTCAAATGTAACTCAGGTAGCTATGACTTATAATGATATTAGAAGTATAATGAAAATAATGTTCTTTTAAACTGTCCAGCTGCAAGTGTGTCAAAGATCTTCGGGGGAAGCATCCCAGCGGCATTCGACCCTGCTCTTGCAAATCCTCGAAACAAGCATAGCTTGATCCAAGAAGTAAAAAGGGTCAAGAGCCCTTACGGTCTGGGAATTGAAGGTATGTATGTTTCCTTAGCATGCAGAACTTGAAATCGACATATTTGTTTAATCTGCAGGAGTTCTATTTTAACAGAAGGAAATGTGTTCCCTTCCGTACAAAAAACAATATATCTGGAAGGTTACATCGGAAAACAGGCAAGAAATTGTCGTCACAATGCTGCCGTATTTGGCTGAGCATGTTCATGGACCATGGAAGGAGTGGGAGGTGGTAATTTGGGACCACAAATTCGATTTTCGCAAGTACAACTCGCCAATTCCTTGTCATTTCTATTAATATTCAGTCTAGGAGTTGCCATTGGACGAATCTAAAGTCAACACAAAACCTATGAAGTTTTTATGAAGATGTGGCCAGGCCTCTTTGAGACCATTGGGCATATCACCAAGTTGGAAGTGAAGTTCAAGTTTATTGACGGCGAGGGACTGTGTGCAATTCTCGTAGACGGCAATAAGCCGCAGGCAAATGCGCTGGGTGCCTACCTAGTGACCCGAAACCGCCCAGACACTAGTGGAATTCGTGAAACAGATCCCAAGCTCATACTTTTCAACATCCTTCGGACATGCATATTTCATTTTGAGAGGTTCGTCTTCCTCCTTTTCTTGGTTGCCGCCGAGACTAAAACCGCTCCAGAAAATTCGCCGAGATGACAAAGACCGTCCCCGATGAGCCTATGGGCCGAATTAGAAGATCTCCATATAGTGAAACCCAGTAAGAAATAGAAGAGTTCGTTCAATGGTGCAAGGATTCCGAGTACAAAATCGTCAGAGGTATATATTTGAAATTAGATTCTACGGACTTGAATGTCACCAATCATCTATCAGACCAGATTTAGGACAAGGATTCAATCCCATGGTTCTTTCCTTCGAGTAATGGCTTCTAGTCTGTGATCCCAGAAGACGACTGGCACCTGACCCCGGGAGATACCCTTAATGAAAGTGCTCACCTTTTACCAATCAACACACTGGAACAAATCTATCGCTTCTTGAGGCGATCAAGAGGTAGCTTCTGTCCTGTTGGCGGGCTGGATTTAAATTAGACCTTCAAATTGAAGCAAAACTTCGTGAGATGGAGAAGATGTGTGTCCCTGTTAATCATCACAACACCAAAGTCCACCGCGACCGGAATCGGCGAACCACACATTACCGCCAAGCACTTGAATGCTCGGAAGCTCGCAATGAGCCGGAGAATATCAATGACACAATTCAGCACTCGACCGCGCAGACCCAGGAGCTTTGTCAACGGCAAAAGTGTTATGATAGACTCGTCTCGGCACCATATCTTCATCCTCTCAATCTCGCTTGGACTGATGGTCACATACATTACCATATATATATACTTGTATTTTTGTTCGCTCCCTCAGTCGTTCCCTGATACGACTGAGGTGAGCATTACCTATATTTATATCTGCCTGTTACTTATATTCCTCATCCAGCTTACTTCAATACTTAACAGGTTATGGGCTACCGTGCTCTTTAAATTACCAACTACTACAACAACTGATCTACAAGCTATCGCCTCACCCTGAAACCCTTGAGCTATCGTCTCAGACCCACCTACGAGCTTTCGCCTCGCCTCTACCCGATCGTCGTGTTATCGCCTCGACATCATGTCCGGAATACCCAGCCCCTTATCAATGCCCGAAGCAGACCGCTTCAAGGGCAACAACTTCACCAGATTCAATTCCCTGCTCGTCGCAGGCGCCAAGGCTCGCGGCGTTGTCGGATACCTCAACGGCACCATCACGAAGCCAAGCGGACCAATTCCGTACCCGCCCATGGCCACGGCAACCGTCTGGTACTCGCGCACTCCATCTGAGGAGGAATGGGAAATGCGGGATGCATATACTCAAGCGATGGTCATCACGAACATCGACAATCCCATCGGATATGGGATCAAGGACACCATGACCGCCGCTGAGGCCTACAAGGCTCTTACCGATGTCTACAACGTCAAGTCAGACCTTGGTCTCGTTACCGCTGAGCGCGCTTTGCGCGATCTTCTTTACGTGGACGGGGCAAACTTTGATGACTTTGTCTCTGAGGCGCGCGTTAGATGGGGTGCCGTCAATGATCAAGGAGGGAATATCACCGACGTGCAGTTCCGTGGGATCTTACTCAACGCGCTCCCTCACGGATGGGACCCAGTCATCGCCGGCATGGACAGCCACAAGACCTCTGCCGAGGTCATTAACCGCCTGCGCTTGTGGGATGCGCGAGTCAATGCGCCTCCTACATTTGCTAGTACTGGAGCAGCAAGCACACAGGCATTGGCTGCGCAAGGCCACGGGCACCACGGTGGAGGGCAAAACTCGGCACTCAAATGCACCAACATCAAATGTGGCCAGCACCGGTCACCTTGCAAAGGACTGCTTCCGTATCGGAGGTGGAAAGGAGGGTCAGTGGCCCGATTGGTGGAAGGGGAAGCGGACATTGACGACGGGGCAAGCCCCCACCAACGTCATCACTCCCGTCGCCGCGGTCGCCCACGGGCCAGTCGCATCTGATGTGCATGTCCACGCAATGTCGGACCAATTTGACTTTATGGCCCTCATGGCGATCGCGCAGGAGGACAAGCCTCCTTCGATGTCCGATACCGAATACACAGCATTGTGCAAGCTTGCAACAACTGCGGAGGTGCGAACATTCGTCGACTCTGGCGCTACCCACCATTGTTTCGTCAACAAATCCGACTTCGCCACCTACACCCCCTATGTGTCGCAAGGACAGACCGCCAACGCTGGCGCGTCGTTTCGCATTCTCGGGCGAGGCAAAGTCTACAAACGTGTCAGCATGAATGGCCTTGACACAGTACTGGAGCTTGACGCCATACATACTCCGGACTTCGCGTCCAATCTCCTCTCGGTTAGCAGGCTCGTCGCGAACGGATGCAGTGTGAAGTTCGCGGACGGTGTCGCATCCTTCACCGGACCCGCCTTCGTCAATGGCGATGCTGGGACCCAATTCATGACCGCCTTCATTCACGACGGCATGTATGTTGCCAATCTCCTCCCTGTCTCCCACGCCATCATCTCACGCGCTCGTTCCCAGTCTCGCCCAGTCGATTTCGAGACCTGGCACAGACGTTTCGGGCATGTGGGAGATGCACGGCTGAGAGATCTGATCAGACGAGGATTGGTGGATGGGCTAAATGTTACCTCACTATTCGCGAACGGTGCTTGTGCAGACTGTATTTATGGAAAACAAATGCGACGTCCGTTTGATGCTATTGTTACGCATGAGACGGAGTTGCTCGAGTGCATCCATATTGATCTCTGGGGGAAGGCACGCACCGTATCGGCGGGTGGTGCCATTTATATGATGCACCTGATGGATGGAGCGTCGTCGAAGCGCGATGTTTTCTTCCTGAAGGATAAGAAATCAGCCACGACACTCGCTGCCTTCAAGGAATATGTCGCACGAGTAGAGCGCCAAACCGGGAAGAAAGTCCGGCGTGTGCGCATCGACGGTGGTGGAGAGTGGGAGGGGGAATGGATCAGCTGGTGCGCTGAGAAGGGCATAATCAGAGAGATTACACCAGCGTACACATCCCAAAATAATGGGGCAGCAGAGCGGGGAATACGCACCATCATCGAGTGGACGCGCTGCGGCCTTAGCGACACGGGACTCCCACACAAATACTGGGCGGAGATCGCAGCGACAATGGTATACTTGATGAACTTCATCCCCAGCGCGCGCAACCCGACTAAATCTCCGTTCGAGCACTGGAGTAGGGAGAGGCCCAATGTTGAGCACTTGCGGGCATTCGGATGTGACGCATACATGAAAATTCCCATCGTTCACACAAATGGAAAGCTCTCCGTCCTAATCCACAAAACTCTGCTTGATTGGGTATCGTGGCGCGGGACTGTATCGGCTGCTTGATCGGGAGACTGGCAAGTTCCATGAGTCTCGCGATGTATTCTTTGAGGAAGGCGTGGCTCACCGGACCGGTGCCGCAAGTGCGGAGCCTGACTACGAAGGAGAAACATTTGGGTTAGATGGAGAGACTCCTACGAAACCTGCGCAAGTACCTGTAATCGCACCTCCTGCGCCACCCACGCCTACACATCCTCCTGTCAGCTCCAGTTGTCCTTCCAGTACCACCAATCATAATCCCCGCTGTTCCTGTTGCTGCGCCTCCACCCCCGGTCATCGTCGTCCCGGTTCAGCCTGCACAGCCTGCTCCTGCACCTGCTGAAGGACCCCGTCGTTCTACCCGAAAGAAGGCGCCATCCGCAGCGCAGAGGAGGGCAGATGAGACGGAAGCTGCATTTCAGGACGGAGAGAACGAGGGACGTGCTTGGGCCGACAGGTAACATCGGTCCCGGTGATGACAAAGGCTTAAAACCCGCAGCGTTCACTACGAACGCTGTGCAGGCTCGGGCGTTCCTCGCGTCAGTAAATCCGGACGATCTCTGGGATCCCAGGACGTACAAGGAGGCAATGACACGCCCCGACCTCTGGGAGACGGCCATTGAAACCGAACGCGAGAGATTGCGAGCTCGCAAAGTTTGGCACCTGGTGGAGCGGCCGGCAGGAGCGAATGTCGTAAAGACGAGGTGGGTATTCGCAATTAAATATGACTGCCAACGGAAATGTCGAGAGCCGGAAGGCGCGGACTCGTCGCAAAAGGATACACGCAGGTAGAAGGCGTGGACTTCTTTGAAACCTATGCATCAGTTGTGCGCTATGAATCACTACGCATGCTCCTTGCGACTGCAGCATCGAAAGGCTGGGAAGTCTGGGGGGTGGATTTCGTCAGCGCATACCTCAATAGTGAGATGAAGGAAGACGTATACATGGAGCAACCAGAGGGGATGGTCGTGGAGGGCTCCGGGTTACTCGTTGCCAAACTCGACTTCACACTGTATGGAACCATGCAGGGAGCGAGCAATTGGTGGAACGAGCTTGATGGTGCATATGACGACTTGGGATATTCACGGTCCAAGGCCGATCCTTCGATTCGTGTGCGTACCCGTGGGGGAGAGACCACAATAACGGGGACGTACACCGATGATGTCTCCGGTATTTCGTCGTCTGCTGAGGAAGCAGGGCATGCAAAGGCAGAGCTTGGAGACAAGTACGATGCGCGGGATTTGGGGGAGTTAGAGAAGACGCTTGGGATCAAAATTGAGCATGACCACTTGACTGGTGCCATTTCAATCTCTCAAAAAGCTTATGCTGAGCGAGTTCTCCAGCGCTTCGGAATGCAAGATTGCAACCCCAAGCGCACCCCTCTCTCTACTGGAACTCAACTGGCAGAGTCTCCTACCCCCCTTTCATCCCAAGACGCCTACTTTATGCGCGATAAACCGTATCTCGCAGTTCTGGGCTCGCTCATGTTTCTCATGATTGCAACACGACCAGATCTTGCATACGCCGTCAACGTCCTTAGTCCGCTTCTCCTCCAACCCTGGCCCGTCGCACTAGGCATGCAGCAATGCATGTCCTCGGATACCTCAAAGGCTCGCTTGATTACAAAATCACGTACCATCGCGGAGAATCACTGACACCTGTCAGATTCGTCGACTCTGACTTTGCTGGTTGCTTGGACACCCGCCGCTCCACCTCGGGGGAGCTTTACGCCATGGCAGGGGGTCTCGTTGCGTGGGGAGCTCATCGCGAGCGAACTGTTGCGCTTTCCACAGGCAGAAGCGGAAGTATATGGCTGCAGCGCGAGGAGCCCGACAACTACGATGGATGTTTTCCTTCATGGAAGAAATCCATCTGCCACAGCCACTTCCGGCACGCTTGTTCTGCGACAATCTCGCCGCCATAATGCTCTCAAAATCGACGTGCGGACATGCAAGAACGAAACACATAGAAGTCCGCCACCATTATCTTCGTGAACAAGTCCAAGAGGGCGAACTCCTTCTCATTCATGTCCCCTCTGTCGACAATCTCTCTGATATTATGACCAAGCCTTTGACATTTGAGCGTCACCACAATCTGATAGTACGAATGGGCCTTACATCTTGACATGGTACGCCGATTCCATCGTCGGGGGAGTGTTATGATAGACTCGTCTCGGCACCATATCTTCATCCTCTCAATCTCGCTTGGACTGATGGTCACATACGTTACCATATATATATACTTGTATTTTTGTTCGCTCCCTCAGTCGTTCCCTGATACGACTGAGGTGAGCATTACCTATATTTATATCTGCCTGTTACTTATATTCCTCATCCAGCTTACTTCAATACTTAACAGGTAGCGTAGTATTATGAGTCGTTCCCTGATACGACTGAGCTTACTTCAATACTTAACAAAAAGGCACTTCAAGAGGCGAGTGGGGTGAAGAAAACAAGTGGCAAGGTGAGAAGGCAAAAGAAAATTTACCAGATGCAGAAGAATTTGCCGGGCTTGTGAATGCAGAGGAAAATACCTTACCATCACAGACACTGCATATCACCAACGACAATGATTTCCCCATGGACTACGCACCTTCCGAGCTTGATGGTGATTTCGAACCAAAAATGCCCGTGTTTCCTACTCAGTATAACAAGCTCCCGTACATAGAATTGCATGGCGATCTTAGGGATTATCTTCCGTAATTTTAATGGTTGAATTGTTATATTTCATGCCATCATTTTTTTCCCATACAGTGTGTGCAGAATTAAATGAATTTTTTACACAGTGGGAGTAAATCACATGCAGGATTTACCGAAGCTTGTGGCGGAGTGGCGGGCAGCAGGCATTGGGTGTGACAGATAGTGATGGGAGTGAATGTTGCCCGGTGGCATCAGGACGCCAGTGGAAGTTCGCTTCCACTTCCACTGGGACTCGTAGTGGAAGTCCACTTCCACAACTTTGGTCATTCCTCTTTCAGATGGACCTAACTGCTGCCCGAAAGTATTGTTTTTGGGGCACCCTTAAATTATCAGTTTCACCTGTGCTGAATCTGCAACTGAAATTTATAATTTAAGGCACCAATTCAAATTGTTACTTACAGCTCTTTGCGGTACAACAGGCACAGACGGTTTTTTTTTTCCATTTTGGGCATTTTTGATCGTTTTTTGATCGAACACTCCCTCTGCTCTCAGTTCTGGTCCGTTTGCCCTGAAAGTAGGATCATTTGAACGGCATTGAAAACGCGCAGACAATGGTGTCCTTCGATCTTTTGTCCGGCCAATGGAACTTCTTCCTGGCCCAGAAAAATGGTTTTCGCTGTGTTCAAGCATCGGACACTTGTAGAAGTTTTTGTAGTAGCCAGAAAGTTCCTAATTGTTGATACCATTGACCCTGGCCTATTACTCCGCGAATGGTATACTCAGAGAGTGAATTGAGCACCTAATACACTTTTAATGCCCAGTTCCATCTGCCCACCATGTGTTATTTCAATCAATGACAAGAACAGCTGTTGTGGCATATCCTTTTGCCATGAAACCTTTCCCTTGGACGAGGGCACACTGTCGCATAATTATATTGGGTCCTGACCTTTGAATACACAAGAAAGCGACCGCAATTAGGTTGACTTTGGTCATGGGATGTGAATTGTGACTGATGTTCTCGGCGTGTCGTACGGTCGCTTCTTGTGTATTCAAAGGTCAGGACCCAATATAATGATGTGAGGGTGTGCCCTGGTCCAAGGGAAAGGTTTCATGGTGAAAGGATATGCCACAACAGCTGTTCTTGTCATTGATTGAAATAAAACATGGTGGGCAGATGGAACTGGGCATTAAAAGTGTATTAGGTGCTCAATTCACTATCTGAGTATACCATTCGCGGGGTAATATGCCAGGGTCAATTTTATCAACAATTAGGAACTTTCTGGCTACTACAAAAACTTCTACAAGTGTCCGATGCTTGAACACAGCGAAAATCATCTTTCTGGGCCAGGAAGAAATCCCATTGGCCGGACAAGAGATCGAAGGACACCATTGTCTGCGCGTCTTCAATGCTGTTCAAATGATCCTACTTTCAGGGCAAGCGGACCAGAACTGAGAGCAGAGGGAGTGTTCGATCAAAAAACGATCAAAAATGCCCAAAATGGAAAAAAAAACCGTCTGTGCCTGTTGTACCGCAGAGAGCTGTAAATTCAAAGATTCAGACCTCCTGAAGTTGTAACTTAAGCAACATCACAGAAAAGAACCAGCTATTTGATCACTGAGCAGGCAGTCCAGTACCAGCCCAACCCCTTAAGGCTTAGCCCCAAGGCTTGGGCTGAGCCTGAAGCCTACACTGACAACAAGCACTACAAGCACTGCTTCAGTCCCGGACACCCATCCGTATGGGGGGCATATATATCTCATGCCACTGCATACAAGGCACATTTCAAATTCCCATCACACACACCACACACTTATTTACATCACCAAGTGCATGCCACCGCTAGATCTAGTACAATTACTGTTGCATTCTTTGCCTTGGTAGGTACGTGCTTTACAGTAGTGAACCTGAAAAGCATTAGTCCTGGCCTTCTAGGTTTCAAATAGCTCCCTCATGACTTGCCACCATACATCTATGTGTGCACCAGCATCTTCCGAAAGTGTGACAGGCTCAAACATTGCCTCAACTGCCGCATCCTGCCAACAGATATCTCGGCTCTTAAAAAGGACTACATCCAGTTCCATCTTGTACAAAAATTCCTGAAAAGCCGTGGAATTTACTCCATTCCAATAATTCTGGTGATAGCAAATAAAATTTGTGAGCTCAGTATATATATACATAGGTAACATACAGTTCAGGACAATGATTATTGTGTTATTCAATGGCTTTTTGTAGCCTGGCTAAGGCTAGCCAAGATTATGATTATATTCAATTATAATGTACCTACGGCGTGGTGGCCACCAGGGTTACTGCTTTGGAGACCTCCACGTTACTGATGGCCTGCGTAAATGACCAGATATACTGTTTGTGGTGACCTTGCCTTTTTATACTTACATTCCCCTATTTGGGCTCTCCCATCATACAAAGCGTGATCCCGATCGGAAAGAATGGGAAATAACCACTCTGGCCAATTTTTATGGGTGTCCTGTTCTGGGCCAAATTGATGTTCTACATCCTTAGTTTTTGGTGGGGTTGTGCAGCAATCAAATGATTTCCAACATACCTCATGTATGGAATTGCTGGGATATCAGGAAAGAATAATGGGAGGGCAAAAGATTCCTAGTAGGTTGCCATCAAAGCCTGATACTCACATTCCGTGGCTGTGGGCAGTGGCTGTGTGTGGCTCTGCTCAACAGCCACAGAACATGAATATCAGGCTCCAACGGCAACCTAATAGGCACGGCTCATGTCGGCTGTACAAAAATTGACACCACATTCTCGAAATTTCCAGCCCGCCGCCAGATTTCATGTGCCGTTCGAGAACGGATGGGTGGATTTTGGCGTGTCTGGGCTCATCAGGAAGGGGGGATCGAGAAGATGGGGCTGCTCAATTTTTTGGGAGAAAATGAGTAGATACTCAATGTGTTGAGCATCGGGAATCGGACCAAACGGACGGTGTTTGGTGACGGATGGAATCGAATGCAGGGGTCGAGGGGGTGGGCCGAAAAATCTGATTTTTTTGTGAGGGTGAGCCCCGATGCTCCCATACAGATCTAGGTGTTCAGAACCGGGGGGACGGACCCCGGCAGTACTGATCGGGCTCTGCGTAGTGGGCCGGTTGGGGGTTGCAAAATTTTTGCGCAAGCCAATTCTGCTGCTACTGATGGAGGCCGTATCGAGACAAGCTGTTACAGGGAGGTTGGAGTGATGGGGGTCAAAATGACCGTCAGACAGGGGGCTACAATAGTTTTCAAATTGGGTAAATAAAAATCTGATGTATAACCCCATTTACGCAGCAATGAATTCAAAGCCGGAATTTTTTGGAGAATGACCTAGCAGCTGGATACGTGGATCTTGCACTCTGACCCAACTCCAAGTCCGGTGAAAATCTGATGGTGTGGGTTACGGCGGTGTCACGGGGCTGCGCCGAATGTGGGGCAAAGTCCAAACGCAGGCGAATGAGGATCAAGATATTCGTGAGTCCGACAATGGCTGGTAAGCCATCGATGGCGACCAATTGGATGTTGGAGTGTAATTGATAGCTTATTAAATGAAACAGTCCCCAAGCACTTGATGTAAAGTTAATAACTTTGCCACAAAGGAAAAACACGACGAACGCAAAGAGTCCCGCACTGTCAAGAAAGGCCCACATTATTTTCTGTGAAAGATTTAATGTAAGTGGAAAGATTAACGTCTAATGATACATACCGCAGGACTGCTGCCTCCAAGTGGTTCAACAACTCGACTAGTCGACCACAACTTGTACCAGATGAATCCTGCATTGCACATCAAAAACGTGGGCCGCAGACAACTCGCCCTAACCAACCAGTAGTATAACAGTTCGTACTGTATGATCAGAATGTTCAAGCTCATCGCCGCAGAAAACTTGTTGCTTACTCACATCTGAGTGAAAACACACAACCTGGTGCCCCACATATAGAAGGCACCAGTAAACAAGTTGTCCTTCGACGTGAATTGTGAGAGTTGATATATCAAGCCGCCGCCAAATGCTAGCAGAGAGTTGTTAACGAGCGCTTGCGGTGGGACTATCGCAATGGACTCACCGGCAACACCCATCAGTGTCAATATGGGCAGAATAATTATGTGGGCATTGAATCCCCAAACCGCCCAGACTCTGTGAATCTAGATATTTGTGCCATCAGCTTGGTTCACATCCGATCAGAATGGACGAACGAGCAAACTATCCCCGATGCATACGGAGGCTGTGAGGAAGCCATACTTGACGGGTTCGGTTATGTGGGAAATGTCCGAATAGAACTGATTGGCATTTGCTTCCATGGGCCGGACTGCGAAGAACAGCCGGATGACGTTGACGATGCAGTGCTGCAGCGGAGTTAACTTCTACACGGTGCCAGTGGTACTCAGAATTTACGCCAGTAACCGTCAACCACAGACCTGACATCCCAATAAATACGGGCGACACAATTCGCGGGGCCTTGGATGCACCGGTAAAATCGCGTTGCCGTTGGAAGATCAACAGAGCGTAGAAGAATGACAGTGCCAGATATATTCCGTAGAGGAGAATTTCCGATGCAACAGCTGCAAGACTTGCATTCACGAGGGAGATTTGCGTCATGGAAAGAGGGGTTAACAATATCCACGGCAGATGTGAAGATATACCATGAAAAAAATGACGTAACTGCCCGAAACATACACATGGGAAACAATTAGATTTCCGGTGTTCAGAAGTTAGCTCGAGATCCCTAAATATTTGATTAAAAATTTGTTGAGGTGAAATGAGAGCTGAAACCGGAAATCAATCAGTTGAAATCGGACCTGAAACTAAAAATCAAGGTGAAATCAGATGTGAAACTGGACATCACTTGTCGATATTTCGAGTTTCGGCACTGATTTTGCCCTCACTCTTGTGCTGGGACAGCCTGGTTTATCAAGGCGACGGGAGCCGCCGACTTCTTCAAGCAAGAAAGAGCGCGGGCCTCCAAAGTCAGATGGCGGGGAGAATATTCATGACGGCGGGAGAACGCCTCAGAGCGCTTGGTAGCCGCTCCAAAGTTTTTCTGGGATACAATAAGTCCGATAAATATATGGTTATTTGATTGATTTACGCACCGTGAGAAGGTTGAAGGTCTTCTTGAACAGGGAGACCTTGGTTGAGGAGTCGAAAAGCCCAAAGAATGTACCTTGGGCGCCAGCATTTACGTCCAGTCCGGCAGAAACGACGAATGAACCACCAAAACTGGAGGCAAAGACTGGTCCTTGGGGACCCAAGCCTTAGCGACGCGCGCGAAGGGCCCTTTGCCGCACTAAATTGTATTAGGGAGACTTCTGGCAAGATAGCGGGGGACGACTCATGCTCTCGGGGAGACGTACGAGCGTATCAACAGCACCGTGGCCACTGTAGAGGTGTTGGCACTGCGATTTGTCGCCTGTGCACATAAGACGGATGTCCTGGGCTAAGGCAGTAGGGGAACATCCGATGATTTCCCAGCCCGCAGCGCTGGTGATATCAGATATTGCGGTTTGGGCACCCCACTGGTTGCATTGTGAGTCTTGCGCACATACGAACCCGGAAAACCACCCACAATTTTCACCGTTCCGGAGGCAGATCCATTCATCTCAGGAATGTCCCAGGAGCATTCACCAGTGGTACAGGGCTATCAAATGTTCAGCTCAATCGGTAACGCGGATCCAAAACAATAGGCACCTTGGCCCAGTCATTGGCGGCATTCGCCACCGCGAGGAAGGAGAGAATTAGAAGAGCAGAGTAGGTCATGGTTCCGTGTTAAAAAGATAGTGGTTTGATGTTAAAATCGAAGGGACAAAAGCCGGCCGGGGCAAGAAATGGTGCAAAGGCGTTAGGTGAATGAAAGCAAAGAAAAGAATGAAAGGACAAGACAGAGAAATCCGGAAAGCAGTGGAGAGAACGGTCTACAGCTGGTCAATTTATACAAACTCCTGCTATTTTTGACAGAATGCGCATCAAGTTTCACTTGCATTTAGGTACCTGCACATGTCCCCAAGGGATTAGTGTAAATACCGGCTCCCACCCACTACCGGCGGGAGAAGGCAGCGGTGATCATAATGATTCCATGTTGTATGGCACTGCTCACAAATGATCCACATACAATGGATATGCACTCCACTGCACATCTCGAATCACGCAGACCTTGAAGAATGTCTCCGCATTGATGGCATACGATTTTCTTCGACGTCGTGCACAGGTAGACTGAGGCAATACTAACCCATCTCTCAACAAGATGCTCGGCTTTCGTATGGCTGTACCGTTTTTTTTTTCATCGCACCGACGTAGTTGGCCATATCAACCGTATCTTAATCCCAGGATGCTGCGCCAATCGACATTCATCTAAAAGATACAGTCGAGCTGTCATAAGCCATAATCTGTTATACCCCATAGGTTTTAGCTGTCCACCAAGTTGGTGCTATATTAGAACTCAATTAAAACCCATAACTCTGTCAAACCCCATATCCCATACATTTTTGATGACCAAAACCCATACCTTACCCCCATTTGGGGTATTTACAAATATTTGTTACGGAAAAATCTGCCGCAAATCTTCATGTCACCGCACCCATCACTTGCTTTATTGAAGAAAGGGTTTTCTGTCCTTACAGACAGTGTTAAAAAACGTCGAGATGCTCTTCTGGCATGTGTCAAGAAGGCTGATCCATAGGACCGCCTCACAGCCGCCGAGGACGCGTGGCTTGACAATGATGCCAATCAGATCGAAGAAGATGCGGTCATTCAGAAGCTCGAGACAGCATCTGATTACGAGCGCGGTCTTTCACGTCTTACCTTGAAGGAACTTGGGCTGGTGGAGAAATTGAAGGCACTTGCTGGAGAGGTTGGGGATAAGGTGACAGACAAAGTATTGGGCAAGCGGAAAAGTGCGTGATTCTTTTTTTATGCACCTTCTTGTCCAACCAATTTTTCTTGTTTTAGGGCCAGAGAAACGCAAGGAATTTGTGCGAACTGGGAAGAAGGCTGATGCAGAGCCTGTCTTCACAAAAAAAGAAAATGCAACATTGCACCAACGGATCGAAATTTTGAATTGGCATCATGCACAGCTAAAGCCGAGCCAAGTCAAGACTGCCAAGCACTTTGACCGCATTTATCCCAAGCTTCGCATCAAGCAGCCACTGGTTTCTGCATGGCTGAACGAGGAGCAGAAGTGGCGGGACCAATGGGCAGAAACAGAACAGCAAGGGAGAAGCACCAATGTGAAGCGCGTGAAGCAGGTGGAACACCCAGAAGTCGATGATATGATGGAACTCTGGATCGCCAAGGCTATGCGGGACCGCGTCCATCTCACCGGTGAAATTATTCGTGAGAAATGGACTCGCTTTGCGGATCTGGTTGGCATTCCTGCAGATGAACGGCTTGCACTCAGTGATGGATGGCTGGCTGCTCTCAAAAAGCGGTGTGGGTTGCGGGAACTTAAACGACATGGTGAAGTGGACTCAGCCAATCCCGTTGATATCAAGGCAGACAGGAAACGGATCCAGCAGCTCATTTTCCATGAGGGGTATGCGCTGCATGACATTTTTAACATGGATGAAACTGGCCTTTTCTGGGCGTAAGCTCTTGTTTTTCCCTCTGAGATGCTGTGCTGATTTTCTTCACAGAATGCTGCCTGATCGTGGTCTCATGGATCGACAGATGTCTGGTGTCAAAGGTGTCAAGAAACGCATCACATATGCCCTTACCACAAATGCGGACGGCTCTGAGAAGTTGCCTCCCTTTGTCATCGGCAAAGCTGAGCGTCCCCGTGCATTCAACAAGAAGTACGGTGCTCAATTGGGTTTTCTGTATCGCAACAACGCTAAAGCATGGATGACAACTTTCCTTTATCAGGAGTGGCTTGGAAACATTGATAAAAAAAATGCGGCTAGCAGGGCGGCATATCCTTCTCCTCCAGGACAATTTCAAGGGCCATGATGTGCCTGAGGGTCTCACAAACGTCCGTGTGGAAAATTTTGCTCCAAACCTTACTGCACATGTTCAGCCAATGGATGCTGGTATCATTCGCTGTTTCAAGGCCCACTACCGACACTATTTCATGCAGCGTGCCCTTGACCGTTATGACCAGGATGTTCCACCAGTCAATATTTATGACATCAATCAGCTCGAGGCCATGCGGCTTGCAGATCTTGCATGGCGCGATGTTTCCCCGCAAACCGTCGCTAACTGTTGGGTAAAATCTGGCATCCTCCCCACTGATGCGACAGCAGCAGCTGTTCTTGACGAGATCCAAGAGGAGTCTGAAGACAGTCTTTCCACTGTCTTAGACCAACTCCAGAGCCGGGGTGCCCTCCAGAAGGGAAACCGGCTCGATATTTCAGCCCTTGTTGCCATGCCCGAGGAGCAGATGATTGAAGATGCGGATGATGAGGACATCTTTGAGGCTGTCCAGAAAATGCATGCTGATTGGGAGAACAGGGAAATTCATGGTGGCGACGATAATCATGAAGATTCATCAGGAGAATCCAAGCCAACCAGAAAGGAAGCTCTCCATGCCATTACAGCCTTGTCAAAATACCTTGCAGACATAGATGGGGCATTTGCCCGCAAACTTGAGGTCGGTTTGGCTGCATTTGGACGTGAGACTCAATTTGAGGAGACACAACAGCTAGCTTCAACCTCTATTACTGACTACTTTGCACGGAAGTAGGCTAGAAATACACCTGAATTTTTTTTTTTTTTTCCCTGTGGGTTATGTAAGCCTCTGTCGTACCCCATACGCTGTCATAACCCATACCTTTTGGTGTCCACCGAGAGGTATGGGTTATGACAGCACTGCAAGCTTATCGGATCATGAAGAATGTCTCCCAACTGATCCAAGGACAATTCAAGTTTCCTTGAAGTCGTGCACAGGCAGCGGATACATGCTCTGACGATGAACTTCCTGCATGAGAGTAGCGATTTCAAGCGGAATCAAGAGTGTAGTGAATCCGAGCCGAGGTGAATAGGCGAATAAAACATAATAAATGAGCGAACGAAACAATCGTGCACAAAAAAGCGCACGTACCTTTTCCCATCTCCCCCACGACCGGCCAGTACTGTATGACAAACTATAGCTCCGTGTCCGCGTGCGTGCAGAGAGTCGCGTAGATCTCACTGCACTAAAAAAGATATTGCCGCCCGAGAAAACTCCAGCACCAAGACAACCAACAAGAACGCAAATGAGATAAAATCAAAGAACTCAAAGAGAGGGGAGCAAATCGACGGTCCGTATGTATCTCCGCAAATGCGCCGTGAATACCGCACCGCCTACATCCATCGAAATGCCGAAAAACAATTGGGAAAACGGGTGATCACTGGACATCTGGCGAACTTAGACGAGCAGGCGGTGGATATGAGTGTGTTGGTCGCGGCAGAGACGTTCATCGGCGTCGGGGTCCGTTTCCTTTTATCTAATATTTGCTTCGTGTACGATTAAGTGTTTCTGTAGTTATCTAGTTTGCCGTTACAACCCAAAAGGGGGTTTCCGACATAATGTCGTTAAACTCCGGCTCTCGAGTAACAAGCACCCTAGCACTTCTGGTTTCTCGTAGTAAAAGAGGACTCCGAGTCCAGGTGTAGTCCTTATATATCTTAATTAATTAATGCTCTGAAGTCGTAATAGCCTCCTTGGAATTTACGTATGGATTACTGGTTGATGGTTAAGTACTTATTTCCGCTTCACCATACCCGTCCGAGCTGTATCGTAATTATCCACGAACCATTTCACACTGATATCCAGAGCTGCCATTATTTAAGTCACTTTGAGCATCGATTACGAACCAAAAATGCACCCTCCTCAAACGGTGTAAACTGGAACCCCCCATCAGGTCTAGCAGCTTCTTATTGGAAGCGGGTTTCCGGAATTGCCCATCAGACTTCATGGTGTCGAACTGTCGTGCTTGAGCGGAAGAAATTGTGATAAATATGGAGGACGGAGACACACAGAATAATTGCCCTCGAACCCGAGAGCCTTGACAATGGCGTCCGTCACCTCCTTGATACTCACCTCCTCGTATTCGCCGACTGTGGGATGGTAAGACAGGAACTAGACAAAGTAGTGGTGAGTTAATGGAGAGGATGACAGCCTCGACGTCCTCGTACTCGCGCAGCATCCATATGAAGAGCTTTGCGAGTCATAGGCGAAGATAAATTGACGGGGGGGGTTTCCAGTTCCGCTGACTACGAAGGGTGTCCCGTTTTCTATGCCCCAGGGAGAAAATATCGCAAACAGTAAGCGAAGGATCTACTTTTGGCCAGGTAACATTTGTGGATAAGGGCCGGAATAACATGGGCATCCTCGAGCACGCTGTAGTCGCGGAAATGAACAATCAGATCTAGCGGAAAGGATATTGGATTTTGCGTACTAATTATCGTGAGGACCGAATATGTTGGTAGGGATCGCAGAGGTGAAGTTACAGCCATACTCCTCCTTGTATGCACTATATGCCCTTAGTATACTCCAGAATGGGAATTTGACGCGGCTTACTGGTTCAGCACATCGACCATATGTTTAGCATGGGCGTAACCGAAGTTACTTTCGTGCGGCGCCCCGCCGTGGATCTTGCTCTCCTCCAACGGGGACTCCACCTCATCAGGAAATACGCAGGTCGACAAGCACGAGATGAGCTTGATCGTTTTGTGGGTATAGGATGTGTGCAAAATGTTATAATTATCGTTTATCAGGGGATTGTCCCGCAGGAAAGTCAGCTAAGACGAGTATTAGTAGCAGTGGGAAGCATCCCAGATGGTGGACCCACTTTGTGTTTCATGTTTTTGAATAACCCGCCGACTGGATTGTCTGCTTATGCCGACTTAAGGGGGGGAAAGCATTCTGCGCACCAAGCGCCGCGAGATGGATGACATGGGTAGGTGTATTTTTCATAGAGCTCGCGTGTCTGCTCTGGGTCCCTGAACATAGCCTAAGTTCAGTGAACTTAGAGGAGCTTTTTTTGTGGAAAACCTAAGATCCCCCTCCAATGAGCCCATGAATATCCAGGTCTCGTTAGGCAGCTTTTCGTATCTCGAGCTGGTAGGTTCTGTCTCGATGATATGCTGCAGGGCTTTTCCAACGAGGCCTGTACCCCCAGTCACGAGAACGACAGTTATCATTGAGTGAGTATGAAGTAACTTCAAGTAAGTTGGAACAGGGGAGATTTATTACAGTCCGCAATTTGTACGGAATATACTGAGCAGTCCGAAAACATCAAGTAAGGATCCCAATTGGATCGCAACATCGCAGGTAAGGATCGCAATTGAATCTCAACACCGCAACTTGAGCCGCCGAACAGTGTATTAGAGCTGTTCGCCGCGCCCGTCACGACGGTTCTACGGGTCCCGTGCGACGGGTATTATAACCCGCTGGGAAGTGGGCCACCCCCAGGTAGTGGGCCATTGGCCAATAGTAGCCCGATCAGTCAGTTTATGGTACCCTTTGCAATTGGGCGATGGAATACGACTTCAGACCATTGTTTGGGCCAAGCTTGATGGGGGCATGCCGTGCGGCTCGAAAGTTATGGCATGTTTGACAGCCAAATATTGTCGTGAAATATCACGGCTTAACAGCACCAACTTCCATCGTCTCATTCTCGACAAGTTCTTTACTGGTTCACCGCCTTTGCGGCTCTTTATATCCATATTAGGATCTAATTTCTTACTATGTGCTTGCTTGGCCGATACATCTTGATTTTGCTCAGGTCTCTTCTCATCCAAGTGCGCTTGGACTTTCTGGGTGCTTGACATTGGCCGCTCTGCAGCAAGTAAACCCTCAATGATAGGGATTGCTGCCGTTTCAGATCAATTCATAGGACCAATTCAATGGACTGGGAGCAGTCATCGATAATTCATGCATCAGATTCAGTGCTGGGAGCTCAGCATTGTCTCAAACCAGATATCTTCAAGCATCAAGATCTGGAGATTTTTTGTGGAGCCTATCTAGATCTAGTTGTGGGTATTTTGCCGCAAGAGCTTTCCAATCTCTCATACGAATCTACCGCATGCCTATTTTTTTAAGCCCCTACTGTGCCTCAGGAGTGTATGACTCAAACTTCCTCAATTATCGTGATCTTCAGCAATCTGTTCCTCGGAGAAGCAATTATTTCTACCAATAAGATGCATGTAACCTATCATTTGAATATACCAGACTGTGTATTAGTTCCCCCATGACATATTCAAGCAAATTTGTCGCAGCTATCACTGCTGAAATACATGATTGGCCGCCTGGTCCGCTTCCTGATATTTACCCCTTTTGGACTGACGCCGGAAATAAATTTCTGAGGCCCACACCTGTCCACCACAAATCGGCCAAATATACTTCACAGGCCCGTAACAGGCCTATCTTCGATCCCGAGCACACAAAACCCCATTTCTAAGGTGTGTGAATACCGTTATTCACCGATTACTCCTGAGTGGCCCACGTCCCAGCGGGATACAGTAGGCGTCCCGTTCTGTCGGGTTTCTTACCCTTTTTTCAACGGTGCGGCGATGGGTAGATTCGTAACCAGTCTAACCGATATCCAAAAAATGTGGCGAGCACTTTTTGCGGTTACAGAAAAATGTGGTAAGATTTTTTTTCTGGAACTACCAAAATTGCTCGCCACATTTTTTGGATATCGGATACAGACTGGTTACGAGTCTAGGCGACGGGACGGTTACCTTACCCAACGGCCGCCGGAACGACGGGTCAACGGAGTTCAACAGATTGGGTTAATGCGCGAGCAGCGATCAGCGAGCGAGCGTATATCGATCTTATGGTTTGGACGGCAATTATACTGAGCCGCAATCTAAATATAATGCCACGGTAACTCAACTACATCCTCACGCGTTCAGCCTGTTCCCCGGCGCGTTCAGCGCGCTCAGAACGCGTCAAACACCAAGGGTACACTACCCGCAGCTCCATGTATTTTATTCTTCAGATGGGGGGGGCCATCCGTTTATTTTTGGGGCTAGAGCTCAGGTGAAAGGGGAGCAGAAGTAAAATACAGCAGAGCTGTGCGGCCATTCCCTGATGCTCCACCAAATCTGCAGGCTGAGCTTCTTGCGGGAGATGGAATCCCAGCAGAAGGATCCCATCTCACCTCAGTGCGCCACCTACAGCAATAGAGCACTGCCAACATACGGAACAGAAGACGGGATAGTTCCCTGATCCCAAATATCAATCTGTAACAATGCAATGATCATCTCGAGGGCGAATCCGCCCTCACTGCATCATCCGATGATTAGGAGCCGGATATTTGGGAGCTTTGCTGCATTTCCTCGCAATCGAATGATATTTATTAAAACAAAGATTGATGGGAAAATATTTAGATAATGGGAGTACCTTGTAAACTGAGACACATGGGCATTTTGAAACACTGAAAAAAGCGCAAAACTCGAAAGAAGAAGCCACGTCTAAATGTATAAGCCTCTGGTGTCAGAAACCATGCCTCCGAGATTGCCAGCCAACCGGAGTCCCATGCCCGTGGCCATGGGTAATTGTGTTCCATATAAAGAACCGCACCTGGCGGGCATTGCGTGAGGCGATCAGAAGAGTCTGAGAAAAAGAATCACAGGTGGGATCCTCTGAGTTATTAATGGGTTTTAGTATCCAGACGTTGGAAATCCACTGGATGGAACCGAAACAAACGTATCAGACGGATTCCTAGGAGAAACTAGGCGGGAATCATCTTACGGCACGAAATATTGAAATACCGAGCGGCACACAGCTCAGATCACGCGAGCCTTGGTAATTTAGCAAAAGAAATATTGATATTGACTTTCGTCGTACAACGTCCTCCCCGAGTAAACATCGGTGGGGTATAGCGAGAAGAGGGAATACGGGGGAATAAATGTCGCGGTACCCTCGCGCCCATCCGATGTCCTCAACAAACGCGGAGGGAAAACTAAAACCGAACAAAAAGCAAACTCACAACTAATTGGAAGTCGCGCTGCACGCAACACCTACCATCGCCCGTTTTTGGCGTCACCGCGAGCAGCTGCCACCCAATCATCGCGAGAGAGTCCCGCGCAGCCCAAAAAAAAAAAAAACGAAAGAAAAAACCTCGCCATGCACGTCCAGCATTCCCCACCGTGCCAATAAGGAACCCCAATAAATGGGAGAAAAAAACGAAGAAAAAACCGGGATGATCGCCCCCCAGAGGTTCCATCGCGTCACCGACGCGCCAGTATGGCTGTAATATTGTTCCATAATTATTTTGGCGTAAAAAAGCACCACCCTTTTTGATTCCCTCAAAAAGCACCACCTGGGTTCATTGAGTTCAAATTGAGTTGAAAAAGGCACAGGTCAACGATGCCTGCTTCACCCCACTAGATGTTACCGAAGCTTATAGATCCCAGCAGGACCCCGTCTCACCTCGGTGCACCACCTACAACAATAGAGCACTGCCAGAGATGGTTCCATGATCCCAAATATCAATCTTTAACAATGCAATGATCAACTTGAGGCGGATCCGCCGGGAGCTTTGCTGCATTGCCTTGCAATCTAATGATATTTATTATAACAAAGATTGATGAGAAAATACTTGGATAAGGGGAGTACCTTGTAAACTGAGACACATTGGCATTTTGGAAATCTGAAAAAAGCGCGTCCAAATGTGTAAATCTGTGCTGTCTGAAATCATGCCTACCTATATAGTCATGTCATTTGGGTACCCAAATGACATTACTATATAGGTAAGGCTACAAACAAATAGAACTTCCATAAAGAATTCGTACCACAGTCTCGATCATCGGAAGAAGCTGCAGGGGAAAGGCGTGTATTGTGTCCGCTTTTTTTTTTGTTCTCAAGACATGAGATTAGCGATTGTATACCAACCTGTAAATGCCATCCAACAGTGTTGAATATTTCTGTTCAATGGCTTTGCGTCTGTGAATAATTGATTTGAAGCGTAGTTTGAGGAGGAAGATGGTTCAACATACCTCAAATTACCTTTTACCTAATTTGCGAGGAGAACAACATAATGATCACTGTCCACAACAATGATCAATCTTTTGTCAGTTATCCTTTCCGCTGTATATCGCCGGATATTGAACTCTTGCATTCGCTGAAGTATCAACTCCTTCAAGTTGTCATGTGATTCTGTCAACGGACTGTGAGCCTCGATGAAAAGGGCGGGAGAAGGCCGTAAGTTTCCGACGACGCTACAGTCTTTTACCAAATCACCTACATATTTTTCTGGCCGTTCCGGCTGTCAAAACAGTGGCTATGGCACGAATATAGCCACCCTGTGTTAGGTAATGTTTCACTCCAATCAATAGCCACGCCGCTCTGTTGGCTTGGCCCGCCAACCTGCTGCCAACATCAGTTTCAACAAGTCACTGGTGGGAGAGCTAGCCCTCAGGGCCAACCTCTTCCGTAGACTAAGGAATTATCAGCATTGTCTCGGTTATAATACAAAAGTCTCACTCAAGCTGATATGAGTGGCTCTTTGCTTCAAGCTCGTCTCTGGTGTCTGATATTCCGCCATGTGAGTGGATCTTGTTGCCGGATCCAACTGAGTCAAACATTCAGCACTTCTCGATGAATTAAAAGCCACTTCGCAGACCCACATCTGACGCAGACCGTCTTTGTACAGACGGCATCATGCGCACGCCAATTTGTCGCCTTGGCCCACGTCTAAATCATCCTCAACTATTTCACGGGTAATAAAAACTGCGATGCTCCCAAATTAATAGATTTGGGTAATAACTCCTGTGAACAGCGCCTTGAGGTGGTTTTGACTCCGATTGAGAGTCGAGACATAGCTTTCTGGCCTGAAAATGCGAGCTCGAGTTGGACTTCTGGGCGTGGGCTTGGGCATGCTGTGGCAAGCCGATTTGTGCACACCGATCAAAACCCACCCCTTGTCCGGCTAACATCAATTCCCCTGATTAATCGGTGACCAAAGCCCTTAATTGTGTCTGTGAAGGTCCTGCGTGGCTCTATGGTTCCCTTCTTTAAAACTATTAGAAGACTGTGTACCGAAAGTCTCATGCATCATCTCAAAATCGGCGGCCGCTTGGAGTTTTTAACCTTCCCTCTTAAAATGAGTCAGTTACAAAGCAAAACGAGCAATTGACGTGCCCGATACACTAAAATAAGTGCCCATACAACGAATCATGTTCAGCAGGCTTCACTGGCGAAAAAGTTTGAAACATTGGGAAGAGCCCTGTGTGCGTCAAACTCCTACTCTGCTTCAAAGTTATATTCAACACTATGCATATATGATTGCTTCTCTTCGAGTGTGAGCACAAGATTCAAACTCGCAAGCCATTTCGTCGGTGTCCCCACCCCAACTGATTGCCTTGGCCAATGCATTTGAACTTTTAATATTTAATGCTGGGTCAGCACGTGAGACACGCGCTTCCAATATCGAGGCCTGCGGATTGCTTGCCCTTGTCCACTGCGACTCGAATCCTCGCATTCCGTAGTTGTAAACACGCCTCCCGTTTTCCGTATGGAAATCAACCTTTCCTTTTCAAATTTATCTCTCACACAGTGCGTTGGTATTCGTCGAGACTTCGAAGCAGAGTGTGCTTCCTAACAACTTGAATGAATGACATCAACCAATATATTCGCCTTGTGTTGAAATTTAACCCCCAGAACCAGCCTCCTGTTTTTGGTGGCTTATTTCACTTCAACAACACATCTGGTTTTGGCTAAGCAAGCACTGGATGAGCATATCATAAATTTCACCCAGATTTTTGGTGAAAAACTTCCTTTATTTTCCACACATTTTTCACTGAAAATGTAGCTGGAGAATTCATAAATTTTCCAGTATTTTTGTGAAAAATTCAAAGAATTTTCAGTAAAGTCACAAAAGTACTGTAAAAAGTTTACAATTTTCAGACATTTTCAGATACACTTCTTGGGTGAAAATAAAGGAAGTTTTTCACAGAAACTTGGAGTGAAAAATTTGAAATGCTCAACCAGTGAAGCTGGTTTGTCAGCTTAGGGAACGACGAAAGATAAATCACGCTCATTGGCTCGATGCCGCCACCTTTCTCTTCCAATTCCTGTCTGAATTCCCCCTTCTTTGTTTGCTAGAAGTTAGATTGTCTCGGAAATGAATCGGGGCCTTGGCCGTTCTTCGGCTTGTGCAAACGGCTTTCCCCGCCCGAGTCGGCTTTATCTGGCGTGGGCAGGCATCGGGGGAACACAACCAGACTTGTTCATGCCCACCAAAGCCCACCGGTTTTTCGGCTTGACCCGCCGCTGGATTCAACATTACAGCTAATAACAGTACCGAGGGCGCGGATGAAAAAATTCCCGTTTTGGGATATTTTTGTTCCAGTTCAATTGTTCAATTGAGGGCTACAAAGCTGGAGGAATTTCTTATACACAATTCTGGCTCTATGACATTGGCTGGAGTAGTTAAAAATACTCCCTCCCAAAATTTCAACTCATTTGGATCTGATTTGGGCATGCTAGCCCAGATTCTCACTCAGAAGTCCTAGTTTCTCAAGACACCTGAAGATATGATTTATTTTCTACTTTAGCTCTATCACTAATTGCACATGGATTAGGCGGTCATTCCTATATAGTTTTTATGTCAATTGACACAATACTCGTTGAGCTATGGGCAAATCGGCTACGGGAATTTTTTCATCCGCGCCCTCGGTACTGTTATTAGCTGTAAGCAGTAGTGGAGACTTGCATATTGTGATTCCGCAAGATGTGTGAAGCATTGCACAAAAAGTTCCGGGTGAGAAGAGGTCCGAACCTAAGTCTATTCATGCAATAACGAGATCTTTCTGGCGGGCTTGGCAAGCAATCTGTATTCGAGACAAGCCACGCCCGCCGAACAAGCCGATTTGCGCATGCCAAAAAAGCCATCACAGCCAAATTTAAAGTCCGATATAGGGGCAAGCCGATTGGCCAAGCCAATCGGAAAAGTCTCATCTTACCCGTAGTCAAAGTTCCCTAACAGTCGATGAACTCTATGTGGACCAAACCCCCCCGTTATTTCCTGCCCGGTTCAATGGCTGTCTCTCATATGCATGTTACCAGTTATACACGGCACTGTCCTTTCACCCTACAAATCGCCTTCGCATTCTTGATTATCTTGTATCCCGAAGTTATCTTCGGCGTTTCCAAACCGCCTCTTTTCTTATATCACATATTCTCACCGTTTTCCCCGCGTACGGTGGACTGTACAGGTCCTTTCTCCTATTCATATCTCTCCGCCTAATGTTTCCCAAGGTCCTGAGCCATACGAGGCTTCTATCTTTGATGGTCGACGACCGCCATCTTTTTCGACCATCCAATTGTCAATTAGCGGATTTAGTTCAGGGTTCGCCAACATGGCCGCGACTTCTCCAGGAAACATAAATATGTTAAAGCCTTAGGACTGTAAGTATATCCATTTACCAATCACCGTGGGGGATAGACCTAGCGAAAAATATATTCCCACTTCTTTTCATATGACTAGCTAATATTAACGATCAAGCACGGCCAGGCCATCTACAAGGAATCAATCACCGAGCCTGACACAGGGGCGACATTATGTCGCGAAGTATATTCAAGTTCATTTCGCACATGTGGCTCAAATAGATCATAAAATGCGCACTTCGGTTCGCCTTACAGTGTCTTCCCGTTGCGTCCTCTCTCCTTACTCCCCACAGCACATCTCGTTTGACCCGTTTTCTCTTCCCAGGAGTGAGATCAGTCAAAGGAAGGTGCTTCCTTACTCGATTGGTGTATTCATTCCCTACTGCGGCCTGCTACATGCCGACGTCTGTGTAGAACGCCGATCACCGTTAATTCTGTCTAGTCTCGCACCTGGAGACACTGATCTCGACATGAGGTGAGGTCCATTGGAGTATCTGCGGCTTTTGCCGCGCAGGTGCATAGTTCACATACCTGCCACGACCCTCGAGCCTGGATGGCGCCCTCATTCACTCCCAGTCTTGCATTTATTTTATCATCGGTGCGGTCTCAACATCGATCAATTGTTGCTCTGCCTAGCGACGCATCCACCCACAACTCCATCTATGATGTGGATGCTAATATTTTTCTCAACGGAGCGTGCTCTTTGAAATCTAGGGCATACTATTGGTGTGCTGAGAGTATGTATTTCAGGGACGATGATGTTCAATATCGGTCTGGACAAACATAATTAATGTGCTAATTCCTTCTGATCCGCACTCCCTCTTCCTCGCCACAACAGATCTTGCTCAAATGGCATAGCAATCCCTATGCGACGTGTTCATCTATAATATAGAAATCTCCCCCATCTTTGCACATATAGCTTGGAGTCGTGCTTGGAGGAGCCAGCTGTGTCGCCATGATATCCTTCCTGCTTGCTCCCATGTTCTGGCTCATTCCGGCGCAGCTCGGTGTAGATGCTCAAGTCGTCTCCCCGACCTGGAGGGTCGGTTCATAGTGTTCCTATCGTATCCAATTGACTCTCTTCCAGAAACCCAATATCACAGCTTCGACTGCCAACCGCATCCGCATTGTCAGCGCTGCCTTGGAACAGTCCTTAAATCATCTTGGTGTGGATGGGCAATTCACCGACAGCGAAGGTGTGGCATTCTTCACTAACTGGCTAGTTTCTCCTCTTACCTGCTCTCTTAGACGGCGGTTGGGGCCGCGCGGGTCAATTTTACGGCCAAATGGCCGACTTTGATGTTTCTACTGGCCAGAGTAAATACGAGGATACCATACAAAAGAACCTTGCGTTTACCCAGAGGACCGGGGCTAATTTCTCGGATGAAAAGTAAGTCGCTGAGTGAGTTTTTGTGATCGGATTTGTTGTATTGAACTGCTCTCTACAGTGTGAGTCTACCTCTAGTGCAGCAGAAGTGCGCGATTGAACAACAAGTTAAATAGGTGTTCCATGCGCTGTACGTTCAAATTGCTGGTATTAGCACATGCATAACACCTCGGCTGTAGATATTACGGGCGAGCAGCAGCCAAGGCTTATTCGGCATATGGTACACAGATATTCCTGGATTACGCGATCCAGGCGTGGTGGTGAGAGACAAGTCGCGCGCTCACGTGGAGTCGGTGTATTTAGCTAATCTCGCTTGAAATAAGGTTCGGTCGGAGATACACCCTCACTCTGGACAATGTCAACTCGGGCAAAACCAATGTCAAAAATTACCCTATCATCAAGACTTGCGACGGCGGTGAGTAACCAGTACACATTTTTCCAACATTTTCTCACTCGACTCAAATATTAGTAACCATGGCCGGCGGCACATTTCATGTAGGGTATGCATATTGCTTTAGAATAAAATTGACGAATCGAATTGAAGAGCAATGAGACGACTGAGCCGGGTGTAGATGCTTCTCCCACTGCGTACGTGACATTTTTCATTAAGAGTCTCCGATAGTAATTCGGGCCATTCAACCAGCAATTTCCTCATGTGCGTAGTTGTGCCCGTGTAATCCCAGCTGCCAGTTTAACCGCCAGTACTAGCCTGTCTGCTCTTTTGGCTGAGGCGACATCAGACCCAATGTACCTTCAGGCGGCGTCCGATGCGGCGGATTTTATTCGTGCCCATCTTTACACCGGTTCTCACCTCATTCAAAGTACAATTTCGGCGCGCCAAAACGATTCTTGTGAGGTGGACACGTATACAGATCCCGATTTTTCCGGTCTCGTAATCGAAGGCCTCTCAATTCTTTTTTCTATCACAAAGAAGGCATCGACACAACTACTGTTGGTTCTACCCAGCTGTTGCTTTTATTATGGTCTGACACCGAAATAGGCTCAATGATCTTATAACCGTCATTCCCCATACCACTTGGCAACAACTCAACGGAATCCTCATCAATGATCAGGACTTCTTCCCGGGGACCTTAGTCAAGGGCTTGGCGGTCGCATATGCACGCAATGCAACAAACCCAGAATTACGGGACTGGATGAAGGCTTATATTGCGGTTCAGGTGGGGTGCATATATTCGGTGCAGTTGCAGTACTGAATAATTTAACCAGTTTAATGCTCTCGTTGACCTTGCAACCAACGGAACCAACATTTATGCGAAGGCGTGGGAGGGACCTCCCAGTCTCACGTTCGATGGCGGGGCCCAATCTGACGCCATTGAGGTGCTACTGAGCGCGATATCCTTCGAGGACGATTCCCAACCTGCTTCCTCGACGAATGGGTCTCCATCTCCGACCGGCGCGGGTCTTCCACCCCCGTCCCCCCCTTCCGGCTCAGGGAAATCATCCATGACTGGCACAATTGTTGGGGTTGTTATTGGAGGCATAGCTCTCCTATCGTGCATTGGCTTGGTATTTTGGATGGCCCGACGACGGCAGCTCCGGGGAACCGGCGGTTTGGGAGCCCTACCCACGGCGACAGTAACACCAATCGTTTTCGCCCCTTACGCCGAACGCTCGGTTTCTGAGCCCCTGACTGTACTGGCGCCTCAGAGAGCGAAGCCAAACGATGTCAACTTCAGTCTATTACCAACTTCTGGGAGCGTTGAAGATCAGTTGGACGGGGCAGCTCTCGGTGGACAGGCAGAGTACTCCTGGAACACTCATCCATGGCGACCAACTTCGGAAGCCCAAGTCGTCGAGATTCCCACTGCGCAATTAATTGCACTACTGCACGAACGGTTGAAAAACGAGGTAAACCAAGGCCAGCCCCCGGACTATCCTCCGTCCAGCCAGTGAAAAGGATATCGGACTTTCGACCTCGCACTGATGATTTCCTTGCCGATGTAATGTTTTGAGATGCTTCGGTAAAACGCAGTCTTTCCGTGTATTATCCTGTTTTTGTACCACATCCCACTATTTGTCCAGCTGTCCGCGAGGAAGATCTGAATTTTTCAACAAAGGGCACCGAAGCCGATCCCAGTCGGCATGGTCGCTCGTTCGTCATCTACGCGACCAAGGAAGGATTATTTCGGATCATCGACAATCACCCCGTCTGCACAGGGTTCAACGCAGGCAGGTGCGATAAAGCTGGGCAACCCAACCATAAACCAATCCACATCTGCACGCTCTGCGGCGACGCTCATAACGGAGCATTCGACTGCACTCGAAATTGAGTATCGGAAGGTCGTCACGCCGTACCGTGCGGAGGCATGGGAGTCGGCTCTATGTGACTGTAATCTCTTCCATGATACCCTAATTTGGTCCACGATATTGCATATGGCTCCCCCATTGGCAATCCTCCCACTCCTTCTTCAACCTTCATTCCACAGAATATGCCTTCCTCTAATCTTAATCCTTCTTTTATCGACGACTATCTCGCTCGCGAAGGTTCTCTGTGAGTGAGGTGTTCAGATGACCACTTCCATGATTATCTGAAGACCAGGACTCGGGTGGTGGGTGGGCTGAAAATGCGAGAGTAGGAAGACAAGATTTAAATAGATTGATCAAGGATCGATCAGTGTCTTCCACTCTCTTAGTCAGCCTGTGTTGAGCTCTAGCTCGCAGGCTCGCTGGCGCTCAACTACGCAGCTAACTAAGTCGCTATAAGCTAAAGATTTCATAAAGCTTTTGGGAAGAGGAGACCAGAAAGCCGTGAAGCTTAAAGGTTCTTTGTGAGTGAGGTGTTCAGATGACCACTTCCCACAAACCAGAGAGCGAAGAGAACGGACAGGCGGTCATCTGAAAGAGCTGACTCGCCCAGTCACATTCTAGCTAGGCGTGCGACAGAGTCCTTTAAACTAGTTAAAGTACCTAAAGAGTTACCAATGAATAATGGAAGAATTTCTTCCACTCGGCCTCGGAACTAATCACTGCGGCTGCAAGACTGCCATTCAATTGCCCCAACCTAGTTCTCAATGCGACAACTTCAATTGAAGATGTCCAGAACTATGCGAAGTTGGTGGACAAGCTAATGCTGGAATGGCTTCAAGAATCGATCGACTCATCAGAGAAAATGTACTTGCTTCACAGAAGATTAGAACCTCAGGAGGACGAACCGCCAACGCAAATAGCCTCAACCATGCGGCACTACCTAACTATGGTGAGAACTCAGGCGCATCGCGAGGCTTTGACCTCAATAATGCTCTCAACTCACCAATTGGCCGTTGAAATTTGCGCTACGCGGATCATGCAAATCGACCATTGCCACGGGTGAATAGGCTATCACTGCGTTCCATGGCTGCCGAGGCAAAGGCTGCGTCAGCAAAACGTGATTTTTCCCATAGTGGCTGTAGTGCGGCCTTGTCTCCATAGTGACCGATAGTGCTACATAGTGGTCAGGGGACTGTATGGTGCTACATAGTGCCAGGGGACTACATAGGACTACATAATGGCCCATGGGAGACTATGTAGAGCTATGTGTCTTCACCTAAGTTTTTGTGTGTGAAATTGCCGGTACTAAGGTTGCTGTTTGCCGGTTTTGACCCGAGGACAACACTATTAGAACATAACTACCACAAACATTTATTTTGGGGTTGGCTTTTTCAAGTTTTTTTTGTTCATGAGTGAACTGACCTGCTATAGAGTGTGTCGGAAACCCAAATTGGGTACACTCACTTGTACTTGTGCCAGTTAATTTATTTCCCTCAAGGGTAGTGGGCAGATGCTTAAATGCCCACATTTCTGACTGGTAGTAATTCTTACTGGCGCACACATCTTAAATTTCATACTTCATACCGTAGCTGTATGTTGACTCATCAATATTAAAGGATTTCATGGTTGCCCTCCCCAGTTAAAATCTTTCTCATGTGAATACACTCTTCTCCACCTTCTCTAGTGCATCACTGATTCATTTCTGACTCTGTTCCGCTTAATTTCTGCTTTGAAAGTGTTTCTCCCATGGCTGAGATGTAAGAATGCTCGCAATTACCTTTCCGGTTCAACAGGGTCAACCGCCCGGGTTTCAGACAGCCCACCATTATACGTTCGCTCCGGTTGAACCCGGTTCAACTGCGCCAAAAGAGGGGGGATGCTGGTGAATCCGTTGCCTAAGGGCGGCGGCTTATTGTGAGTTCTAAGTGGAAACAGAAATGAATATTAATAAACAGCCGAAGGTGCCGCCGGATTCATCTCTACTTTAAACTTGTCTGCACGGCCTGGCTGTGAATGTAACACAGTCAGTTCGGTCTGCAGTTTCAATTCAGTTCAACCAGTAAAGCGACCTTCCAAGTGACGACCATGTCAGTTAAGGTCTCTTAAATAGATTCATTCTTTCCTGTTCAATGTTGGGTTTAGGTGTGCGTAGTTGGTTTTTCTGGTTCCAGAGGTAACCAGGTCTCTAACCTGTAAAAGTCTGTCGCCTTCGATCATCTGCTGATCTCACCTTTCATCACGGGAACTTCCGGGTCGCTTTCTTCCTGTGCCCCGCGTGCTTGTTGGTTTTGTTTTTAATATTACTGCCACCATGAACTCGATGCCAACCCTATGAGGTCTGTGTGGTACCGTATTACATATGTGCCCATGATAACAACCATAAAATGAAACTAAAAGATTTGTAAGAATAATTTTCTGATCAGCATCTCAAGCAACTTAAGCAAGCTGCAACTCGGACGGCAACAAGATAGGCTTGCAAGTTGAGTTGAAGAAAAATGGACTGTGGGCTTCTGCATACCGTGGACTCTTTCCTCCGTGCTCGAGGCTGTCCCCTCACATGGATAGTAAGCAGTGTACATAAATCAACTGACAGACTAATAATCCGGCATTTGTTTGGGCCTATTTCGTTTATTCTCACGCCCAGGGCATAAAATGTGCGTAGTATAATGATACTGATGAGCATAACAGATATGGGGCTAGCCGCAGCGAAACTTCCCACGAACAGAGGGGTACAGGAAACTATTTTTCTCAGTTCTTCCATCAGCCCTCTTGATTTCAGTCCCAACCTACCAAAGCAATATTATTCAAACTGGGTTCGCTATTTAAACCTAGATGACCGTTCAGGCTCAAAAGGAGCATTTTCTGTTCAACGTAGTGTACTTTTTTCTTCTGGGAAATTAGGACACTGTCACAAGGATTGGTCCTCGGTTGCGATTCAATGAAGAACTTTGACCTCGTAGAGGCCAGTGAAACTGACCCTTGGGCACTATGACTTGTGGATTTAATATTAACCTCCCGATGGTCAGATGCATAGGAAAATGCATACAAGAATATACTAGTAGAACTCGGAGGCAACTGTGCCATAGATGGTTAATCATTCTACCTCATTGGCTTCACCGGCAGAATACTTCATCACTAGCACACTGTTTGAATACTTTATGTGCATTACCAGAGTGAACACGTCAATGATCAGAGACCCTGGAGGTTCAGTTCTGATCGGGTAGTCGACTGTGAAGGAGTTATTAATTACTTCTCCTCACTTTAGAGAAATGACATGAAGGAGGTTGCTTGCAAAACATCTGTTTGAACCAAATTCAGAATAAAATAACGGAGTGCAACGCACAGATGTAGCACAGACAACTGGCCAGAGTAACTAGCGAGAACGCGGCTGGAAATGTGCACTATACAGGGTTGTTTCACTGTGTTACCATTCATGTCATTAGCGGGTTGGAACCTAACTGCGCATAATGTTAGAAAGGAGTCCAGCACTTCGACTCAATTTCCCATGCCAAACATTGTATGGAGGTCAGCATATTTTGAAGAGCTCCCATCTGGAACCAAGTGGTAGAGTACAGTGCATGTTAAGATCGTGATGAAATTCAAACCACACAAGTCCTTGAATCCCAGTTCCAAATCATTATTTGAAGAAGCAGAGTATCACAACAACCTTTAAAACTTGAACGTTGAATAGGCGAAAGTGGCTGGGGTGACGCGGCAGTGACGCGCACTGACGCGCCGTTGACGTGCATTGACGCGGCGTTGACGCGGCACTGACGCGGCGGTGACGCGCACTGACGCGGCACAGACGCGCATGAACGCGGCATCGACGCGGCACAGGCGCGACACTTGCAATGTTATTATAAGACCCATTTTGAGTACTCAGAACAAATGAAACATCTTTTAGTACCTCCCCGTGCCTGGTTGAACATGAATGTTGCATAATGTCAACACATATGACCAAAAAATGCACTATATTTCAACTTAATCTTGTGAATTGTGGCACATAAGACTTCTAGAGGGGCTTCTCAACCAAATTAATACGCCTAGAGATGCTAGGACTCGAATTCGCAAAGTCCTGAATAAACCTAGTCATGCCGCGTCAATGCCGCGTCAGTGCCGCGTCAATGCGCGTCAGCCGCGTCAAAATGACCCCAGTCGCGGGGAGTGTGGTAGCGGAGAGACGGCGAGTGTCGGTGAACGAGTCGGCGGGCAAAGGTGCGAAGCAATACGCCAGGGAGTAAAACCCGCGCGGGGCGCTCGCAGGTGGGCGATGTCGATGAGCGAAGGCGCGAGTTCCACGCCACTGGGATGCCCGGCGCGTGCGGAGGAGCACATGTAGGTGCGAGACGGCTCCGCCTCCCCGAGCAAGGGCGAGTGGATGTGCGGCACCCCCCGCGCGTGTCGCATCCGTCGAGCACAGACGAAAGGCGCGCGCCGGGTGGGCGAGCGCTCCAGTGGCGCTGCGCGTACTTTCTTGCGATCTTGGGGGCCGGATGGCACGGCGGCAGAGAGCGAAAAAAAGAGCTGGAGAAAGAAAGAAAGTGGTTAGTGCTAGTTCTGAGAGCGGCGGGGCGGGGGTGGACGAGGGGAGAGACGCATGAGGGGCGATAGGGATGGAGGGGGAGAAGGACGTACCTAATGTTAAGGACACAGATCCTGGGCCTCCGCGGCCGTGCGCCTCCGATGCCGCACTTCGAGGTGGCGGTGGACCAATGCGTAGCGTGCGGCGGAGATACGGATTGTGGGGCGGATGGCGCGCGAATATGCGGATGCCGGTCAGGGATGGCTCCGTTGGTACTGGCGACATGACGGGCGGAGGATGCGGCGCCTATGCCTGCGCGTTGCCGAAGGGCGGCGGTTCAGACCAGTAACAGTGCTTCGGCTGGTCTGGACTCGTGAACGAGAGCGAGAGAAGCTACTGATAAGCAGTGTCAGCATCGAGGCGAAAGGCGGGGCGGAGGGAGATGTAGAAGAGATGTGGGCAACAGGAAAGAGTGTGATAGCCACGAGAGCAGTGGGATTCGGAATAAAAGAGAGAGAAAAAGAGCCCTCACGATTTATGCCTGGAGTTGCACCAATCCGGGACGAGAACCAGCGAAGCGAGAGACGCACATCCAGGGCTCGAGCCCAATATCGCGTGGCAGTACGCTGAGAAGCCCATCCCCGCACCGAGTCGCAGGACTCGGAGAACGTGCTGCAGATTTGCTCGGAATTGAAATGGAAACAGGCACACTAGCGCGTTGAGTTGTCCTAGTAGCCCGCGGTGGTGGTTGGTTACGAGTACTTATGTAATAAGGATCGTCCCTTTCAAAACTCAGATCACCCTTTTTCTCAGTTTTTGAGACTAGTGACGCTGATCGTTGAGGGGCTTTTTAATGGCTGTGTTGTGATAAATTGGGGGCAGTGCTTAAATTTGATTCAAATATTTGTAGTCTTTTTAGTGGCTGTAATGTTTACTGATGTTATTTTCCATCAAAACGGGATTTTTCACCGAGTAAAAAAACTTTTTGTTCTTTGCTGTTGTTACTTTTGAGGGCCCCCCTGTCAACCTCCGCCGTCAAGATGCCGCTCTAGCCCAGCAACCGTTGAATATGGTCCTCTACTTGAAGAGAGACAATTGCAACTGTGTACTTTGACTACCTAGTTGCATCAATTTATTTGGAATACCTGTGGTCCTGTCGGAAATATGAGACGTCCTTTAAGAGAGGGGTTCAATCCGGTCCGATCCGAAATCCGGTCTGTTCCGGGTTTGGGACACCGATTCAGTGGTCTTGCTTTTTTTTTTCTATCACTGGAGAGACAGTGGTATGTGGAAAGCACTGATCAAATAGTTGCCCTGATTTTAGTGCATTCAGAATGTGCCGCCACACGGCAAATTCAGCGTTCTTGATTGAACAGTAACGTCTCAGACGACAGACCTTTGTCGTCTGAGACGATGGCGTTTGAACGGAAATCTCGCCCATAGTGTTTGAACAGTGTTTGAACAGAGTTTGTATGGTATAATATAGCTATCAGAAGTACGAGATGAACAGTGTTTTGAACGATGTTTAAACAGTCTCGGGATTTGAACAGTTAGGTACTACAAAATAGATATAGCTGCCCATTCAATAGATGAACACCGTTCAAACTGTGAACGGTGGTTAAACAGTGGCATCAAGATGTCTTTATTACTTCTCGTACAGAAGATGAACACGGTCAACACTTTTGAGCAGTGTTTAAACAGTGTTCAATCTCAGTGCTCGAACACCTTTTCGAGGTCAAGGACGTGACTCAAGTTATCCCCGTCATACTAGTCATGGGAAGGTTCAAACGGTCGGAGTGTTTGAACAATCTTTTGAACACTTTTTCGAAGTTAAGGACGTGACTCGAGTTATGCCTGTCACACTAGTCGAGGGAAGGTTCAAACGGTTGCAGTGTTTGAACAATTTTTTGAGCTTCCGTTGTACCTCAAAGACTCGATTGCTCGACAAGTAATCATCAAATTCCAATATAATCTTCAGGCGTTCAATTGTTGCTGCTGTGAAGTCCAAGGACACTCCCCAAGACATTGAACTGCAGAGACATCGGCTGAGTGTTGACATTAAACAGTGGCGCGGTCTTCAGGAGGAGATAATGCTTCCAGCTGTCATGGCATTAGTGATGGCTTTACCATATTGCCCACCAGAGCAAGAAAAGCTCTATTTACCTTCTGATTTCACTTTGGAACAGCGACTCAAGTATCGCCTCACGAACCTGGCAGATCTAGAGTCCAAGCTACAGGAAGGAGAGGCACACGATGTGTTGGATCCCTGCGCGATCGTATCAAACACAGCCAGGCCCTGCGGAGTCATAAGAATGACAAGAAAAATTTCGTCGTTGGGGTTTCCTGGACTACATGAGCGGTCACCAAGATAATGGAAGTTGACACGAAAATATCTGGACATATTGCCAAATATCGACACCCTCATCTGGCAATGATTGCACTTGGGCGTTCCACCGCCGATCCTGGATTCCCTGAGCTTAAGGGCGACGACGACACCTATTACAAGGATGTCAATACTCCCAACGCTCTCAATGATGGCGCACACACTTCGAATATTATTGACTTTATTTTCAAGTTCGGCTCATTTCTTGGTTGTACAATACAGCGATACCAAGAAATCCTCAGAGCAAAGAACTTATCCCGTCCAGCTCGTTGAGCATCATGGCGGAAACTTGAAGACTAAACTCATCTCGCCAAGAATATTTTGATTGACAAGTACAAATCACTCTCAATTATCATCCACGGACACGGGCTCAAGGTCCGGTAGATCAGTCATGTCGACCGGGAATAACCTGATTCCTGGTCTTCAGATACTCTTTCAATACCAAATTCAGTCACTCACAGATCCGAAATGAGTTGGACCAGCCAAGTTCTTCTGATCTTCTCGTAAAGTAGATGGAGAGCCCACCGATATGCGGATGCATGATTCAACTGGCAAGCCACATCGTAGGTAAAAACGATAGCTGGATGATCAAGAAGCACGTAGTCAACCGCGGTGTAGCGTTCACCCCTGGATGATCTGGCTTCAGTTAATCATGGGATGGTAAACAGATGAATGCGTACTTTTGGAGCGAGGCCATTTAGCTACCGGAATGAATTTACCCACACCTCAATTTTATATGCGAAAATACATGCCATCCTCTTTTGTCTAATTGTTCCTCTGCCCGATCGCGGAATCACGGAGTCTGTTCCGAATTCGAAAATGATGCGTATCAATTCAAATGATTCGGCTTGGATTCCGACCTCAGTCAGTCCTCATCGTAGTAAGTCACAAAACCGTGCTGAGAGTTGGTTCTGTTGGTGGTTGACGAAAAGGAAGAGCCAGAAGAGACAATTGTAAGTAGATATAATTTTGCTGGTCTGATCCGTTGATGGACAGCCGATATCGATCACAATAACGTCGCTTAAGTACGGAGGACTCTATCGTGCTGAGAGTTGGTTCTGTCGGCGGTTAACGAAGTGGAAGAGCCAGAAGAGACAATTGTAAATAGATATAATTTTGCTGGTCTGATCCGTGGACAGCCGATATCGATCACAATAACGTCGCTTAAGTATGGAGGACTTGCGGTGTGTTTTCATACTTCCCCTCGCAATGTCGAAAAGCAAGAAACGCAAGAATACCCAGGACGCCTTCAATGCGGCACATGATACTATCTCAAATGAGGCATCCGGTACTTGGACCACTGCAGGCCGCGGTGTAGATGGACAGTTTGTGGACAGGGTGGAGCGAATGGAGGCGCGCTCTCGCGCTCCGCCTGCAAAGCGAGCACGCGGCGGCAAACATGCTACCAGCCTGTCAGCCTCAGCATCACAGATCCCTCATTCACACGACACAGCGGCCCCTAGCGCATTGCCAGTTCCAGAGAAGGAGGAATCAACGAAGCGTTCACAAGTGAGTTTTCTGTCACTGAATTGCATTATTGAGGAGCTGAATGATTACAGGGTGTATCCATCTTAATGATGGCCTTCCTTGCCAGATTTACTCTCCTGCTCTCCCTCCTCTTCGCAACTGAGAGTGATCCTCGTATTGGGAGTAAATGTGGCTGCGGACTCGCTGTGCGCTTGACCCGCTGTGTTGATTGCCACGACGCTCCTCCCACCTGTGATCGTTGTTTCATTTCGGCCCACAAGAACATCCCTTTTCATTGGGTGGAGGTGTGGAACGGTCAATTCTTTGTACGCAACGACATTCATAAGCTCGGAACTGTTATAACACTGGGACACTCTGGCGATCCATGCCCTAATGTGGATTACTCTAGTGCAACTACTGCGATCGACTTTACCCTTGTGGACTTGAACGGTATTCACCAAACACGCTTCGTCTTTTGTCGGTGTGACTCCGCCCCGGATCGCCTCGAACAACTGATGCGTGCTCGGATATTCCCTGCCAGCCCGGATCAGCCGAAAACTGGCTTCACCTTCAATCTTTTACGTTCTGCGCACCTCGAAAGCCTAGAATCTAAAAAATCAGTTTACGATTACGCTGCCTCACTCTGCCGTTTAACCAATAACGCGTTCCCGCAAGACATACCTGTCAGTCTTTGAACGCTACATATGAAATACTCCTCACGATCGTCAAATCAGGACATCTACAAACAGCTATTGCGTGTGCTTCGTGTCTGGCGAGTGCTGGCGATGCACAAGCGCAGCGGACAGGCCCTCAACATCGATAAATATTTCCCTCTGAGAGAGCCTGGCAGCCTTGTTCCCCCGTGCTTTGGATGTCCAGAACGTGGGTTTAACTTCGAGGACGATGACATGGATGATGAGGAACTACGGTACCTTTATTCTAGCGTAGAAGGGCCTTATCTGATCCGCATTCAGACCGTTCGAACACTGTTTCTTTTCGCAGATGGTCATTTTGGATTGCCACGCAAAATCAAGGTTGATGATCCAGATGATATCGCACTCACCACGGGTGCAGGTCTATTCCCTCCGGTGGAGGAATACAACAAGCATGTAGTGTGTGCGGGAGCATCGACCAAGGTAAGCTCATTCTTCTTATCCACATTACCCTTCACCATAATTCGACTTTAGAAATCCACCTGTGCTCGGCTCAATGCCGCTAATTTTCAGAATAAGCTCAAGTTCCGAGGATGTGCGGTTTCTGGCGTTGTCGCAGTGAATTGTGCCCGCCATTCCACTTTTAGGTGTGGTGCAATGGTAGATCTCGAACACGGCGAGAAGCGAGTCCATTTTGTCGGTTGAATATGAACACGAGCTCATCTTTGATCAGATATTCAAACACTGATTATGCACTTCACGGATCACTGTGGAATCTGCCTCTGGTTCGCCATGTCGTTCTCATATATGACATTGCGTGTCAGTATAGTGTAAACCTGGTGAAACACTTCATGGACCCTAAGTCGAAATTTCCGGAGCGCGTGCGAGATGCAGTGAAGCGATTGGTCATGTTTGTACCCAAGCTTCATCTCAAGAATCAATGGTCCTTGAATTTCACTAGCGGCACTGGCCGGGTCCATGGAGAGGGGATCGAGGGCAGCTGGGGTGAAGCAAAGCAGGCGGGTGGTTCAACGAAGGAAATGAATGCTGGACATAGGCACGATACATTGAATGATTTCCAGTTCGATTGGAACTGGCTCAAGGCGCAGAAGCTCAGTGAGTCAGTGTGGAATTCTACTGGTTTGGTCTAATTTTTTTTCTTTTGTGAAGCGAACTTTTTGTCCACTCAATATACCCGCCAGAAGTCGGCCGCCGCAAAAAAGCTCGAGTATTTTCTTTCACTTAGTATTTTCAACAGGCGCCAACGGGTGGATGAATGGAATGGGATGTCCACTGATCCAGTCTTGATAGGAAAAGAATGGCACAGTGTCTATCGCCTCAAGACTGGTAAAGGTACGATAACCATCATCTCTGATTCTAGCTCATTCACAGTAAATCCCAGTTCCAACGCAAGCCTCTGTATATCAGCAACTTTTGTCGCGGGAGCTCGCTCAAGAATCGATTTCAGATGAGCGTGCGGACACACCTACTTCCCTGTTCATCAATATGGGTATGAAACTTGAGTCCAAACAGTACGTTTCCAGTAACAGTTCTTGATCATGCTCGTCTACTAAATTAACTTCAGGCGTTCAATTGTTGCTGCTGTGAAGTCTAAGGACACTCCCCAAGACATTGAACTGCAGAGACATCGGCTGAGTGTTGACATTAAACGGTGGCGCGGTCTTCAGGAGGAGATAATGCTTCCAGCTGTCATGACATTGGTGATGGCTTTACCATATTGCCCACCGGAGCAAGAAAAGCTCTATTTACCTTCTGATTTCACTTCGGAACAGCGACTCAAGTATCGCCTCACGAACCTGGCAGATCTAGAGTCCAAGCTACGGGAAGGAGAGGCACACGATGCGTTGGAATCCTTGCGCGATCGTATCAAACACAGCCAGGCCCTGCGGAGTCATAAAAATGACAAGAAAAATTTCGTCGCTGGGGTTTCTCGGACTACACGAGCAGTCACCAAGATAATGGAAGTTGACACGAAAATACCTGGACATATTGCCAAATATCGACACGCTCGTCTGGCAATGATTGCACTTGGTCGTTCCACCGCCGATCCTGGATTCCCTGAGCTTAAGGGAGACGACGACACCTATTACAAAGATGTCAATACTCCCAACGCTCTCAATGATGGAGGCCGAACCGAGGGATGGATCTGGACAATTGGCCGTGCAGGGGACTTGACTGACGCAGAGCGCGCTGAGTATGCGGAAGACGGTGAGTAGTATGTGGAATCATATCTCATTGTACTGACTCAAATGTTTCTCAGCCAGCCAAGTGCAATGGTTCCGTGCCCGTGCGGACATGCAACACTTCCAGGAGGAAGTCAAAATTTTGGCTCAGGAATTTCGAAATGCAACATGTGGATTTACACGCATGAACGAGGTTTGGACTTGCTTAGCTACCGACACGAAGAGCAGCCATGGGGCCGTTACATATGCGAAGGAGAAAGCGTCCATGTTCTCCCGAATGGCGGAGGAGTGCAGAGCGGCATTTATCAAGGTGGGCGGAACAGATGGCACATCGCTGGCAAATCATATCCGGGATGAGCGACCCCAGCAAATGGTGGATTGGTCTACAAGTATAGAGATCAAGGACAGTTATAGCTAGAAATCTACACAATGTTTTAACTGTATTGATTTGTTGCAACGGGATAAATTCTTATTTAATTTTTTTTCAGAAAATGTTCAAGCAGTGTTCAAGCGGCGTTCAAAACTGTTTAAACACACGGTTCACAAAAATTGATCAGGCACGTCGCAGAAGTGCTTGATTCTATGAGTCATTGTTGTTTGGACATGGGTGTTCAAAAACGTTCGAACAAGGTTCATAGACACGGAGCAATTTTTTTAAATCTACGGCGATGCTGATGTCATTGGTGTTTGAACACTGTTTGAAAACTGTTTGAACAAGGTTTATAGACACAGAGCAATTTTTTTATATCTATAAGGATGCCGATGTCATTGGTGTTTGAACAGTGTTTGACACTGTTTGAACAGCAGTGTATGAACAGTGTTCAAACTGGCACCCGCACTACCACCGTTCAAACAGCATCGTCTGAGACGACGAAACTCTGTCGTTGGAGACGACAATGTTTGAACAGTAACGATGCAGAGGTACGGACCCGTCCGTAAATGGCAGGTCACTTGAAGCTGAACGGAACGGGTACCGTCCGTGCCGTCCGTTTACGCCGTTCTTACGGGTTGGGTCAAGCCTTTGATCAAAGTGTATATTATCATGCACAATAGGCCTTTCAGAACCCGAAGTACCTTTGGGGCTTGGCAGGCCTCAATTTATATCTGCTACCGGTGGCCAAAGCCACTTGAAGAGTTGCGATGAGCATGAGAATTATTTTTTCAGAGCTCTTAGCGGCCCGACCCGGTAGCTACACACATTCACCACTATTCGCCGTGGCTAAGCCGCGACCCGGAGGTTCACCAATGTGCCTGTTGGCACGTCGGCACTTGTGCGGCACGCCTCAACAGCTGCTATTTGCCGACCCGCAACTTACGCCGTCAACGGGCGGTTACAGGGCCCAATAATGAGACCAAAAGCTCGACGGTACGGGGAAGTAACCGTGTTTACGGCCCGTAATTCCGTAACATTACGGGACGGTTTGATGCCCTGAGAGCCACAGACGTAAACAGACGGACGTAATGCGGCTCTCTCCGAGTCCGATCAGCGGACCCGCACACGAAACGGAAATGACAAATGGCCAATGAAGCTAGAGTAAGAAATGGCACTCACAGTAATATCAGGCTATAAAAGAAGTCTCGCTATGGTAAGGGTGGCAACTGACTCTTTGACTGAGCGGCCACAGAGAGCTTCCCAGGTCCCTCAGTTTACTGCATCTTTTATGATGACCAATTCTGCATGACAAACAGATCAAAAATGATGCACAAAATCGATGTTCCCCTGGGTAGCCAAACCTAAAGGTTCAGCAATAAAGACTCGTAACCTCGATTGACTCGAAATCGTCTCTTAGCAACAATGGAAGCTGTGCGCCAGCACTCGACTCTCTCGTACGTTCGCAATCGTTACGATCGGGATTTTCAAGTAACTATGATATATTCCCGCATATAGGTGCCAATCCCGCCCCGGCCGCGTCGCCTCAGTTATTTAAAGACGGATCTCCCATTTTTCTGTCAGCAATGGTGTTGATGACCAATTCGTTCCTGTGTAGCATGGCGCCAGGTGGTTAGAGACAGAATGCAACCAATCGAGTATAAAAGGTGAACCGGTTCTCGGAATTCTTCAACTTGTCCTGATTGACTAAGTTTCACTCTACTGCGGCCGGTCCACAGCAAACTCACGAAAATCAACACACCTTCTCTAAATCCCCCGCCAAAAAAAAAACAGCTATGCAGTTCACGCCAGGCCTATTCGGGATCGTCCTGTTGGCCATGCTTGTTCAGGCGGTGCCAGCCCCTCCAAAGGTTCTGTTACACAAAGATTGAGACATGCATTACTAACGCACAAATAGTCGTCATCCTCCCTTTCCTCCGGGACCTCTTCATCTTCGGCGTCTTCTTCGTCGCTACTGTCCTCCTCTGGATCAGCGTCCTCAGGATCTGCCTCGACCTCGGCCTCATTGTCTGGGTCTGGGTCTATTACGAACGCGTCTGCGACTTCGTCTGGATCTGCGTCAGCTTCAACCTCCTTAGGAAGTGTCAGCGCCTCTTCATCGGGATATCCGTCGCTGCCGGAAGTATGCCCTTTTCGGCGTCCCTCCGGCGGCCCGAAAGAGTATACAAGAAGAGCCACCCAGTTGCAATCGAGGACTTGGTATGGATCCTAACATTCCAAGCGATGAGCTATTTAAGTAATGGCCGACAGCCAACCCTTCCCGCTTGCTGAGGCCGAACTGACCAACTCGGTGCGATGCCTAAGATTACTGCAGATCTCTTGTACTTAATTGAATGATGCCAGATCCTCGACCTCGTTCAGCAAGCAAATCAGTACAAGCAACTCAAAAAGGGAGTCAACGAAGGTGCGCTGTGCCAAGAGAGCCTCCCCTGATTCCAAAATGACTCTCGGAAAGTCACGAAAACACTTACCCGCGGTGGCGCGGAGTTCATCGTCCTGGCCGCTGACGCTGAGCCCATAGAGACTCTTCTCCATCTGCCCCACTTGTGTGAGGACAATGTTGGCATTTTGCTTGGATTTTAGGGTCTTTTGATTTTTAATTTTTCTGCTGTAGAATGTCCTTTATATCTTCGTTCCCTCCAAGGACGCGTTGGGCCGTGCATGTGGGGTGACGGGGCCCGTCATTTCTGCGGGCGTCATCACAAGTGAATCCAGGGAGCTGTCGAGCCAGATCCAGACGATCAAGAACGGTATCGAGAAGTTGTTGGCGTAGTTGGTAGGCGCGTTGAATATATCGACTTGAGCAGAGTTAGATACGAACTTGCGCTTCACGAACACCAGGATCCCAAAAAGGTTATGAACCACCTTAAGGATGACATTGGACGAGGTACGAGCTGGACCCATTGAAGAATTTGCTTATTCTTTCACGATTCACATTCTTGTGCGAGTATTCAGAGTCGACAAAGTTTCCGCGTCCGAAAATAGTTAGTATGTTTTTAATGTTGCAGCGCGCGCCGCGATATCGGGTATGTAACAGGCACTTGCGACGCACGTGGGTAAGCTGCAGCACACAGGAAAAAAGAAATCTTTTGTACTTAGACAAGGCAGGATTCATGTAGACACTTGTAGCCGATGTACCATACCGGTAGTTTTTGTGGCCTCATGTACTAATCAGCAAAATGACAAAAACCTTGTCCTCTTGTGCACCTATTTCTCTTGTTCAAAAAATAAAAGACGACGGAAATGGGTTCGGGAAGTCAATGCGCACTTTTTTAAAAAATGGAACAAAATATCACTTGTGGGGATTCAAACATAGCCTATCGGCTTGTCAACTTTTTGTCTTTTTTTTACAAGTTGTTAAAAACCTGGTGCTAGTAGCCGCCTGTAGTCAGCAGTGTGTCCTGCAGGGTGAATATTGGCCACATTGTCGGCACTCAATCGGCACTGATACAATGTGGTATATGGAGCCAATGTATGAACCTATGGCTTATCCCGCGGCACTGTACACAGGCGGTGTGGAAATAAGTGGTGGAGTTCAAAGTTGTAGGTGTATTAAAAGGAGTCCAGTTTTTAAAAAAAGACAATTGGTCTTGAATTGATTTGCTTGAGCGTGGATTGACCGTGCGCTGGCACTTGTTGAAAACTGCAGATGAGTTTGAGTGGATCCGTCAAATGGATACAGCTCCTCTTTCCCATTATTTTCGCCGTTGCTGCCGCTGCTTCTGGCGACAACCACGTCCACGAAGAGAAGTCTTTTCCTGAGCCCAATTACAATTACATTGGAGGCTTTGGCAGCTTCTCCTCAACTTCTCCTCGCTCATTCCGCACATGAAAGAGCTCGCGCCTAAAAAAGATCCTCTCATCTTGATGCTCACCTGAAAATATGATATTAATTTTACGTCTGAAGCCGAAACACAGTTTTTTTTAGGCCGCGCAGTTCTATGCCACTAATTTTCAGGGAGAAATTCACAGTCAGGAGTCGTGAAATACGTGGACGTGCGCAGTGTTGTATATGAAAATCTTCCCCACATTTTTTTCCTCTGTGTAATTCGCATTTTAGAAGTGAAACTCACTGTTCTTTTATTCAGTGCAGAATGTCTGAATCTGGTTTTGGGACTGAATTTCACGGGATCCGACCCATCCTCGACAATATATCAGATAGTTGCTTCATATAATTGAAGTCCAGGCTCGATGATAGCTAACTGATGGCGGTCCAAGCAGTGCAATCGGAGTTTGAACCGGAGCGCGATCGGCCCGAGTGTTGGAGCTGTTCGCAAACATGGGTATACACCTTTTGACTTGGGGTAGTGGGCCGTGGCTGCACCCGGCATGACCTCGTACTTGATTTTTGTATGTAATAGCAATGATGAAATAATTCATTATCCAAAAAGAAGGGTTTAGAGTAGATGTATTCTGTATCAACGGCCGCTGTAGGCGGTTGTATGTGTGAATTGGTTGATATACTGTGACACTGTGCAATGCTGTGATATATAGCTCTACTAGCCGACAGATTGAGATATCGGGCTTCCTTTCATTTTCCATCACAGCTTGCCAAGCATGCTAATAGTGGTCCGTATAACTTGTCTTGTTCAACCCTCCAGATTTCAGTCTCAATTTGATAAATTCAACTGCAATTTCATCACATCAAAAGAGTGATGGTGGGCCTCCGGGTGGGCAGTGAAAACGAGATTCCAATGGGCCACAGATTATTGTTTGCCAGGTACACAAGTGTGCTGGATTTGAACTCATATATTGGGGCACAGAAGAGAAAAATGGAGTAGTGTACAGCACATACCACACTCCAGATCAACTCCGGGTGCTACATAAATCAAAGCTGGGTGCGCGAACTCTGTACAATTTCCTTTTGGTCAATAAAAACATACCATTGGATGCATAATGATGTGCTGCAAATTCACAGCACAAGCTGAAGCTTGGATTACTACTCGAAGACACTCGTAGAATTATTCTGGTCGGTAAACAATTTTTGTATACCATTAAACAACACACCTTCAAAGCTTTGGGCACAGAGGTCTTATGGTTGCAGAATGCCGAAACGGAACAATAAAACACGAATTATGTCACACAAATTAGGCTAGTTCACAGGCCCGGCCTGCGAGCGCCAAAGAAGCTTGAAGCCCCCTCACTCCCCACAAATTCAGTCACACCCGCTGCCGCTATAACTGCCGACCATTATCCAGATTTTTTATAGGAACCAACACTCACAAAAGGTGTGTAACCAAAACCAAGCAAACGGTGAATGCGCACAGTAAGTGCGCAGATTCTTGTTGGCGGAATAGTTTGGCGACGGCTCCGGAATGGTCCGAAAAAAGATCGAACCGGGAAAGACAGAGACCCCCCTTTTCCAATAACTGCCAACATTTCCTTCAATATCAGTAGAATTCATATGATTCTTGGACAGAGAGGCAGCCAGAATAAATATTAGGAAGTTAGTCGACGAAGCCTGAAGGAAATACACACGGGATTCTGAACTACTGCATCTTGACTGTAATATGTTCCGCGCAGATTTTTGGCTGGGACCCTTCAGACATGATAAAGAGAACAAAGAGCTTTTCTATTCAGTGAAATACCAATCCCAAGAGGAAGGTCCTTCAAGGACGGCCCGTTGAGTTACAGACTGCAGTTTCCAGCTCTCGCGACTTTCGGCAACTACCGACGGAATGTGCCGAAATACAAAGTGTTCAGGTTTCCCAAAGGTTTCCACGCGAAACAGAAGATAGCTCTTGATTTAATTCGATTTGTCTCTCTCAGGCTACGTGTAATAGGCGAAGAACTAATTATTTCCATATCTGAACGAGAGTGAAGAGACACACTGTATGGCCTTGTTAGCAACGGAGGGCAACAGAGGGTGAGCAACTACACGTAATCTCCCTTCTCCTTTCGGTATTTCAAGTTGGTATCACAGTGGCTGAAGTTCAAGGATAGAAACAACAAAGAGAATATGTAGTACAGGCTTACGAGCATCGATGCCACACGGGATGACAGTCCACAACGAACAATAAAACCGGCCGATCAGCTGCACCAAAGCTGCACACGTTTAGCACACACCTTTCAGCCGTGGCGGTACCTCTGCATCGTTACTGTTCAAACATTGTCGTCTCCAACGACAGAGTTTCGTCGTCTCAGACGATGCTGTTTGAACGGTGGTAGTGCGGGTGCCAGTTTGAACACTGTTCATACACTGCTGTTCAAACAGTGTCAAACACTGTTCAAACACCAATGACATCGGCATCCTTATAGATATAAAAAAATTGCTCTGTGTCTATAAACCTTGTTCAAACAGTTTTCAAACAGTGTTCAAACACCAATGACATCAGCATCGCCGTAGATTTAAAAAAATTGCTCCGTGTCTATGAACCTTGTTCGAACGTTTTTGAACACCCATGTCCAAACAACAATGACTCATAGAATCAAGCACTTCTGCGACGTGCCTGATCAATTTTTGTGAACCGTGTGTTTAAACAGTTTTTGAACGCCGCTTGAACACTGCTTGAACATTTTCTGAAAAAAAATTAAATAAGAATTTATCCCGTTGCAACAAATCAATACAGTTAAAACATTGTGTAGATTTCTAGCTATAACTGTCCTTGATCTCTATACTTGTAGACCAATCCACCATTTGCTGGGGTCGCTCATCCCGGATATGATTTGCCAGCGATGTGCCATCTGTTCCGCCCACCTTGATAAATGCCGCTCTGCACTCCTCCGCCATTCGGGAGAACATGGACGCTTTCTCCTTCGCATATGTAACGGCCCCATGGCTGCTCTTCGTGTCGGTAGCTAAGCAAGTCCAAACCTCGTTCATGCGTGTAAATCCACATGTTGCATTTCGAAATTCCTGAGCCAAAATTTTGACTTCCTCCTGGAAGTGTTGCATGTCCGCACGGGCACGGAACCATTGCACTTGGCTGGCTGAGAAACATTTGAGTCAGTACAATGAGATATGATTCCACATACTACTCACCGTCTTCCGCATACTCAGCGCGCTCTGCGTCAGTCAAGTCCCCTGCACGGCCAATTGTCCAGATCCATCCCTCGGTTCGGCCTCCATCATTGAGAGCGTTGGGAGTATTGACATCTTTGTAATAGGTGTCGTCGTCTCCCTTAAGCTCAGGGAATCCAGGATCGGCGGTGGAACGACCAAGTGCAATCATTGCCAGACGAGCGTGTCGATATTTGGCAATATGTCCAGGTATTTTCGTGTCAACTTCCATTATCTTGGTGACTGCTCGTGTAGTCCGAGAAACCCCAGCGACGAAATTTTTCTTGTCATTTTTATGACTCCGCAGGGCCTGGCTGTGTTTGATACGATCGCGCAAGGATTCCAACGCATCGTGTGCCTCTCCTTCCCGTAGCTTGGACTCTAGATCTGCCAGGTTCGTGAGGCGATACTTGAGTCGCTGTTCCGAAGTGAAATCAGAAGGTAAATAGAGCTTTTCTTGCTCCGGTGGGCAATATGGTAAAGCCATCACCAATGTCATGACAGCTGGAAGCATTATCTCCTCCTGAAGACCGCGCCACCGTTTAATGTCAACACTCAGCCGATGTCTCTGCAGTTCAATGTCTTGGGGAGTGTCCTTAGACTTCACAGCAGCAACAATTGAACGCCTGAAGTTAATTTAGTAGACGAGCATGATCAAGAACTGTTACTGGAAACGTACTGTTTGGACTCAAGTTTCATACCCATATTGATGAACAGGGAAGTAGGTGTGTCCGCACGCTCATCTGAAATCGATTCTTGAGCGAGCTCCCGCGACAAAAGTTGCTGATATACAGAGGCTTGCGTTGGAACTGGGATTTACTGTGAATGAGCTAGAATCAGAGATGATGGTTATCGTACCTTTACCAGTCTTGAGGCGATAGACACTGTGCCATTCTTTTCCTATCAAGACTGGATCAGTGGACATCCCATTCCATTCATCCACCCGTTGGCGCCTGTTGAAAATACTAAGTGAAAGAAAATACTCGAGCTTTTTTGCGGCGGCCGACTTCTGGCGGGTATATTGAGTGGACAAAAAGTTCGCTTCACAAAAGAAAAAAAATTAGACCAAACCAGTAGAATTCCACACTGACTCACTGAGCTTCTGCGCCTTGAGCCAGTTCCAATCGAACTGGAAATCATTCAATGTATCGTGCCTATGTCCAGCATTCATTTCCTTCGTTGAACCACCCGCCTGCTTTGCTTCACCCCAGCTGCCCTCGATCCCCTCTCCATGGACCCGGCCAGTGCCGCTAGTGAAATTCAAGGACCATTGATTCTTGAGATGAAGCTTGGGTACAAACATGACCAATCGCTTCACTGCATCTCGCACGCGCTCCGGAAATTTCGACTTAGGGTCCATGAAGTGTTTCACCAGGTTTACACTATACTGACACGCAATGTCATATATGAGAACGACATGGCGAACCAGAGGCAGATTCCACAGTGATCCGTGAAGTGCATAATCAGTGTTTGAATATCTGATCAAAGATGAGCTCGTGTTCATATTCAACCGACAAAATGGACTCGCTTCTCGCCGTGTTCGAGATCTACCATTGCACCACACCTAAAAGTGGAATGGCGGGCACAATTCACTGCGACAACGCCAGAAACCGCACATCCTCGGAACTTGAGCTTATTCTGAAAATTAGCGGCATTGAGCCGAGCACAGGTGGATTTCTAAAGTCGAATTATGGTGAAGGGTAATGTGGATAAGAAGAATGAGCTTACCTTGGTCGATGCTCCCGCACACACTACATGCTTGTTGTATTCCTCCACCGGAGGGAATAGACCTGCACCCGTGGTGAGTGCGATATCATCTGGATCATCAACCTTGATTTTGCGTGGCAATCCAAAATGACCATCTGCGAAAAGAAACAGTGTTCGAACGGTCTGAATGCGGATCAGATAAGGCCCTTCTACGCTAGAATAAAGGTACCGTAGTTCCTCATCATCCATGTCATCGTCCTCGAAGTTAAACCCACGTTCTGGACATCCAAAGCACGGGGGAACAAGGCTGCCAGGCTCTCTCAGAGGGAAATATTTATCGATGTTGAGGGCCTGTCCGCTGCGCTTGTGCATCGCCAGCACTCGCCAGACACGAAGCACACGCAATAGCTGTTTGTAGATGTCCTGATTTGACGATCGTGAGGAGTATTTCATATGTAGCGTTCAAAGACTGACAGGTATGTCTTGCGGGAACGCGTTATTGGTTAAACGGCAGAGTGAGGCAGCGTAATCGTAAACTGATTTTTTAGATTCTAGGCTTTCGAGGTGCGCAGAACGTAAAAGATTGAAGGTGAAGCCAGTTTTCGGCTGATCCGGGCTGGCAGGGAATATCCGAGCACGCATCAGTTGTTCGAGGCGATCCGGGGCGGAGTCACACCGACAAAAGACGAAGCGTGTTTGGTGAATACCGTTCAAGTCCACAAGGGTAAAGTCGATCGCAGTAGTTGCACTAGAGTAATCCACATTAGGGCATGGATCGCCAGAGTGTCCCAGTGTTATAACAGTTCCGAGCTTATGAATGTCGTTGCGTACAAAGAATTGACCGTTCCACACCTCCACCCAATGAAAAGGGATGTTCTTGTGGGCCGAAATGAAACAACGATCACAGGTGGGAGGAGCGTCGTGGCAATCAACACAGCGGGTCAAGCGCACAGCGAGTCCGCAGCCACATTTACTCCCAATACGAGGATCACTCTCAGTTGCGAAGAGGAGGGAGAGCAGGAGAGTAAATCTGGCAAGGAAGGCCATCATTAAGATGGATACACCCTGTAATCATTCAGCTCCTCAATAATGCAATTCAGTGACAGAAAACTCACTTGTGAACGCTTCGTTGATTCCTCCTTCTCTGGAACTGGCAATGCGCTAGGGGCCGCTGTGTCGTGTGAATGAGGGATCTGTGATGCTGAGGCTGACAGGCTGGTAGCATGTTTGCCGCCGCGTGCTCGCTTTGCAGGCGGAGCGCGAGAGCGCGCCTCCATTCGCTCCACCCTGTCCACAAACTGTCCATCTACACCGCGGCCTGCAGTGGTCCAAGTACCGGATGCCTCATTTGAGATAGTATCATGTGCCGCATTGAAGGCGTCCTGGGTATTCTTGCGTTTCTTGCTTTTCGACATTGCGAGGGGAAGTATGAAAACACACCGCAAGTCCTCCATACTTAAGCGACGTTATTGTGATCGATATCGGCTGTCCACGGATCAGACCAGCAAAATTATATCTATTTACAATTGTCTCTTCTGGCTCTTCCACTTCGTTAACCGCCGACAGAACCAACTCTCAGCACGATAGAGTCCTCCGTACTTAAGCGACGTTATTGTGATCGATATCGGCTGTCCATCAACGGATCAGACCAGCAAAATTATATCTACTTACAATTGTCTCTTCTGGCTCTTCCTTTTCGTCAACCACCAACAGAACCAACTCTCAGCACGGTTTTGTGACTTACTACGATGAGGACTGACTGAGGTCGGAATCCAAGCCGAATCATTTGAATTGATACGCATCATTTTCGAATTCGGAACAGACTCCGTGATTCCGCGATCGGGCAGAGGAACAATTAGACAAAAGAGGATGGCATGTATTTTCGCATATAAAATTGAGGTGTGGGTAAATTCATTCCGGTAGCTAAATGGCCTCGCTCCAAAAGTACGCATTCATCTGTTTACCATCCCATGATTAACTGAAGCCAGATCATCCAGGGGTGAACGCTACACCGCGGTTGACTACGTGCTTCTTGATCATCCAGCTATCGTTTTTACCTACGATGTGGCTTGCCAGTTGAATCATGCATCCGCATATCGGTGGGCTCTCCATCTACTTTACGAGAAGATCAGAAGAACTTGGCTGGTCCAACTCATTTCGGATCTGTGAGTGACTGAATTTGGTATTGAAAGAGTATCTGAAGACCAGGAATCAGGTTATTCCCGGTCGACATGACTGATCTACCGGACCTTGAGCCCGTGTCCGTGGATGATAATTGAGAGTGATTTGTACTTGTCAATCAAAATATTCTTGGCGAGATGAGTTTAGTCTTCAAGTTTCCGCCATGATGCTCAACGAGCTGGACGGGATAAGTTCTTTGCTCTGAGGATTTCTTGGTATCGCTGTATTGTACAACCAAGAAATGAGCCGAACTTGAAAATAAAGTCAATAATATTCGAAGTGTGTGCGCCATCATTGAGAGCGTTGGGAGTATTGACATCCTTGTAATAGGTGTCGTCGTCGCCCTTAAGCTCAGGGAATCCAGGATCGGCGGTGGAACGCCCAAGTGCAATCATTGCCAGATGAGGGTGTCGATATTTGGCAATATGTCCAGATATTTTCGTGTCAACTTCCATTATCTTGGTGACCGCTCATGTAGTCCAGGAAACCCCAACGACGAAATTTTTCTTGTCATTCTTATGACTCCGCAGGGCCTGGCTGTGTTTGATACGATCGCGCAGGGATCCAACACATCGTGTGCCTCTCCTTCCTGTAGCTTGGACTCTAGATCTGCCAGGTTCGTGAGGCGATACTTGAGTCGCTGTTCCAAAGTGAAATCAGAAGGTAAATAGAGCTTTTCTTGCTCTGGTGGGCAATATGGTAAAGCCATCACTAATGCCATGACAGCTGGAAGCATTATCTCCTCCTGAAGACCGCGCCACTGTTTAATGTCAACACTCAGCCGATGTCTCTGCAGTTCAATGTCTTGGGGAGTGTCCTTGGACTTCACAGCAGCAACAATTGAACGCCTGAAGATTATATTGGAATTTGATGATTACTTGTCGAGCAATCGAGTCTTTGAGGTACAACGGAAGCTCAAAAAATTGTTCAAACACTGCAACCGTTTGAACCTTCCCTCGACTAGTGTGACAGGCATAACTCGAGTCACGTCCTTAACTTCGAAAAAGTGTTCAAAAGATTGTTCAAACACTCCGACCGTTTGAACCTTCCCATGACTAGTATGACGGGGATAACTTGAGTCACGTCCTTGACCTCGAAAAGGTGTTCGAGCACTGAGATTGAACACTGTTTAAACACTGCTCAAAAGTGTTGACCGTGTTCATCTTCTGTACGAGAAGTAATAAAGACATCTTGATGCCACTGTTTAACCACCGTTCACAGTTTGAACGGTGTTCATCTATTGAATGGGCAGCTATATCTATTTTGTAGTACCTAACTGTTCAAACCCCGAGACTGTTTAAACATCGTTCAAAACACTGTTCATCTCGTACTTCTGATAGCTATATTATACCATACAAACTCTGTTCAAACACTGTTCAAACGCTATGAGCGAGATTTCCGTTCAAACGCCATCGTCTCAGACGACAAAGGTCTGTCGTCTGAGACGTTACTGTTCAATCAAGAACGCTGAATTTGCCGCGGGTCCACCTGGTGCGTAACAAAATTACGCCGTAATACGGACGGATTGATGCCCTGACGGCTCTCAAGCAGAGTTTGAAAGACATTTCTTTCCTTCATCGCAGTCCTGTTTCTTCAGAGAACAAATTGAACTGCACTCAATTATGGTTAGAATATACATCACAATAAGCCCAGAGATGCACCAATATGCTCGAGAATATACATCACACATACACTAAAAATTGACTCAGAGGACCAACACGGCTCTTGGTATCAATCCAGAAACAAGATTGATAGTAATATTGTCTGCCCGCAAAGGGGCCGTCGTCCGTACATTAGATTAACTTTGCACTGTGCGAAGTATACGACGGTGGAATCTGACTTAATCTTCTGCCCAATGGTGTGGTATCTTGCGCTGTATCCATTTACATTTTTTATTTGTTCCTAAGTATCCGAGATCAATTATGAACATCGCAGGTGGTGGCCAGCTGCCAAATAAACCACTATGTGTTTCACGCACCACTCATTGAGTCAGGGAATTTGAACTCTGTATTATCTGGTTCCATTGTACCAATTATTCATTGTTCTCCTAGGGAGTAAAAATACTGTACTGTACGGACCCAGTTAATATATCCTTCATTTCTCCACAAGTTATCAGGTTTCAGTATTCAGCTGGAAAATGTTGTTTGAAGTCATCAAGCACAGGTTGCAATTGAGTTGCTTAAGCTTTATTGATGCCCATTCCTAAAGGTTCAGCTCCCACCTCGCAGAGGCCTAATCCTATGTCATTTATAAACATTCGTTCTTAGCACTGAGTGAATCCCGAATTCCCACACATATCCCCATTTGGCTTGACAGACGTGTGATTACCGTTCTATCCGTTTTGATGTCAGTACCTGTCTGCCTCTGGCTCAATTGCTGGGTACATGCTTCAAGGCTTTCAGGATTTTTCTGCAACAGGAAGAGGGAAGCCTTTGGAATGTATATGAGCACAAATTTAGTTTATTTCAAGCATCTACAATGTCTCTAGCAATGTATGAGCTCAACGTTTTTGTTATTCACCAAGCGGTGTGACCGGAGTTGTACTTTGGTTCTTCTCAGAGGACATTCATATGTAAAAAGAATACGAAGCTAATGGAAACTTTGAATTGTATAAGCTAAACATATGAATTCGAAGCGGTCATAATTGAGTCCGAAGCCAACTCCCCTCCTGTATTTGGAGACTTCTGAAGGTACTCACAAAACTTGCGCGGTGTCCATGCACCGGTGTAGGTGTCCCGGATGAATCGAAGTGCAAGGGCTGTTCCAGTTCGGCTTTGCCACGAGTTTTTCCACCAACTGAATGACCTTTTTGCGCCGTCCCATCTCGGTTTTCTGACCCGAGTTATTCCTGCACCATCGAGCTGCCCAATTCTCCTCAAGGTCACGAACAGGTAAGAATCCGTTCAAGCCGGAGGCCCATTCGTCCCAGATCGCAGTAATGGTGGGGGTTGGCTGGAAGGTGTAGTACGGAAGGTACGAGTTCGAATACTTCCCCGACGTGATCCACTCCCATTGATGGCGTCGAAGCCGTGTATCATCAAATCTCGCGGCGAGTTGATCCCATGCGGCAAGCTGCGTAGCCGTTATTTTGACCCCGCTGACAGTCACGTTGGTATCCGGGAACGTGAACGCAGGTAACGCAAGTGGTTTAGGATACGTTTCGAGGGTGGGAGCTACAGGAGCATTGGCGTTGGGGGAAGCACAAAAGGGGGATTGAACACCGAGATCTGCCATTGGATTCGAGGCGTAATTCTGGGGTGTAGGAGTACGCAATGAGCTAGAGATAGCTGTACTCAGCGATGAGGTGCATGGGAATAGGGATCCCAGATCAATTGAAGGTGGCGGGGGAACACAAGTTAGCGGCGGCGGGGGAGGCATCACTGCGGTATAAAATTAGATCACAGAAGAGTATAGTTCACCGGTGGTTTAAGATCTCCCACCCGTCATATTCTGCTGAAGTAAATTTGACATGAGACCGAGCTTGTGGTCCACCTCTTGCATATGCACCCTGCTTGCATCGCTCTCGCGCTTCTGGTCCAGCGACCAGCCGCTGATTGCTCCACGAAAGGTCTCCGCGGCGCTTTGGGGTAGGTTGGCAAGCACGAGTTTGGCCTCCTTTTCAACGGCACTAATTCGGGCCGCAGATTGTGCTGCGAAGTGGCGAAAGCACGGCGAGTTAAAGGGGGGGTAATTGCCGAGGGGGCAGTTGGGATATTTGGTGAGAAGGACTGTGAGGTCCTGGAGGATAACCCGGCGGAAGAATTTCAGCAAACGAATAAACTGCGTGAATGCAATGTCCTTCGCAAAACGGTTGCCACGCTCACGCGCTTGCTGCATCGTGTCTTCAGCTTCTAACCAAGGAAATATCGCGGAAAGCAGCTCGGGGGGCGGCACTGCATAAGGCCTAGCTCAGCCTCGTATATTTAATGCCAACATAGTTCAACTCACCTAGGGATTCACGAGGTAAGAAATGTGTTTCCGGTTTCTGCACATCAAACATTGCCGCTCCGAGCATTGCATCGACGGGAAGTGCACGGTCATAGCAGGGACGAAATGGGCCGGACTCGCTCCATCCCCCAAGGGCCTTGGCTCCTTCAACGCTCGCACCATGTTCGCGCGAGGTTTTAACGGCGTATCCTCGTCCTGAATGTGTTACCTTTGTAATAGAGACATTGTTCTTTTTATAAATGAGGTTGATTCGGTCGCGGTGATCTGAAAAGACTGTAATTAAATCATGGTGAACGTTGGAACTATACCACTCACTATCGCAAGTCATTGGCTTACTTGCATCCTTGGCATGACTAAAGACGTGGAATTCATACAAGTTGCGACGCCCAAATTGCCCGTACTTCGGATCCGTGAAGTCAGGTTTAAAATCAGGAATGGGGCAGTTTAGGACATGGAACCAGACGAAGTACAGCATCGCAATAGCACCAACTGGGCAGAGTTCAACATGACGATGACGAAAGGCGCCATATTCTTCAATGCGCCCATTCTGGTTGTGTTTGGCATTATCGGCGATTAATGTAAGTGCCTGTTGAGTAATGATCGTAAAGATGATACCTACGGCTGCAAAAGCAGTCCCTTACCGGAATTTTTCCATCTAAGCCCTTAGATAAAATGGGAACATCGCAGAGAAATTGATCTGACCACAAGAGAGAGCGTGGACTGTCGCCCCGAAAAGCAACAGAAGTCGAGGTTAAGAGCATAGCCCGGTCTCGTACATCCACAAATATTCCGTTCGGGCCACGAGAATCCGTTAAACAGGAGACTGAGCATTTGACGAGTTCATCGAATGTGTAGGTATCTGTTCATCAATTCGCGTCGAGTATCTGTTCGGACGGTTCCAAATTCGCACTCACCTGCGGAAGATCCTTTCGCTTTGAGAGAATGGGCCATCTTGACGCGTTCGGGCTCCTTGTGTGCAGCGGCGGACTCAAAATTCTTGGTGCGAGGGTCGGTTCGAAGCCCAACCTGCGCTTCTGGGATATTTTTATAGAGGTGCTGATTGTTGAACCGCCAGTGCTCCGTCGCGGATATGACCTGTTTAATTGCAGAAACCCCCACCGACGACGCTTCGGCCACTTCCTCGTCCTCGTCTTCCGTGGCCTTTCGCTTGCGCTTTCTCTGTTCTTCGGTGAATAATTATGATTGGAATCAGACGCATTTGAGGACGACTTGTTTCATACTTCAAAAATATCACGGCTTTCGCTGAGGTAATGGGGGAGTCGTATAGTACCTCGTCAGATCGTGAGATGAGGATCTTCGTCAGTTGATGGAGGATCGTCGTGTTATGGTGGAGAATTGATGCAGATCTATCAACATGTACGGCAGGATCAAAGTGCGCATCAGGACTATCTTGATGCGCTGATGGAGGCCGCACAATCTTTTTCCTTCATTTGCGTGAAGAGGGCCGACCATTCCATGCCCCTCCCCTCCCTCGCTGCGCTCGGGGGGTCCCCCGAGCCGGGGCATGTCAGGTCGGCACACTAAAGCCTCGTTCCCGCGGAAATTTCTGTCCTTTACCTAACCACCTAACCACCTAACTCTAACCCAAACCGCTAACCCCTAACCTCTAACCTGAACCCTAACCGGTGGATACCCGCAGTTAGGGCGCGCGTAACTGCTCGAAATTCGGTGATACGTGAATACAGAACTGTTCGCATCAGCTGAGCAAGCGTGTCCAAATTTGGCATACAACGAACTTGCACGCTATCCGACGAAGATCCACGCTATCCGACGAAGATCCACATCTGACGAAGTGACGAAGTATGTGAGGGCTCGTAATGGGGAGGGCGGGAATCGCTGCGCGACCGGTTTGAGGATCTCCGAGAGCATAAGATGTTGTCGACCAGAATTCCTGATAATGTTCAATGTGTCGTGAATACGTGCCCTTGGTCTGCTTATCCTCTTGCTCCTTTCCACGAACAAGCTTTGTAATCTCATGAGCATCTGCGTCGAGAGCGAGCATGGCGGCCGCATCACTGAGAAGCCTCGAAGAAGCCACGGCGGGTCCCTCGCGCGACGTCTCAACAATCAAGCCATCCGAATTGTACTTAAATGGAGAAAGCGCGAGGGTGGCAATGTCCGGCGTAGATTTCGGCGGGGGAGTTCGGGGAGTGCTGGAGAAACTTGTAACATTGAGGCGTTGTCGTTTATGAGCAAGGGGAGACACTGGCGCGGCATGGTGGACAAAACGAAGTGGGCGCTGCTCCATTTCCGAGGCTGTGTAACGGCGCGTCAGCACATAAGCAGGAAAGCTCTGACACGTAATACTGACGTGTTAAGCGCGTCGATCGGGTCGCTTTACGTCCCACAGGGTTCTAGTGAGTACCCGTAGTATTGCGCAAGTATTTCAGGTCCTAGGATGCAATACAGAAACCACAAACGAGCGGACTGGGTAGGAAAGCGCGTGAAACACGTCAGTCAGAATTCCGATGTGGATGAGGTCCAAGTAGAGGGAAGGACATCACCTTGATGAGCAGCCTAGACCAGAAACCAAAGACACCACGCTTAGAAACAACACAAGAAAGGCCGGTGACAGAGCAGAGCAGCAAGTAGTGAAAAAAAAACAGTGATCCTGTCAAATTATGCGCGTAGTGTGGAACGCCGGGAGCGCGCCGTTGGACCCAGGGCTGCAGTGATTGCGGAGGATTGCGGGACGAATAAAAAGTGAAATGGACAGTAAGTGAGGCGAATGCCGGTGAGTGATGTGATTAGGGTGAAGAGTAAAGTAGCGGGTGCAAAGAACGGTCTTCTCCCTCTTCAGCACATGTAGAGGGAGGGAGAGGGATTCACGAGCAAGTATTAGCGTCAGGCAGCGCGTCTTCGCGTCTAGTACGTACGCGACGCGGCGCCTTTCTTTAGCGCTGCGCGAGAGATGACAGCTGAGGGAGAGTGGAAATGGGAAAAGAAGCCCTTACAGCTGTGCTGATCGATTGACCGCTGGGGCCTCGCCCGGATCTTTTCCGGTAACTTAGCCGGCCTTGGCTCCGGGGTATTTCGTATACATGGGCTGGTTACCTCGGCAAGCTTACGCGGGGGTAACCAGCGAGGTAACCTAGGGGCGCGGTTACCCCGACGTATACTCTATATCATTTCCATATTATAATAGGCCACAAATTTCCATCTGGCACCCAGAGCATGCAAAATTTTCGATGAGCTGATCCTATCGAGGTCGTGGGAAAATCATTTCTGGCCTCAGCAGGCCGGGGCCCGAAAACCACTGAAAACAGCGGGAAATTTCGGACGATTGCTTAAAGGGGCAGTTTACCCCTATCAAACATTCATGCATGGAGATTCTTGCAATCCTGGAGTGACTAGAGATGTTGGTCTGCCAAGAGAACTTACCCATATGTATTATAGCAGAAGAGCAGCTAATATATGAACTTTTCCAGGGTCTCAGCTCCAGAACTGCTCAGAACATGAACTCACGGAATATCATTAATATATTATTGATATATTCTAATACGTACTAATACATACGCAGATAATATAATACGAATATGATACAGAGGCTGAGGGCATAATATGATAAGGATATAATATGATATGGCAAAAATGATATTAATATTGTATTATGGACTGCACTACCGCGGACCCCCCTTAGCGCTCGCCGCTGGGCCCGCTGCGCGGAGCTTTCCGCTCGCCGTGGAGACCCACTGCGTGGGCCTTTGGCTTCTTTTTGGGTGTAAAATTCACTAGATTCCCAGTTTGGTAGTATTCCGGCCGTTAAGCGACGGCAGTTCTCGACTGTTGTCTGGTCTGGGTTCGTCTGGGGGCTCTGGAAGTGCGTAAATGAGGTGTTCTTTAAGGTAACACAAACCTACGTTCAATTTAAAACTCAGATTATTGATAGTCCTGCTGCGCACGGAGGAAGCGTACGCAAGCACGGCTTCATCCAGACCTCGCTCTTCTATACATTTCTCTCCTAACGCGTGAGATCGAATGAGAGTGACAGTTCCGTTTGTGGAAGTGTACCGCATCAGTGAGGAGCGCGCATCAGCCGCGCCTGTCAAGATGTATGTTGACCTCGGACTGCGGAGAGTCCGCTTAGTCGGGCTCGACGAGAAGGATGGCGCAGAGAGATTGATAAACGCCCCCCCACACTTCTTTGTTCCACCTTATTGCAGGACATGGGCCACACTCACGATTGAAGACTCAAGAATTACAACCTTCGGGCCTCTGGACTTTTTGGGAGGGTAGTGATCCGTCGCTTACCGCGTTAGATGTCGCTCTTGGAGATGCCGCAGTGCTTGCGCAAACGCGTGCCGACATAGCGCGCTTCTGTGGAGCCTTTCTTTCCTGGTGATGCCGAGGTGCTTGCGCAACTTGCTGCCTTTCCGCAGTTGATGGACCCGTAGTGCTCCTGGGCACTGAATCAGCGCAGGTATGCAACCTATGAATCAGCAGTACCAATAGAGGTTACCCCCTCTCACGGCGAAAATATATATACTGCACAGAGTGAAAAGGTGAAGGCAGATAAAATGACTTTCCCCAAGACATTCGACGCTTACGTTCCGAGCAACGGCGCGGATTTCCTTGCTCTATCCACATTTCAGGCCGAATATGTCCCCTTCCCGACTCTCCAGGCCGTTACGGTCAGCCCTGCCTCTGATTCATTCGCGTACGCCAAAAGACTCGCCCCTCCGGGCGCGTTCGCTCACGTCCTCCGGTGCTTCTACTTTGCGCTCGCCCTTCTCCACACCGGCTTCCCGTCGGGAACGCCGGGAGTCGCGCAGATCGGATTCGAAGAGCTGTCGCTGCGGCTTTACCACACGTCCCTGCTTCACGACCTGGCCCTCTCGAACAACACAGAGGTCCTCGCTCATCGGCGCACGCAATGACCTTCGAGCTCCAGGGCGCCAATGACTTACGAGCACTTGCACGCTGCGGTCCCCAGTCTCGATCCGCATCAGATCGGCGACATCGTTGTGCCCGTCTAACGACCGGGCTCTCCAGCACCCTCACCTGCACCACGTGGATTAGATAGCTTTGCGTCCGAAGAGCTTTGTCAAGTATTTTGGCGTGGATGAGCAATCAAAATCAAATTTCATTGAGTGGATCTCGGAATACCACTCGATTTTCTTGAGCAGGATTTAATCAGAGGAATGGACATCCACAGAAGAGATAATGTAGTATTTCGACCGAATGTTCACGCCATGTCACCCGTCACCTGAAGTGTTCATTTGTTCTGGTGTTCATTTCTCGGCAATCATCCCGAAATTCTCATATAAGGTAATTTGGTGAATGCCGGACGGAAGATTTTGGTGTTTTTTACCCAATTCCAAGGCAAAAATCCAAAAGGTCACCGTCACTGGTACCCAATGTGTTCAGTTCAGAACCCTCCGTCACCCGTCACCTGAACACTCGGTCATAATACTACAGTAGGACGCACTGGTTTGACTCCAAGGGTGAATTCCGGTTCATCTGCCTGAGTCCATGAATCCAAATGTCCCCTCGCACTACTCCTCCACTCTGACTAATAATCATCATAAATCCCAATGGCGAAGCGTACGTCGTAGACACAGGGAATCCGCGCCGCGTCGTAGAGCACCTTATCGCATAACGGCCACTGAACAAGTGGATGCTGCAAACGAGGACAATCCGCAAGAACGGGAAATACGATCTGCGAGGCAAGTCGCAATCTAAACACAGGTGCGTGAGTGCAGGCGGCGTTGAGATATCCCCCAGAACGCCCGCCACGCCGACGCCGAACATGTCGAGATGTGTGACGTAGTGAAACAGGGGGTGGGTGAGATCAATATCCGCAGACCCATTGCTTCAAGGTCAAGGACAGCTGCTGGATGCGCAGTTCTGCTAGGATTGGAAGGAGATTGACGTTTTTGGCTTGGCCAAATGGCTTGCGGCGCCAAATGGCTTGTGCCGGGCGGGGGCGTGTGTTTTGGACATGCATGGCCACTCGGGGAGCTTTGGCCGACTTTCCGTGCCCGCGCTGCCTCGCACGTCATGACCAATTGCATGATTTCTTTTCAACAAATTTGGAATTCCCTCTGCGCACGACAGCAACGATGAAAGAAGTCTACGACCAAGCCAAAAATGAGCGCTTTAAAGGGGACGCAGAAGATCTGCTTCAACAGCACGGACTTCATCTCACTGAGGTAACGTCAATGCAATAGTTTAAGAGACTTAACTTTTTGGCATGCCAAAATGGCGTGGCCCAGCCCAAATTGGCTTTTTTGGCGTGGGCGTGGACGTTTGGTGGGACAAGCCGATTTGCTCACGCCCATCAAAGCCCATGCCGATTTGCCGGCTTGGCCCGCCACTCTTAATTTCGACGAGATACCAAAATCAAAGCATTTAAATGAGATTATACACAAGGGGGCATCGTTAAAAAGTTCACAGCATCCTGCCACCGGAAGATGCACGGGCTGGAAGCACTAATTCTGTGGTAAATTGCATATTTTTCCCTGAGTCGAGATTCCACCGGCCCAAAATCCACTGAATCACTGGCTTGTCTTGTTATGTGAGGAGTGGGGATCTTAAAAGAGGCGCTGGATACAACGGGAGACATAAAATACAATAATTGTTTGTCCTATGTTGAAAAATAACTACGCACGAGCTATAATTGGCGCCATGCCGCTCCATTTTGTGGGAAATCAGAATATGCCAGTCAAAGTAACCCAAGGCCATGCATTTTGAGTGCTTTAATTTTCTGGGTGCCCTCTGGTTGTGTTTCAAGACACTTGGCATGGACTTAAAACTCAATTCAAACTCCGCAGTGCGCAAGCCATTTTGTCCTGATGGCATCAAAGCCCACGCCAATTTGTCGCCTGGCCCACCGAAGTCAATTTCAAGATTCCACTGGTATAAAAAGCTACTGGGCCCCCAAATTATATGTGACCACTTTTGGATCACCTTCATTAGTACCTCCTAGGAACATTAAGCGACTAGTATCACTATTGTCACTACTTCCGTGGATTAGAGGCTTGATTTTTGGGAATGCAAAAATGGCGTGCACGCGCACAAATTGGCTTTTGGGCATGGGCATGGACTTCTGGTGATACAAGCCGATCTGCTCATTCCCATCAAAGCCCACGCCGCTTCATTGGCGTGGCCCGCCAATACTAAGTTCATTTAGTAACTAGTGTTGAATACCTTTAATGGACTCAATTTTTGTCTGTGCATGGCTAGGGTAACTCTGTGACCGCCTCTTGGAAAGACTAGAAGACTGGCGGTATTTTAATACCTTCAATATGTGAAAGCCTCAGGTATGGTCTATTTAGTGGTTTTGTTCGCTGTGAACCTTCCTCCAATAGCTACATGAACACAAAACTTGGACTCTGCGGTGGTTTAATCTGTAGAATGTCCAGTAGGAAATCTGTCGTTGTGTGTGCAGGCACTTGCAGTGGTAGGGAGTAAGCAATGAGAGACGACATCAAGGACGTTACGAGAGCCTCCGAATGGGTTCATTCAAACATACCGCTGAAATTAATTTCAGCAGGACAAACCGTGAAACTGGCGTGGGCTTTGATGGGCATGCGTAAATTGGCCTGCGCCGCCTAGGAGTACGCCCACGCTGTAAAAAAATAATTCGCACGAGAATAAGTCATGTGGTTGCATTTTGCAGCTGAGAATTAAAAGAATTTTAATTTTGGGGGTCAATATGTTTTCCTGACATCCAGATTTCCCTACACACTAAACGAGCTGAAAATTGATAGATCGAGTCTAATGTGGGGTATTGTCATTGGAGAAATACATACTCAGTCCCGAGAAACCCGTGCGGACATGGTCATATGTCATTTCCCATCTCGCCGACTCTTTTGTATCAAAAAATCGCACGCACCAGCCTGCTTTCTGATTTAAGAATGCCTAGGAATATCGGTCACTGAAATTTGGATCTTGTGACAGTAATTTTTGCACATGCTATACTGGTGGGAAAATCTCATCCTCATATGTGGGGCAAAATGTGCGTTCGGGGGAGGGTAACAACAGTTTCCAAATAAGGCATAGGAAAATCTGATGGCTAAACCCATTAACGCAACAACGAATCGGAAGCCAGATTTCTTTCAAGAATAAGTTAGGTGTTTAATTTGGGTTTAATCCACCTTGGTTAAAACTATACACCTTGGGCAACGCACAGTGCTTATTGGGAATAGGGTTTCAGACAGCGTTTGCCTCTGAACGAAATTGCAGGATGGATGGCCGCATTATGGTATTCCCAAATAACAGGCTAGCAGGGCCCCGGGTATTCGGGCTGGGCGCTGGAGTCAGAAGATCTCGAGCAGCCATGTGGCGCGTCGGGACTCCGGGGGGTCGGACCCCGGCGGTGGACATAAATTTGGGTCATTGGAGACGCGTCGGGACCCCGGCGGCGGATGGGAGATGAAAACGGGCAGGCGCGCGCAAGGCGTGTACGTGATTGAATCATCGACATTGCGCTTCCGTGACACGTGGGTATGGGTACAGTGTACATTGTATGCGGGACGGGACATGGGAGGCTACGGACAAATATGGTGATTGGGTGGAAGAAGACGGTGGTGGGCCGCTATAAACTTAAGGAAGAATAGAATGCATACCTTCTTTTCTTGGTCCATATACATGTATTCAATTCCACCTCCTGTGCGGACTGCAGGACAAAAGTGCTAAGGTAGCCCAGTGCCCGGTTTCTGATAATACGTGTGCAGAAAATCAGTCGAAGGAACGAACCACACAATAATAAATGAGAATTGAAGATGCTCACCATGCACAAATGAACCAGCCTAACATCATTACACCAGTTCCTCCAGCCCTCACTTCCATTCTCGCCGACCGCTCAAAGCAGAATGTAGTTAATTCATTTACGCAATCAAAATTGTCACAAAATGAGCGTAAGTCTTAAGCTTAAGCCGCCCGGTAAACGAGAAGCCGTTTATTTTGAACGGCACTAGTGCCGGGTCCGAAGAGAACCTTTATCAGATCGTAGGTTCGAACCTGATTGAATCCTGGGGGCGAAGTCTTGTCCCTGGATTAGTAGAAAGTATGGTGATCCGAGCAAATGGTATTCACGTCTGCAATCAGCGTTCAGCAGTCGCGCAAATGCCAGACGTGTTTATCCAGTGCTCCAATTTCCCAAAGACATCACAGGTTTCTGAGAAATCATGGCTCCTGAAAAGATTAGGTACCCAATTCTGAGGCACTCAGGTCGAACGATACTGTGCAGGCCGAGCAATGCCGACACGACCGCTGTCATCCCAGTGTATGGTCGTGTCCCATAGATATTTGAGGAGACGCTCAATACCTAACCCAAAGCGCGGTAAGCGCAGGAAATGAGATGAGGGTAACGAAACCATCAAGGAGTAAAAGGGAAATAGGCAAGGGCTAACAAATGCGATTCATTGTGATGTAGGAGCGCATTTAAACAAGCGGCGACCTTTGTCAAGTATTCCACGAGTTGTCGTCATCGCAAATACTGTATTCATCACCTAGGAAGTTTGGAATGAGTGTCGTCACACGAAAAGTCGGAAGAATCTCACTATCAACCTTGCCGGCGCGCTTCGCCGCGATAAATGCCTCGGCCACGGCCCAAAAATCTTGCCCACCGTTCGTCTCCCGCAGCCAATCCTCGCGAAAAGGGATGTTCTGATTAATGCACACAAAGCGATCATCATCCTCCGCGAGAGGAGCGACGGCTTCGATTTCGTATGCCTCGAGATTCAGGCATACGATGCACTGGATGCGCGCGCGTGAACAGAGTGCGGTATAGAACCCGCCGTGGGGCAGTTCGGAATCGAACGCGACGTGCGTGAGACGACTCAGGCCGCGGATGTGTGCAGTGAGCTTGGGGAGATCAGGATCGCCGGTGTATTGGAAGTACGAAATGGTATTATGAAGCTGGAGGTGTGTGAAGGTGTAGAGAAAAGCCGTGCCTTCGATGGCGCAGACACTCATGAAGTCAGAGACGTCGATTGCCAGACGTCGGAGACACTGAAACCCAGCGAGCAGATCTAGTGCCTGCGTCGATGAGAAGCAGGACACGAATAGATTCACAACCCGAGTGCAGACGGAGAGAACTATCTGAACTGTCTCTGCCTCCAATTCGAAGACAGATTTGTCGAGGAAGAGATGTTTGACGGACTGTTGAAGAAACCCTCGGGGTTTCGTCTCGATCAAGTGGACTAGAACGCTGACTGGGCAGGCGGGGAAGCCAGGAATCTGTAGAGAACGCGAAGTCCGTCGCGCCCGCCGCGTGCAGACGAGAACGGTCCGATACAAAAGAGGTTCCACCCTGTAAATAACAAAATTCAGTGTTAAGGACGTGGGGACTTGGAATGGATACTGCCACATACCAGATTTTAATGCGTGAGGCCACTTGCATGAATTTCGGGATGGTGGTGGGATGTGAGAGAGCAGCAAACTCGAAGACGATCTGTTCCAGTTCAGGAGGAAGTCGAGAATTGGCGGGGAACAGCTGCATATCCGAGGATTCCACTGTCCACACCGTCGAGGACGAAGAATTAGGCAAGAAGGGCAACGTGGCACCCATCTGATGAATTAACACAGCCACAAAGTCGCTTGTTTGTTTCAATGTTTGTAACTATGACATCCTGCTCTTAAAACTCCAAGAACTGCGTTGGAGCTGCGTCCTCCTTCCAAGGCGGAAGGGGTGATAATCCTTATTCAATCTGCTTCACTGTTTCCACTCCGTCGCTCTGCATTCCGTTATGCCCGTGATCTCGATAGGATGTTGTATGCGCTTAGTGATGTCCTTGGTTTGGTTTGAAACCAAGAAACCAGCAAACCAAAACCATGGTTTGTTGAAACCAAACCAAACCAAGGTCATGGTTTTATGCTGGTTTTGGTTTTGGTTTGAAGCCTGTGAAACCAAAACCAATGGTTTGAACCATGGTTTCCAACTTATAAAATTTCCTGGTGCTGTTTGGACTAAACTAGGTATTCAGCTCATTCTTCTCCCTCAACAGATACATTTACCTGCTCAACTGTCATATGCCGAAGCATTATGGTAGTTTGCGTGAGCTGAGCCATGGAATTGATTGATGCGGCTGATGTCCCCTGATCGGCTTGCGGCTCCGAACCTCAGCCAACCACGAACATGAGTTGTGAATGGGAAGCAAGCAGGTTGTAGAGTTGCAAAATGAATATTCTAGCAACATCCAGTCAAAAATCTTTTACAATGTGGGCCTGGAGTGCTTGGTGGCAGAAGGTGAGTAAACCATGGTTTAAACCAAAACCAAACCAAACCAAACCCTGCTCCATGGTTTTGGTTTTGGTTTGAGGATTCTGGAACCAAAACCAGCTGAAACCAAACCAAAACCACGGTTTGAAAACCAAACCAAAACCAGAACATCACTATATGCGCTTGTATTTCGATATCGACCAATCAGCCTCGCGCCAGTTAGGCCTAATTTCAGTTAGCGTGAGTCGCCCCACATCCCCTCTCTATCCCTAGACTTGGTGCCTCGTCTCTGCCGCCTCCAGGATCGCTCGCTCGTCCCTATCTCCTGGCCCTCCCGCACACCGCCACACGACATCCTTCTACCGCTCCGCCGATGTTATATTCGGATTCTGCGGCCGAACGAGTGATTCAATCACAAAAGTCGTTTAAGGAAGATGATCGCAAAGGTCAGATCTATGGGGCGCAGCACCTAGATGCCGCTACTAAAAATTAGCGGCCAAATTGGCCAGAGAAAAAAATTGGTCCTATACACAGCCTCTGAGGGCCCGATTTTTTAAATTTCCCCCTCATATGGCCAAAATGGGTCACCAACACATGTCGAGCTCACTCAGTTTTGCTCCAATTGAAAATCCCTCTAGCAGAACTGAGCACACAATCAAAAGGACCACTTTTGCTAGAGGGATAAGAAATATCTTTTTTGGACCCGCTAGATCTCAAGCGCGAGGTAGCGGCAGCTAGGTGATGCGCACCATACCTTTCTGGTTTTTTTTTTCGGCTTTTTTTTTGGGCCCACTAGCCGAAACCGCATAGCCACCCCGCTTTTCTCGGAGTGCACAGCTACTGGTCTGCAGACAGACAGACTTCCAAGATATGTAGGGTTAAAAAGTTAAAATTCGAGGGGACGCAAACATTTCTTGTGGGACAATTTCGATAACAGCCAGATTCAAAGCGTGGAGCTTGGGCTGAAATTCACGCTGTCTACCAACTTAGTGGTCTCAGATGTTACATTGAAGTCCGTTCAAAAATTCACGCAAGATCTCTCCTCCTTCTTTCTACATTCGGACTTGGCTGTCCGAGTTTTGCCGTTCAACGAATGGATTTTGCACCGGCCATGATACCACTGCTTATATAGATTTCTCGACGCAGCAGATTAAATTATTTCCTTCCTCTCACTGAGATGATAAATATCTGCACTTGAAAGCTTGCCATCCTCATTTTTCTTGGGCCAGAAAAAAACACCCTGAAATCCCATTCGTCAAGTCAAAATGCCAACAGCGTGACCTCCATTCTCAGTGAGTCCTGCTGTTCGTTTTCGGGGTATCTTCTAACCCGCAATAACACGGACAGAAATGGCAACATATGTTTCTGCCTTATAATAATAAAGGGTAGCAAAAAAATGGGTCAAACAGTCATGTGCGTGCATCTGGAGGCACTCACATGACTGATGTCGCCACACGCGAGAAGCCAAATCTGGAACAACAGTGTGTCGCGATCAATGCAGCGAGTCTGGCAAAATTACGACCATGTGAAATAAATTACTACGCTGCCAGGGAACAGGGTTATGATGTGGATGTTCAAGAATGGAGCGCAGATTGTATGTCCATCAAGGCCAGTAGTGAAGTGGCTGTATCGTCTGGAAAAAATATTCTGGTAACCGGATATAAAGGTCTACTACGCAACATGGTCTGTACATGACATTCTTGCTGCCCCAGGAAATTCCCTGGAAGTTCGTAGGCTTCCTCAGGGATTCGCAGATGAAGACAATTGGCCAAAGATGCCGTGCAGATTACGTTTGGATTTTATGATTGTGGAATGAGGGAAGAAGTGGCTGAGGTGGGCGACAGACAGCACCGCAGACGAAACACGGATAGGAGAGGGGACCTTTGTATGTGAGTACTTATTTTTGAGGTACACGCGTGATGGGAGGAGAGGAGAATAATGTACAAAGAGCGGGATTGCAAGAAGATGTGAACGCCACGGAATAATGTGAAGAGGAAGCTGGGTAGTGTACGTTCATCCGTCGCGAGATCCCCACAATTGTGGGCGGCGTAGCACTGAATTCAGGTGTTGAAAATATGAGGCCGGTGGATGGTGAAATGAAGGGATGTAAAATATAAGTGAGGAAAGGAAGCGAACGTAACGCACAGGGGCCGAGGTGGTACTTGAGTGGGGTGAAAAGAAGATGTGTGGTGGAATAAGAGCAGGAGTGCTAAATGAACAGGATTAGAGGAAGACATGGGATAATGTGCAAAGGAAAAAGGACGGTGACGTACATATGTAGATCTGTCGGGAGCTCGGCGTATATGATGGGTGGAGTAGTGCCTGCATCTACGCGCAAAGTGAGACCTGTGGAAGGGAACAACACAATATGAATGAAAAAAAAAAGAAGCGCGGGGGTGAGATCAATTCCGACGGCTCAAAGGGGAATGGAGGGTTGTCGGATACGAGAAAGCAGTACGGGATAATCGGGAAGGGGATAATAATGAAAAGCCAATGCACGTAAGAAACGAACCCGGTGCAGCGTAGCGATTGAATGTACTACAGAGGCAGGCCGGGTGGCCATATAACGACTAACCACGCATAACGGTCCATATTGAGTGAACCCCCTCGAGATAGGATTAGGTATGACAAGTAAGGTATGATGTTACACGGTGGTTCCTGTATAATTGGCGCGTGGATGAACGAAGGAGCCAGAATTGAGAAAGTAAGGAAAGAGTAAAGGAATCGTACCGCGCATATAGCCATACTCATTCGAACACATGTCGCGTGTTCCGTGCAAGAACTAAGACATGGCTGGGAGGGCATCTGCGCGCGGAACTGCGCTGGACTTCCTGGAAAGAATGAGCATTGGGTCAATACGCTGCGAATAGAAACGCACAGACACTATATTCCTGGAATGCGCTGCATCTGCGTATAGAGTGCGAGAGCACCTAAAAAATGCGGGGCTAGCGTTGAATTACCAAATGAGGAATAATAAAACACATACGTGTTTACACCTAGTGCGACTCTACTTGATGGATTAGGGCGGTCCTGAAAGCCCGTCCTGGAGGTTGGATCGATTATTTTGTCCTGTACTTGGTAGTACGATCTGAATTGGAGAAGGGGATTGTCAGACCAACAATATGTTCGAGATAGGCTACGTAGGACAATTTGAAGCAGTGGATGTATGGAGTGGATGGAGGAGTTGACGAGGGTAATCAGGAATAGTCAGGAATGATAGAGGTGGAATATGTGATAAGGAGCTGTGCATCGTGAGGAAGTACCTAAAGTTGAATGGTGAGTTCGGGTGCTACACTCGTCGCATGCGATGTTCAGGCGGGCACTTTTCAAGTCAACGGCGCGCGGTGACTCTGAAATAGAGGCCCGTAGCTGCGGTTGACTTGAGTGTGGCGCCGTTGGACGATTCGCGGGGTGCAGACCGGGCCTAATGCAGACGTTGGGGTGCGACGAGGAGGGCGGTGTAGTGAATGTGTGGAAGAGGGTGAAGGGAGGAATGGGGTAGAAAGAGGGGGGAAGGGACTAACCGGAAGCAAACTACAACGGTAGAACTAAAAATTGGTGAAATCAGGAAAAAAGAATGGGGATAAAAATTGTGCAGATGTACCGAGGGCAGCGATACCTGGCGTATGCGGAGTGGACGCCGTTCAGAAGGTTTTCGAGTGGGAATATGGAGTCAGCGGAGCTATTGGGAGGTGCAGGTGTGGCGGTACTGGTGGACCCAGAGATGACGACGTGGGATGCATTTTGAGGCCGGTAACGATGTGACGCCTAGCCTTTGGATGGAGAAAGGTTGTGGGGCGACTCACCTAAAGCGATTTCAGAGCAATCCAGCTGGAATTGGCACGGGGCCAGAGTGATTAGTCCGAAAAATCGCGAAAACGTGAATGTATGCGGATCTTACGCACCTGGATCCCCCGGTACCTGGCAAAACTTCTCTAGCCTCTCGCTTATCCTCCTCCCTGGCCTCTTAAACAAAACCAACGGTAAACGATGGCGGTAGGAGGGTGCGGTTGACGCTGGACTGCGACGCTTCGTTGGCACGCGATCGGTGGAACGGGGATTGCCAGTGGGCCAAAATTTCGACGTGAAGAGTACTTGGGGGAGTCGTCTGAGGGTGTTGCCGGGTGGGTATGGGGTATCGCCAAACCAAGGACGCAGAAGAGGAGAACGGCGGGGGAGACAAAAATACGTGCAGAGAGCGCAGTTTTAAGCGTAGAGGGTAGAATGAAGGGGCACAATGGACTCAGGAGAGTGTAAAGTATAGTGGGGGCGGCCGCAGGACAACATCGAGCGAAGGTGGATTATACGAGACCAAAGCGCGGACAGAGATGGGAGTTTGATGCCACAATGAGACGGGCTTCAGTGCCGCGGGTGAGGGTGAATCGGAGGGGAAGGCGAGGGAGATGAGTGTGTGAGCAAGTTGCAGAGTGTCGATGGGAAGCAGCAGGATAGGCGGAGACGTCGTCGGTGACGGTGGAAGCCAAAAGACAAGGCACAATATAACTACACGACGCACCTGGAACCCGGCCTGCATGCAGAAACTGCTCTATCCTCTCCTCTGCACTCGTCCCTGAATCCCCAAACAATAACGACGGCGATCGATGGGCGGGAAAACATGCAATAGACCAGATTAGCTCAGAAAAAGGCAGAAAAAATTAAGGGGACGTACCGAGGCCGCCGGGACCTCGCATGAATGGGTCAACCAGGGTTTTCGAGGTCGCGGAATGCGGATATGGCGTCGGCGAAGCGATCGGGACGTGCCGGCGTGGCGATACGCGCAACGACGCAGAGATGCGGACATGCGAGCCTGTTTGAGGCCAGTAAACGCGTGGTCACAAGTCTTGGGATGGAGAGGCGATGTAGGGCGCCTCACAAGAACTAGAATTGGGACAAACGAAGATGAATTCGCGCGGGGCCAAGGCGATTAGTCGAAAAAAGGGTGAAAATCGAAATACGAGTGCATATAACGTGCCTATACCCCTCGGAACGCCCAAAAACCTCTCTCTTCTCTGCTTTACACTTCTGCCGCGAGCTTCAGACGAAACCGACTTGGAACGGAAGGTGTTGGGACGACAGGGTGGGCGTTCCACGGTGACGCTCAGTTGGTGCGCTATTGGCGAGACGGACAAGGCGGCTGGCGCGGATTTTCGGAGTATAATACGTAGAATGGACCAGTCCGAGGGCGCAGGTGGGTTGGTAGAGGATTTGGGCCAGCTAGCAGAGCAAAAGAAGACCAAAAGCGTCAGGGGACTGAAAATGGCGCCGCGGCCGCAGTTCTGAGCGTACCGCAGTGTATAAAGGAGCAGAGTGGAGGGTGAATGCTGTTTGGTACGATGGTGGTTGTCAGAGGTCGACTACGACAGAATCTGGGGCTGACGGAACGATATGGCGCGCACGGATCGACTTTGATCTACATAGAGAGGGCGGCTGGAGCAGATATTTGAGCCAGGGGTAGTGCGAGAACGAAATAAGAAGCTGGAGTGATGGTATTGGACGCTGAGGAACCCTGCAGGCGGGCAACGCCTCGCTGGTGCGTGGATGTAGCTAAGAAGGCGCAAGTAAACAAACGCACATAGACGTGCCGACGGAATGCCGGAGCGTGATGTGGTTCATGTGGTGGCGAGTGGCGTAGTATTACGGTTAGATGTTGGAATACGAGTTGCATGTGCGCGCACTGCTGCATTTGTGGCGCACTTTGTTACCAGGTCACTGGCATTCATTCGTTGATGCCCGTTACTGTACCCAGAGACGAATTTTGTACCTTTAATTACTCTAGAATACTCTTTAAGTACTGTGGACAACGAAGATTCCCTGCGCATTTGCAACGGGTTCACTGCTAGTATTGGATTAATATTGGATTGCCCTCCTGATTCCAACACTAGGGTTAGCTGCATGCGTAATTGAGGGCGCGGCGGGAGGCGTGACGACCTGGCATTTGTCCCAGGGGATTCCGTGGAAGGAGTCCACTTGACGCGTTCAAGGCAGCGCCGCACCGCAGTTCTTGATGGATTTGGGAGGTTAGGGGGGTAGGTATAAATGGGGTGAAAAGCGTCATGTAATTCATATTGAGGTAGCCAGAATATATAAAAAGTAATACGATAATTTACGATGAATGTGTATACTTTCGGCGTGTTTTATTTGCAGGGGGTTTGGCTTTCGGAATTTGGAGCTGAAATTTGGAACCCGTGTGAGAATAGATCTTATGATGGGCGTAACGGATGTAAACCCGAGGGGACGGACTGGGTAAAGGTGTGGGGACAAGTAACGGGCGGGAGGGAGCGGGTTGGGAGTGGGAGTGTGGAATGGAGCGGCAGCGTGGTGGTTGGCGGGCGGTTAGGGGGGGGCCGGTGACGCGTGAGGCGGGGCGGGGGGGTGCTGCGGGCGGGAGGCGGGAGGCGCAGCGGGAGGCGCAGCGGGAGGAGGGTGGCGCGGCGGGAGGCGGGTGGCACGGACAGGGCGAGGGCGGCGGCGGAGACGCGGTAGTACGGGCCGTGAAGTAGTGTTTGGGGCGGGATTGAGTCCGGGCGCGTGGGTCCGCATGGTGCGTTGCGGTGTAGCGTGGGGATTGGGGCTTAGTAGTGGGGGAGTGTGATGGCGCAGGAAGAAGGATCGTTGACGGATCGAGTTATATACGCGCCGCGTACAAGTTCGCCGGCGGCCACCGGTGGCTTTCGCTGGCTATCAGCAGCCAGTGATGGATAAGGGTTGATAAGATAAACCACCGTTGATCAGCGTCAATCACCCATCACTCGTCCCGATTGAGTTCGTCAAGACCCCTAATAATTTCCAATGGTCGTCCATGGTTTTCACTGGTTTTCACTGCACATATTTACTTCTGTTTCATATGTATCAATGGCGTGATTTTTTTTATTACCCCCTAACTCTGCTGGCAACCACTGGCTAACGATGTCGGACTCCACTCCTGCTAGATCTACTGCAGTGTCTGTCGCACATACTGGGCTGGTTAATGGCAACCGACGCAAGGACGAGCTTCGGGCCATCGCCGAAGCAATGGGCCTCTCCGCTGACGGACAAAGAGGCGCCCTTGCAGAACGGATCCTGGCGCATATGACAGCCAACACAGCTACCTTGTCGACAAACCCACAATTTGCGGGGCTGTATAGCTCTGTGGCCGCAAAAAGGAGTAGCAAATCTGCAGCCAAGCCTGGGGGTCAAAAGGCTCCTAAAAAGAGTTCGCACAAGACAGCGGAGGATGCTTCGGAGGCTGCTAAGACCCCTGATACAGCGACTGGGTAATATATTCGCTCATCATGCACCGTCTTATTCTGACGCACAAACCACAGGGCAAACAAGAAGCTTCAAGACCTCAAGGTTACCACCGACCCGCCTCCGGGTTTCGCGCCTTTGGGGGCCACCAAGAAACCTGATATCGCTCCAACAGAGAGTAGGAATGACCTTACTAATTATTGAACTCTGAAACTGACAACGAGATCCTAGAGGCTCTCTCACCTCTCACTGATGCTTCGTCTGTGGAGCCAGATGGCGATGCAAAAGGCCCGACCGACGACCCCGATGATGTGCATGACAAGCTTGAAGGAAAGGCTCCCCAGGGCGAGACCATGGCAGGTACGTTCTGCCGTTCTATAATACTTCAAGTTTCTTGTTCCTAAAAATAATCGTTTAGTTCTTCTCAATGTCCTCAGTCTACGTGAGCCTTCTCAAGAGGTTTACATCCCTGAAGTTCCTGTGCAGACTCAGGCCTTGAACGGCAGCATCGTTCACCAAACCCGCCTCACCCAGCTACTTCCAGCGGCAATCGAAAATCATTCACCTATGAAGGGTATCGTTCTTACCTCCATATTAACATGATTGTCACTGACATCAATATCAGTAAAGGGTGGTCGCTTCTCGCGTCCAGGACTCCACGATCCCGACGCAATGATGGGTGCAGGCACAGTTGCGCAGCACTTGAATCGTGATGTACCGGCTCTCAAGTTTGACATGGCGGATTTGTATAATCTTCAGCCATCGAAGTCGGGGGATTTCTTGACCTGCAGCATCATGTACGACCCAGACACTGAAATGACGGGCAAGGACGCCGTGGTACATATTTTATAATCTTCGAAGTATTTCGTATTCTGATATCTTCAAAGGTTCCGCCGCCTGGTCCGACTGGTCTTACGGGATCCAGCTCAGATAAACCTCTGGAGATTGCCCGGGAGCGCGCTCGAGTGAAAGCTGAGAACGATCCGCGAAACGATGAGGCTAAGATGCGGGAATTTCACGACTTCCTTCTTCAGCACGCGAACGTAGACCTGGATAATTATTCTCGGGGACCGGTCGAAAACATGCGGGATGCGTTAATTCACCATCTCGAGTACACCAAAGTCATCAACAAGTTCAAGCCCTGGCTGAAGACAAAGAAGGGGTACACCGTTCCCACCAGTACGAACTTCCTTAGTTCCACAATTCCGAGTCTTATATTTGTATCGTGCAGATTCCTCACAGTTCCCGGGCTACAGCTTCCTCAAAAGCGACATCACCAGCGCCTTGGGACTCAAGTCGTCGACTACGAACGGCAATAGCACGCTGTTCAAGAACAAGCACCTAGTACTATCCAAAAAAGCGAAGGAATGGGTTGCTACGGAGGGCAAGGAACACTCCCTTGACTTTGACGGCATGGCGATAGCAAAGTGGAAGGCCAGGTTTCTCAAAACTGCCAAAGGTGGTGACGACTCGGATGGACACGAGGCCGCGAAGGCTGCAGCGAAGGCACAGAAGAAGCAGAAGCGGCAGAGGGCGAACAAGAGTAGCAGCGACGAGGAGGAGCCGGTGGCCGTGAAGAAATCGAAGGGGAAGGGGAAGCAGAGGGCGGTTTCGAATTCCGAGGGAATGGACGACAGTGACTAAGTGCCGTCAATTGTTTTGCTTCTTTTTTGCCATAGATTCAACTCTAGCACCTTTATTTACCAAATATATTCGTAGATTCAACTCTCAAATCGGGATCCCAGAGTGATGAGAAGCGCCTGCATTTTGTGCGAAGTGGTGGGTTGTGGGCGCTTGTGGACAAAGGATGTGTGACTTGAGTGCTTCTCCATTGTCACATTGAATGCGGAATTCATTGTAACACTGAACCTCGGTCGCCGTTAATGAGAAAGTGGATGCGGCTTTTAAATGCCTGAGAGAAAGTTCCCCGTTTTTCCGGTATTTTATCATTGCCTCCCCCGAAATATTGGGCCTTAAGTCAGTGAGCGTGACGACAGATTTATTGATCCGAGTCGGACCTTGCCAGCTTGCGCCATTACCGCCACTCATCCCCAACCACAGGCATCAACTGCCTCTCTCTACCACATACATAACCTCTCAGGCAACGGGGACTGTCTGCTCTGGCCAGTAACTAGGACTGGGACCGCTCTGAGAGCACTAGGAACAGTCCGAGTATCTTTGCACTCAGACTGAGTTCTTCCCCAACTCCCTCAATCTATTTCCCTGACTTCTTCATGGCATCTTGGCCAACTTCTGGAGCTACCATGCCTGCGTCGGCAGATCGGTAAACTCAGTCAACGCGGTGTATCAAAGGATAGTCAAAAGATAGCGCATCAAACCAGGCTTGTAAGTAGGCTCCTTCTTTATCATCCTTTGCTCAAATTTCGTCGCCTGCTCCTCCCTAGCATGTATACTGTCCATTATAACTGCTTTTCCTCGCTTCTAACCTTCCATAGTTTGGTGCTGCTTTATCCCAAATCACGCTGGGCTGCGAACCACAATCAAACGAGTTGTGCTTATAACTTTGTGAGTCCTTCACCCATTCTCTCAATTTCTGTCCACAGTTCTTTCAAAACATTGGGACCATGTCCAGAAACAGTCGTTGTATGCATCAGACGCTCCATGTGTCGGCGTCGCTCCCTCCGAGCGGACCACTCTGCTGGAAATCAAAATCTCAAAATCTCACTTGTCCTGCTTTTAATTTCGTGAGTTCTTGGCCTATCGCTCCAATCTTTGTCGCCAGCTCTTCCATAGCATTCACTCCATGCCTAGGAACCGCCGTTCCCGGCACCAAACCTTCTATGCGTCGCCGTTACTCCGTCCCATCAAGAGGTGTGCTGGGAAGCAAAACTAACTAGTTCTGCTTATAACTTCGTAAATCCTTGGGTCTTCTCCCAATTTCTGTCGCCAGGGGCTCTCTAGCATCCAGTCTATAGTCAAGAACCATTGGTTCCCGCATCTAACTCTGCCATTGCTTTCCTCTGTGCAGTACAGTGCAGTACGTGCTTCTAGTGAACTCGGACTGTAACCTCGTGAGTGCTAGATCCTTTACTCCATTGTTTCTCCCTAACTGTTCCCTAGAACCTATGCTGCTGAATACTAGTTTTCCCTCGGTGTAGGATCGTAGGTGGCTAGCCCACCGGACTTCAGATCTGCGATGTGCTCGGGCTTTAGTGTACACTCTGGTCATACATTCTAGCAGTTGTTCTAGAACTCGGAGGTAAATAACGGAGCAATATATCCATGTTTCCTTCTATTTTTCGCGGTGCGGTCCTTTTTTTTAAAGAAAAAGGTCTGAGCCTGAGCTCGATCTTCAATTGTGAGTCCGAAAGGGGTAATAATCACTTTACGCACTTCACCGTCATGGCGGCGTCTGTCAGAGAGCTCATATTCATCCTCCAGCTTTTCTTCCCTCCTGATCTTGCTCTGCAGCAGGCACTCTACGTTCTCGGCGTTATAATATCACTCTACCCGGTTCTTCGACTCCACAGGAACCAGCGTCGCGAGCCTCGGCAGCCGCACCGGACTGGATGGCTCAAGAGTCTCGTCGTACTCTTGGCCTATTCATTTACAGAGGAAGCTAATGGAGTGGAAGCCTGGACGACTGGACCGTTTGGAGAGGGTAGAGACACGGGATATGCTACGGGTCTTCCCGGGATGTCCAAAATGGATTTCTGGACGCATGATTTCGTCTAAACTGCGCCAATACGTCAGCATGATGAACTATTTCAAGGAACGGGACAATAAGAATGATACTCACCGAAGGGTCGAGTTGCAGATCATATGCCCCGGCGGGCTAGCAAGATCCATAACTTCCCCACGGTTCGTCGCTTCTGCCGCACGCTCGGCCTGCAAGTCGGTGAGCGCAGCGAGAAACTGCGACGTGCGTCCACGCATAATGCTCTGGCGCACTGCCGCGGCGTAAACGTAGTAATCATTGTCATCTGCGGGAGTAATTCTGTCTGTGGGTGCGAACGTGAACCCATTGAATGCGGCCTCCCTTGAGATATCCCCCACGCCTCGAACATCGAGGATCGTGTCGATGGTGTGGATCGGTGGGCTATCAGAATCGGTCGCGTTGGTTGCGACAGTGATAAGAGCGACGATGCAATCTTGTCGTGTGAGGAAGCTCGCGTTCTCCCCACCCTGCGCTTGGATGGCAGTGTGAAGCTTTTGCACTTGGGCAGCAGAGAGACGAAAGTCCAGCCTCGTATTGGGCGGCTGAGCAGTCAGTTGAGGGTGGGCGGAACCAGAAGGGTAGTAGGCTTCCACAGCGTAGGTATTTATACCTTTAAGGAGAGTTCTATCTGGTGCTGGGAGGTACGATCTTATTGCTTTGTGCACGAGCTCCGGTTCATCGAAGGCAAGACCCTGATAAAAGTTGCTTAGCGCACGGATGAAACGACTTGCAACGTAATCGCTCTCAATTGGGTGCCAGCGCGTGATACCAATACTGGTAAGCCCCAGCTTCGGAAACTTGGCGAGGAGGATGGCGGCAAGTGGTGTCGTGGGATCCATCACAATCTTCCTGGGATTCAACGGAGGTAAAAAGCGCAATGGCTTCTGCACAACAGCTTCCAATGGCACGATTTCTGTCTCGTCGCTCTCATGACCGGTGACAGGGATGCCTTTGGGCGATAGAGTGAGCTGTTGCGGCGTTAAACATGGTCGCACCGATTGTTTGTTGCTGGGGAAAACGCACATGCCACGGGGAACATCCATTTTCTCCACAGATGACGCGAGCAGCATACAGGGGAAAGAAGACAAGTGTCTTGGCCAAAGCGGCGTTGAAGCGGCCAACATCTATCAACTCGGGGATAATATACGAGTTGGCGGCATTCACTACGTTCCGCAGCCTCCTAGGCATAGCTGTGCCTATGTTAGCGTAGGTCTGGGTAGGTCTGCCTAGACGGCTAGGCAGATCTGCCTAGCTGTGCCTAGCTGTGCCTAGGGCTGTGCCTAGGGGGCTACGCAGACCTACGCAGACCTACGCTCAGTTAGACAAACTGAGCGTAGGTCTGCGTAGGTCTGCGTAGGTGTCTGCCTAGGGGCCCGCGGAACGTAGTGATTATAGGCGAAGAAGTCCAGATGATCGATGGGAAGCTCGGAAATGCCCTCGAGAAGGGTGGGACCATCGGGGATGATAAGGTATTCCGCCATGGATGTGGAGGTAAGAGCCTGAGTGTAGAGCATCAGCATAGGATTTGGTTGCGCTTCGCCCAGGTAAAGTTTGTAGGAGAATTGTGCCATGGCGGAATGCGCGGCTTCATCCTGAATCGAATCGTCAATCCCAGTGGCCAGGGCGGTAAGTTTCGCAAAAATGAGTTTCATGTCCACGCTGGCGTACGCGTACATGCGTTCCACGACAGTCCCGGCAACGTGCTCCAGCTCCGTCAGTTGCTCCACGCTGTAGGTCGACGCTGGTCCCATCTTGGAAACCATCCAGTGATGAAAGGAGGTCCAGTACGTTGAATCATACGTTGGGATGGATTCGTATCGATAACTGATGTCGCGTAGTAGGCGTTCGACATGAGTAGGGTAATCAGAGGCTGCCATCCTGACAGGCGTATGTGGGGATATGATCTATCACAGGTCCTCTGATCATAAGCCGGTCATGATGTATCATCTCCTCTGACTGCAAGGAGCTTGTGATATATCACTTTATAAGAGCTGTCAAAAGTAGCCAAAAGCCGCTCTGGCACGCGCGCGCTCGCTGCCAGGGCGCTCCCGCCTTCGTCGGTAGAACGCATCACTACGTCAGCTGTCTTCGGCAGACCCCATTGGGCCTTGTTGACATATGTTAGGACCACCCTCGCTCGCTTCCGTATTGCTCCAAAATACTCCCTCCCCTGAAACCCCTCCTTGTTAGCTCCCCTCACTACAAGAGTAGCTTCAATGTGCAGCCAATGATACATCCACAGCCAGATACACCTCCCACGCTTGCCGCTACTCCTGCCAGCTGCCCGCCATTACTCACCCCCATCCATTCAAAAGCCGCCTCCCGGTCCGCAAGTGGCGCGACGCGCTGCTCCCTTAGTACAACGTCGCTAGTTGCCATGAATTTTGCTTTTTATATATGCAATCGTGACCCAAGAACATTAGTGAATTGAAAAATACACGTCCGGGGTTCAAATGTAATTTGTGTGCGGGGCTTGAATAAAACAGACCCGGGGCTTGACGTGCACAAAAGCGTGCGCGAATGCCAAAACTGGATTAAATCAAGCGCGTAATATCGAAATAAACCAGAAACGCGTCGTAGCAGTTCAAAAATAGCTGCGGTGGACGGAATCTGAAAACGAGTCGTACAGCCACCATAGCTGGAAAAAAAAATCCTGTGCATGTTGACGGTTGAATAAATGATGGTATGTGTCTTGTGCACTTGACTGGGACAGAAACTGGCTTGAGTGGGGTGAATAAAAAGCTGGCATGCTGATGGAACTCGCGGGAGAGACGAAAATGCATCCGCGGCATTGCGGCGCGCGGTCGGCGCCTTACCGTCGAACTGCGAGGGAGACGGCGGAGCAAGGACTTGAATATACAAAGTTGGGAGCGCGCCGCGGATTATAGTCGCGGGAACAGCGCTGCCCCCGCGTCTTGGGTGTCAAAGACGAAGAGGAGTGGGACGCGCCGTAAATACGTTCGGCAACCCCCGAAGAGCGAATAAGAATTTGTCGCGACAGCGTTAGGCGCCGCGCCGCGCACGCGTTGGTGATGGGGGAACGGGTGTGGGAGGACACCAAATATTGGATAGAACTTTGGCGCGCAGCGCTGCGCACCGGGCGGCGGGTGCGATTGGGAGCTGATGGGGGAGGTCCAATAGAAAATTGGCCGGGCAGCGCGTGGGTGGATGAGCCGGAAGCCCAGATCTGAAAAAAAAACAGGCGCTGCAGTGCAGCCGTCGCCACGTCGGGAGGTGATCAGGTTCGCCGGGTGTAGAGCTCAAATAAACATCTAGGGAAGCGCTGGAACATGTTTGAATACACGCACGCGCCAGGGATGAAATCTTGAATACAAAATAGTGCAGCGCATTGGGGGGAGCGTGGAGACAGGAATGGATGGCGGCGGGGACCCCGCAAATTTGAGCGCGCGACTTCCTGTTACCATACATTAGTTTATGTGCTAGCACCCACTAGAAAATAGAATTTGAGTTCACTCGACCAATCTGGTCCAGGTATTTTGGCCTGCTAGAAAATCCGTAATTCACACAAGCTATTTTCGTACTCCAAGCATTTCTCCACAGTTTCCGGCTGAGAGCCTTCAGAGGAGCTTGTATTTCTGTTTTAAAATCTTGCAGCCGTGCTATTGAGAGAAAATAAACCCACTGTTCTCGAAATCGGGATTTCTGCCAAATATGAAACCATACATGTTCGGCCACCTGGATACACCTCTTCTCTTGTATTTCGGTCATATTTCCGAACACAAGCAGTGCAGTAAAATCAGGAACATCAAGACTTTGCAAGAGGAGAGATATATTGTTTGTAATGGCCGCAAATCTTGCTATGGGTCTCTACCTTTGCTCCGGCATTGAGCCTGCAATATACATGTCATAGAAACTGTTTCGGCATAAAACAGGAGTCCTAACCTTGAGAGGTAGATCCTGCGGTCATCCGGAAGCTTTTCCCGGCTATTCTTGAGTTTGGACATGGGAGTCGAGCAAGAATAGTGTTGTGCTGTTACATGTTTGTTAACCAAACTCATACCACGCCAAACTCACCTTTTGCAGTTTGAACACTCGTTGCTCTTGAGCACCCAAAGTTATATATCCACGGATTCGGTTCAGCCAGGTGAGCTCTTTTCTATCCTAGTTAGACCAGTAAAAAAATTGTGTGGCTGTTTTTTACATGCATTATTTTGTTTCTGATTTTTGATCCCCATTATTTTTAGTGCTTTCTTGTCTGGATAGCTTTTAGGACAAAATTAATCATCTTTTGCCGAAGCAGATTTTGGTTTGCAGGCAGGACACGTCTCCTATTCCGTGCTTTATATTATTACAATATATATATCCTCCTTGTACTCTCCCACTATCAGAATTCTGTGAAATATATAATCCACGGAGTTCTTGGTTCGTATCTACACCTTTAACAGCCCTGTAACGGCCTATTGTTGCACTGTTGGCCCCGCACAAACCCATTTCCTATTATATGCCGTTTTTCAGAAAGCGGAATATATCATATGTGCCACTGCCAAGATGAACGGTTTTTAATTCTGAGTCGATCCCTCTATTCGCTTTTTGTATCGGAGCTTTCAACGCACCAAAGGAGACAATCCTCGGTGTTTCTGATCAGTAAAGTGACGCCGTTTGTGAGTATGTCACACCGTGACACTCCTTCTTCCGACCACCATCTCCGTAGGTTTTTTCTCTCTTTCTCATCCTTTCTTTTTACGCCGCGAAACGAGTATGGCAGCCATTCGCTGGGCTGACCATAGTCCTATGAATAACCACCATTCTCGTTTCGCGTCGTGCTGTGTGCCACTACCCGCCCTTTTGTACCGCTCTGCTCCACCGTTTGCTCACACTGTCAGCAGGACAGCAATGTTTTTCTACCCGCAACTTGGACGGCAAACACGCACACAGGTGCTCTCTCTCACCATTTCCGCGGCTACGACATGCCGCTCGGGATCCGACGACGGCTACTTATCGAAACCCCAGAAAAAAGCACCATCGGCACCGCCAACCGCCAAAACCATACACACAGCACCCAAAACACACCTCCGCAACTGTGCAGCTGCAAGACAACGCGGCGCGATCACCGCCCGAGCTAGCGCGCGCTGATTAAGGCGACTGGACGCCGTTCGACCTGATCATGACGATTTTCGATACAGATCGTAGTGCGATGGTGGGGTTTAATTAGGTGAGTGCTCTTTTTCGAGGTGGCGTCCGTTTCCTGGTGTTGCTGCTTGCGGTGCAGCGGCTGCGTGCAGCGGTGTCCATGCTTCCGGTGTCGACGGGCGCCCGCCATCGCGCGCGATATCGATGCTGTCGGTCTGGCTTGGCCGGTGGTGGCATCATGTCGCCGCAGCGCCCTCTCACGGAGCTAGTGGCTCGCTCGCTCGGGAGCTTGCTGCGAGCGTCGCGGCGCTGGCGCAGCTTCTGCCTGCCCACGCGCTGGCGTGACCGCCCATGCGTCCACATCTTTGAGGGGCCCCCAGCTTCGTTTTGGTTTCCGCCATCGCCCGCGGCATTGGGGCCGCTCTGTGGCGCGCACACAATTGCGCAACTGCGCGGTGGCGTTCGGGTTGGGCGGCGCCTCGGCGCAGATGATGGATATGGTCGCTGGAACCGCGTACGGTGGCGTACCTACCGCTCTAACATGCCACTGCATGCATTGAGCATCGCCCGCGTCCGTGAGGCGGGCAGATCCTCGCTGCAGGTGAGTGCTATCGTGCGGGGGCGTCTCGGCGTGGTCCCTGGGCCCTGCACCTCTCCCTCGATGCCCCCGATTACCTCCGCCGCCCCTAGCAATGCTAGACCCCACGCAGCGTCGTGCCAAGGCGCAGCCTGGGAAGCCCTGCCACTGGCTACTGCGCGCCGCCAGGACGAGAGCCCACCACCGCGAGTACGACCCGCACACACGGCGCCCCTGTCAGGAGCGCGTCGGATGTACGCGTAGGCACGAGACCACACGCCTGAGCAGGGCATCCGTGCGCACAGACGCCGACGACAGCGTACATGTCCCTGCTCCCTCGGTGTCTCACTCCCTATTCCACACCGGCAGCCCGTCCATACCCAAGCAGCGCCGAGGCGTCAGCGCAGCCAGCCTGCCCATGGCCTACTCTGGTCTGGATCGACATCGCCAGGGTCGGGAGTACACCCGCACCGCCCAGCGGCGCACCGGCGCGATCCGCCGATCGCGCGCACCGCACGCCGGCGGCAGCGAAAGACCCGCAGGGGCCCCAAGCCCGCAAGCGCACGCCGTTGCCAGGCACATCTTGGCGACTGTAGCAAATGTTATCAAGCCAGCGCACGCAATACCCGCAGGAAGCCAAAAATGCGCGTGCGGTGACGGCGAGCATCGCCGACCACTCCGGTGGCCGCAGAGATGCCCCCTCACACACGCGCATGCACGATCCCGCACCTGCGACACCAGCATCTGTGGCAAGCCCGCACCCGCGATCCCGGTGAGCAGCACAAAAAAAATGACGCGCACGCAGGTCCGACGCTCGGTGGGGAGGACGATGAGGGAAGGAGGAAGGAGGAAGAGTAGTCGGGAAGCTGCCGTGGGGGCAGAGAAATCGGTGTATACAGCAGTACGTGGCTAAGTAATACATATGCGAGAGTGTCGTGTATGTATTATTAGACCCATTACTAAATGCGGATATTACCTTTTTGAGCACCTATTGAGCTCATCGTCGTAGACGATGACGGCGACCCTGAGCACATCGCCGACCAAATATGGTAGGTGCACTGTCATTTTCATCAGAGATGCTGAGCTGATATATCAAAAATGGCCTCTAACTAGAGGCGTTTATACATCATCAATCGCTTCTGACTGTAGGCTCGTGATAGATCATACCGCCATGCTTAGGTGATCCTGAGCGCGGAATTGGGCTGCTTGAATCTGCAATTACCGTTGGATATCGCGATGGCCTATTATATGCTCAACAAACGAGAGCTGAACATCATCTTCGCACTTATCGGTGCCGGTGGGTTTCCGGAACGCTGTCAATGTGGCGGCAAGAAAAGAGGGAGAGAGAAGCTGACGTCGTTCATTAGCAATACACGCCTTATCCAGGCACACCTGGATAAAAAAATAACACAGGTTCTTTTCCATTCCGTATCTCAGTAGCAGTGTATCAGCATGGCGATGCGGAAGCGAGACGCCCCAATAGTAACAACCCGAGCGGCCGAATCGTATTGCGATACATGTGGAGCAGCGATTTTCACCGGGAAAACATTCGTGTCTGGAGACATTCATGTCCGGTGCGTTACCCCTGGCCAGCCCCAAATCAATTTAATCTGTCAAATATTACAGCGGGGGGCGCACCATGGCCTCGTTGAGATCAAAACTTACGGCCGTACATGTCGCTCGCAGGATAGACGGCACGGACTTCTGGCCGAGACTCTCCTAGACTCTTCACATGTGAAGCTCGTACCTCATACTCCCGGCCAGGGTCCAAAATAATGAAAAGGGAAAAAAAGAAGTACACCGCGTGTCCCGGAATACTGAGATGCCGCGCGCCAGCTCCGGAGAAAGACGGTCATGTTAGCCTGCGCTTCAACAATGAGACGAGCCGGGGACATCATATTCGCGGAGACGGGCAGACGTCGTCCCACAATCCAGCCAACGGGAGAATCCGTCCACAACGGGTCTTCGTCGTCCGGCAGAGAAACGAAGAAAGACGCGGCCAAGAGTTCGCCGACCCCGAGCGCCACAGTGACGGGCAACTTCCCACGCACGGGCCATTCATGGGCCACGTGCGCCGATTGTTCAACTTAAAATTGAGGATTGATTTGGATGAGCTGTTACAACTGAGGGTGAGGCCTTCTTCAGAGATCATTCAATATAATCCGACCTGCTTATACAATTAAAAATTATTGGCTCGCATCCGTGTGCCGTGTGTTTCGACTGACCCCTCAGACGTTGCTGAACGATCTAGCGGAGATTCGTGTTTGTCTCCAGCTTGCCATTGCGTGCAGTAATAACTGGAAAGAAGAATGACCTCAGTGCTGTGCCCAATGGTACGGAGTGAGATCTACCTGATAAAAACGCAGACTAGAGTACATTTGTTTCCAAAGCATTGTGTGCAGCTATAAACTTGAGCTTGATAAACTAAGGATCTCAGCGCCGTGAGTGAGTAATAGTAGTCGGTGAGATCTACCTGATAAAGCACAGACTGACGATAAGCCCGGGTTACTGGCGAGCCCATTGGAAATTGCATACCTACCACTGTAAACGATCGCAAGTTATAAGAGTGAGGGGGTGAAGACTGAGGGGCTGAATGATATGCGCATGCACTCCAATTTAAATAGTGAGCACAGGATACCAAGCGTTTAACAATACATGCTGACAGCTGACTGGGAACTAGTCGATTAGACTATTGGCGCTGGGCGATTGTGTAGAATCGAAGCACCACAGCCACTATGTTCGGAGGACAACGGTGAGGAAATAGCCCCGCTGTTTCCTGATTTTTTTTCTTGCCTCAGGTGATAAACGCGCAGAAAATCGTAAGCTTATTTACATCTCACCCGGTACTGTACAGTGATCGCTGCAGTGTAGACCGCGCTGGGGGTACTTGGTACCAAAACCTGGGACTGCAATCAATGGAGTGTTTGGAGTATTGGTCCAATTAAGCTTAATTTCAAGATGACCGAGTGGGTTTCTTGGCCAGAGACTAGCATCCTTGACGGCGTCAGGCTCAAAGGCGACTCTTGCGGCGGAAATTTGGTAGTGTCTCGTGCAAGCGTGATTGAATTACTCAAAAGGACTAGTTTGGCAAAGCTTCACAAGAGAACTGTATTTTTTGACGCTTTGAATGTCCGTAGCTACTGTTTCCCGAGGGCTGTCATTAAAGAACGGACCGGCATCATTTCGGAAGTGTCGAAGTTCGAAGATCACCACGGAGATTGGTGCATGCGGTCCTCTCCGAGAAGGGCGGAAATACATGTCGCGGGGCCTTAACCCGTGCCGGTCGCTAAATTTGTAATCGCTACTCGAAAGGCATATCTTTTCCCTCCGACGTTCAATGTTAGAGGCCTGCGTCTTGTCCGGCATTATGGCGCATGCCACTCCTCCATTGCTTTGGATCAATATCCCGCCATGATACGGTCTGGATGTCGAATCTTTCACCGGCTCCCCCGGCGCATTCAGAGTTGGAACAACCGGGTAACCAGCTAAATTTGTTGTTGCAAATTAGAATAGTCAGTCGGAATCATGTCTCAGAACATAGCTCCAAGAAAATGCCGTATACAAAGCGTCCAGATGTCGGTGCATGTGCCGTAGTGGCTTTATCTGAAAATATATCCAACCGGCGCCAGATAAGACCTGCTACAATATCCTATGTCATCGGAACTTTCTTGAAGTCGTTCACCCACCCTTCCCCTCAGTGTAATCTGGTCTTCTAAATTTAGAACTGGACTCTATCCTCGTCTTCCATTTGCTGAACTTTGGACAAGACATACCTTCGCTCCGCTCCGGAGTCCGGTATCGTCCGGCTCACATTCCTCAAAAATTGGCGCGAAACACGAAATAAAGCCTGGATTTGCTTCTGCAGAATTGCACGGATTTAAACTTGACTGCGCCACAATCGGAAAATGACAATATTAAAATGCCAGCAGACTATGAGTGGAACCCAAATATGGTAAATTTTCAACAGCCGTCAATTTGGGTCGGAGTTTGAAATTACAAGCGCCGACTAGTGCTTATATCTCAGTCCCCATTGCGGGGAAATTTTGGGAGAATGCAGCTGGCGCTCAAAACACTCACAGCTTTTGTTACGTATAACTTTGGAGGAGAATGGACCCCATCAAGAATTAAATCCTCTCGCGACCATGGGAGCCAACTATCCAGTACAATCGTTAGATTCTGTACAGGCGGAAGGCGGACCTGTATTGGATTGATGAGAGTGTCTTGACGATTTATTAAGCATCAGACCAAACCGAGAGAGAAGGTCTGGGCTCAAACCAGGGCGGAGATTTGCCGGGGTTGATTGATTGATAGCAATATCTTGCAGCAAGGCCCCCAGATTTAATCGCGGCAGCCTTATTCCAGGATGCACCTCTCCACTTGCTTCTGGGCTCCACTGGATATATTAATCGTTTAATCAGACATCTATCTGGAAGCAGAATCAACATAATCTGAAGTGTGCCCAGCCTACTCAGTTCTCGGCTCTTTGCTCTCTGTCAAAAGAACGAGTGTCATTCACCAGTGCAAAATTCCTTTGGCAGCGCATCCCAATCATAATAGAGATTTCTCTTTACGACTCATCTGAGCGCCCATTGCAAATTAAATAAATGCTCTATGAAGTACATCCTCCTGGCTAGTAGAGCCAATCTTCTCCCACTATCGCCGGGCTTTCTTGGATTGATTCTCTGAGGCACCGAGAAAATCATGCATTCTCCTAAGATACCCCAAAACAATTAAGAAAGAAAAAAAAAACCGGTACTCATTCATGCCGGGCGTAGCCTCGGCCCTTTACCCCAAGTAGGATGTCCGAGTATGTATCAGATGTATATAATGAATATACATGTCTCCCACAAACCAAAATTTTCTGAGAATCTAACACCAACCATATCAAGCGAAAACGCCGGTTTGTTAAGGTGCAAACGTACATCCGGTGCATTAGGATACCTACCCGGACCTTCCCTTTCACCTGTGTGTGGTAATCTTTTGACAGCAGACGTGATCATAGGAGGAGCACGTTATGTACGCACCCACGTAACATTGCAAGTGAGAGCGACTCGAAGCAAATGGGGAGGAATCGCAAAAGTGCATAGTGAGCAAATGTACATCCGGTGCACCGGTGCATTAAGCTACCTACCCGGCTCTTCTCTTTCACCGGTGTGTGCTATTCTGTTGGCAGCAGACGCAATCTGAATCATAAGAGGAGCGCATTATGACGCACCAGGTTAAATTGCAATTGAGGGAAACACGGAGCAGAAGCGCAAGAATCGTCGGAACTTCTTTTTCGCCTGCGGCGTGCGATCTAAGTCGGTGGAGCGCCACCATTCTCGCATCAGGAAAACAGACATAGACGTAATTCTTGTTCACATCATCTGTTCCTCCTACCACTTACGTTGGGTTCTTGGAGTCGTTATCCCCGCCCTGCGGCCATTTCGGATTGTCATGGTCAGTACCCCCACATCTTACTAGGACCGAACCGTGGCTCGAGCTTGCCAATATAAAAGCCGTACGATGGAGAACTCTCAAACGCATAACCACCCGCATTACTTCCAGTGTGTAACCACCTCTTCATGTTACCTATGGCGCATTAACCCATTCATCCATGTGTTTAACAACCGTAGCATTCTATCGAGAACAGCCAAATCATCTCATTTCACTTGCCCTCCATGATCAACATCTTCGTCCTCTCCTCACTCGTCCTCGCCGCGCTGCACCTGGCTGTGGCGCCCGTCTCCGCGCACGGCTATGTTAGCTACCCGCCGAGCCGTCAAGCCCTTTGCAGGGATGTCCAAGTACCTGACTGCGGTGAGGTCAAGTACGAGCCGCAGAGCGTTGAGGCACCGAAGGGCTCGTTCAAGTGCAACGGCGACGGCCAGTGGTTCCACCAGCTCAACGAGGAACACTTGTGGAAGGACTACTACACTGTCGTCCACCCGGGTGGTGACCCTCTCTCCTTCACGTGGACGCTCACTGCGCCGCACCGTACCTCCACCTGGGAATACTTCATCCTAACTGAAGGCAACCGCAAGCTCGCCTCGTTCAACGACCACGGCGTCGTGCCTGCTCCAGCGGTGGTGCACGAGGTGCCTCTGCATGGCTTCACCGGCAGGCAGACGATTCTTGCCCGCTGGAATATCGCCGATACCCCTCACGCGTTCTATGCCTGCGTTGACCTGGATATCAACCCCACCCACGCCGCGCCGGCGGTCGCCGGCGCAGGAGCCAGGCAGCAGCCGATGGGCATAACAAAGCAGGAGGCCCGTGACTCAGGCTGGGCCATGTAATGGTCCACTCAGTCGTCTAACCGACTCTATTAAATCTACCGTTCAACCGGCAGAAGTATCTGTTTAATTGGTCTTGAATCCTTATGTTTTCTCTTTACGTGCACGCTTAGGCATGCGCCGATATGTTATAACTACGTCCTACTTTGCAGTATTAGTCTGCGGGCCGAAGGCCCGAATAGATACTTTCTGGCTTGGGCGAACTCAAAACATATGCACGTGTGACTCGGGAAGAAGGGGGAGTGGCATTCGAGGTACCAGTAGTGGCCATCCGAATTGGGCCTACGCCAGGGGACCTTGGCAACAGTAAATCGTTTGTGCTACCTACGGTGCCATCACTTTGAATCCATGGAGCTTCTAGTTGTCATCCGATGGCTCGAGATTGTACTTTCATTATTTTGCGTGCGCGCTGTGAGGGCTCCAGCTACCATTTAGCTCCCATTGCAGGCCTGTCACTGGACTCGCATACTGCCCTTTTTGTGGGGTTTTCTGTCGATCTTCTTTCTCGAGGGGGATTCAGATGAAAAAATCAATGGCGTGCGACCCCGCTGCTCGCGGTGACCCTGTGCATAATCGAAATACTTATCCAATATTGGGACAAACGGGGGAGATTTCAGTTTCTGCGTAATTGGTGCCACTACAACACGATGGCACCAGAGACCGCCAACGCAAAAAAAGAATAAGACACCGAAATAGTGGAAGGTAAAAATGAAACAAGAAAAATGTAAGCTGAAGGCAATTGACCAGGTTAAGCCAGATCTTCCATACGCGGCGTGACGCGTGCATGACAGTTCCAGGAATACTTAGACTCGTAACCAGTCTGTAACAATTCCGAAGTATAACTCCGAACGTGCTTGCCTCATAGTTCGGAATTGTTACAGACTGGTTACAAGTCTAAGGAATGCTGAAGAATAGTTTTGTACTCATTAGTTTGAGAAGTGACCACGCCATTTGGCAAAAGATCAAAGAAAACATAATCCAAATTTGAGCCTCTACTATTAGAACTATGCTGCTGCAACGAGCTCCCAGGTCTTTGTAAACTCTGCAGTGTTGCTGGTGAAAGGCAATGGGCCACAGCCCCCCATTGGGGTCAACGGGTGCGTCCGGCTGGGTGCTTTCCCCATACTCGACGACCATTCTCACCGTGTACCTGCGAGAAGATCAACATGATGAAGTCCGGGTCGGAAGAAAAACGAAGCGACTTACGTTCCAAGGTCGAGAGTGCTCGTATCGAGTATCCCACAGTAGAAGAAGCCATTCTCCATGCCGCAGAAGTCCCTGACCGGTGGTCCGGTTTGGACGCTGCGTACGGTGTTAGTACTGCGGAGGGTACGGCACGATCCGAGTCCAAGATGAACCACAATACCTGAGGAAGAACTCTTTGGCACCGTTCGGAGGGGTCTGGAAGAGGGTGATTGTTTTGGCAGATCCGTCGAGGATTGTGGCTCCTTCGGGAATGCGGGGCAAAAAATAAAGCATCCCGACCCAGGAAAATTCTCTCTGGGTGACAGTAGTGTTCACAACGATGTTTACATCACTCGGGAGGAAGGGGGCGGCGCTCGTGTTAATGTCGGAAAGAGTAGTCGCGGCAGAGTTGGGGAACGTAGTGCCCTGGACATGGTGGATCTTGTCGCTGGCAATAACCTTAATTCCTGGAGAGGGGCCAGTAATGACTTTGGGAGCTGCATCAACGAGCGAGCAAGTAGTAGAGAGAGCGGCGAAGGCGAAGAAACTGCGAGAAAGCATCTTAGGAGGAATAGTGGATAGAATCCAAACGGACCTTTCTTCTTGCCTTTCTTATGTACGCTTGCACCCGGAACCGCGGCAATTCTGTGTAAGCGATTGACAGTTGTCAGCGCATTAAATTCGATACGCGGATTCATAGCTGCATTGTGTCTGGTCTGTCCCAGAGGAATTTATCTGTACTGTGAAATGTTCACGCAGGAGATACGGGCTTTGATTGATGAGCCCGGTTAGTTTCCACTACATCAACCGGCTAATCGTGTTCGAAACATTCCGGATCCTCAGCGACGCTGTAAGCATTTTTATCATGATTTTCAACCGTGTTGTTCAAGTTGCTTGTGGATATTCAGTAGAACCATCCAGATGCGGGATCAGGAGCCTAGGGTCGCGACTGAAGCGTGTGACGTACCCCGGCCCCCTCCCAAAGAAAGAAAGAAAGAAAAATTGTGAAGCCCACCGCGGTCTTGCCGGCAATCCCGCCCACTTCCGGGCCTGTTCCCTTCTCCGGTTCTTTCCCCTCCCTCCACGAAAAAAAACCCGGAACCACGCGCAGGGACGCAGGACAGAAAAGCAGAGAGGCTGCCGCAGACGCTGTCCCACGCGGGGACGTAATAATGCCACCCGCGGACAATAGAAGACACAAGAAGAAATGGAAGGGAAGAATGGAATAAAGCCGAAGCACGGTGGGGCAACAGCCTGGCCCGACAAATCCACGAATGCTGGAGGGATAAAACGAGCTAAATATGTGGCGACAAAGGAAGGGCGTGGGGAGTCGCCGGGGACAATGGGGAGACAAAAGCCGGGCCGAATCCGCCCAGACGGTAGCCCCACAGACAAAAGCAGAAAATAAGGAAGAAATAAAAAAGACGGGCCTACCATAGCGGCTTGCCTCTCCTATGGCAGACAGCGCCGCCGCGGCTTTCTGCAACAGCCGTCAGTGGCAGGTACACAACGACGAATTGAACGGACGAGCGCGTGAACGGGTTGCAATGCGCCATTGTACCTATGCACAGCACGGACGCGCGAGACGCAGAGGTGCTGCGCAGCGAGACCCCGCGATCGTCGAGAGCAGTCAAGTCCTTCACCGTCATTGGTGTCCATCCGTGCTGCTGCTGCCGCTGCGGTTGGGGCAGGCGTTCCCTGAGGAAGTGAGCGGGCGAGTAGGCGTGGCGGGGGGTGGGTGGCGTTGGTAGCAGCGATCCAATGTTATCAGTACACATTCGCGCCAGCAGGGCCAGTCCGAGTCGTCATTGATGGCGCATATGGTAGCAGCAGCAGTAGTGGATGGGGTACAATCGCGCAAAAGACCCCGCAAGACCCCAAGCTTCAGTCGTCCGGGCGAATCCATCCATCGTCGGCCGTCGTGGCAGGAAGAAAGAAAGCGTTGAGCGGAGATTCAAATTTTCGCGGCGATCAAAATCCATCACGTGAACTCTGTTGATGGCTTGATGGATATCCTCAAGACGCGACGGAGAGCGCGCGGAGCACGTTGGAGGATGTAGGTGCGGTACATAAACTATTTCCTCCGAACCATTCTCGGGGAGATGACCACAGAAAGGACATATGGATTCAGGATCACTTCACCTGAGTCGAACGGGTTGCCTGAGGTGTATTCCTGACCACAATAATGTACAGTCGGCGCACGCCATGAGATTTCAGTGCCATTCCTATGCCCCCACCTTCTATGCGCTTTTTCCGGGGCTGGGTGAACCTTTTCCCAAAAATTCAAATGAAAGTAAATCGAAAAATAATAGCAGTGTACTCTGCTTAAACTTGGGGGTAAAGGCCGTGGCTTCGCCCGGCATGCAACTCGCACTTATTTTGCGGAGTAAAGAGTTTAACTGGTCGTAACAAGTAGATTTCACAGTACAGCACTGTGGTAAAGTTTGCATGTAAACACCATTTCAAGCACCAAGAACACCATTTTTGGCAGAGCGAATGGCCCAGTCTAATGAAACGAAAAAATCGTGTTCAATTTGATTCTAATCCGGTAGCAAGTAAGAACGCGCACGGTGAACATAGTTACGTTAAATTGCTGGAAAATTGAATATATTCGGCAAATGCATCAGTCCAGGCCACCCGCCTCGAGCATATGCAGGTACCCGGAAGTTCTTCCCAGTCAGACGGTTGGTCGAGCCGCGCATGAGTTTATGCGCGAAAATGTCACTATGCAATGCACCGTCCCAACGAGGCTAACCCAGACATTGAATCGAAGTGTAGGGGATAAATGAGGAATTGTGTCGCACTGAGGTGATGGAGAAGATTAGCACGCGCATGGTGCCGAATTATCCACCGCACGATAATTGCCAACGGCTCGATAGAACATACTCGGGAGCTGTACGGAAGTCATAGACGTAAGTCAGATGTTCGTCACTTAAATAAAGAGTGACAGACAGCAAAGTTGGCGTTATTAGTCCGAGACACATACTGCATCGTGGCGAGAATCTGATTAGCAGCCTTGCCACCTTTGCTGAGGCTGTCATCTTGGAAGTAGAACGAGACCTCGGTGAATCCGTAACTGTGGTAAGAGTTGAGCAAACACGGTAAGTTCTACAAAGGAGATGAACACAGACCGGTAAAGAATCTTGTGGATTTTTAAAAAGGGGATTTGAATCTAAGAGAATAAATTGGGCAGGTCATGTACTGCGAAAAAAGGCGAGGAGTCTGTCGGGGATCGAACCAACGCGCAGTGGCGATGGTATTAAGTAAGGAAATGAAGGGTTCGTAGGGACAGCCACTAATTTCATTAGCTTTTTTATTCTCACGGTCACAAAAATATTCTCACGATTAGCTCAACGTTTTCGGTTGCGTAGTCTTTTTAAAAATCCAGAAATTTTGCTCGTCGGAGATATGAAAGGGACGATAACTTACGTAAACATATGTACTCGTAAAATACAAAATGACGCAGCGCCGAATCGCCCGTACGGAATGGTGACTCGGAAGTCCTGTATACGTTGCAAGTGCTACCAAGGCCACGGAAGAATAACGCACCAGAGAAACATCAAAAACGGGTGAAAAAACTTGCTATTGAGCATAACACCTACCCCGAGTCAAAAGGGCCGCCCACCATGGGCAAAATTCCATCCCCTCTTTCTTACAAAGCGTGGAGGTACACCACCTTGTGTTCACAAGAAACTTAATTGTGTTCTGTAGCATTCCAGAAGATTTTTATACAGAGGGTGGGATGAACCACGTAGGGTGTCCCTCGCACACATTCTCTTGGTTGGCATTGCTTGGCTCCGCGCTGCTCAAGCGCTAGGAGCATTGGCTGGGTTGAAAGCCCAAAGCTGGTTCTCGTTCCCATCAAGCTGTCCCCACCATCCTTGAATCTTGGTGCCGTTCTCCGAGGATCTAAAGCAAAAAAAAAGTCCCCATTTAAGTTTTCGCTCGGGAAAGAGAAGGAAGAGGAGAGCAGGTACTGACCCCTTGTCGATGTCCAAGTAGGCTACGTAAATGGAGTTGGTTGTCAGTTGACGAGATACGGAGAATTGATTTCAAGTGAGTGCTTACTCTGCGACGCTACGTTGCGGACTCTAATGTTTGGGAACCGTCGTCAAGGCAGCTGGGAGCAAGCTGGGAGGGTTTAATGCTTGAAAGAGAGGAGGGGCGCAGTGTAGGACCGCGTCAGGCAAGCTATGTGGACGGCGTCCGCACACCCCTGCGGACTGTGATGGCGGCGTCAAGGAGCGGCAGGAAAGCGATCCCGTAGAGGAGGTTATAGCACACCGCGGGTTTCCCGCCTCCGCTTGAGACACGGACGCTGCCGCCGTGCCAGTGATCCAGCGCGACCCAGCCGTTGTACGCGACGCCCTCTCGGAGGAACGCAGCTGCCATACCGCCTGCCCAGGCGGGTATTATGGTCGCGTTGAAGTCGATGAACGCTTCATTGTCGCCGAGGATCACCAAGCCAGTGGAGTCTGAGCGTACATCGCCCGGGTAGCTGAGCAGATAGCCAGAGATGGAGGAGATGGTGCCGCCGGCGCTGCCGGGGCCTTGGAGGCGCTCAAGCTCGTAGGTGACACAGGAGGGCAGGGGCTAAGTAGGATATTTCGCCGCGTCCGCCGATCGGCGCCGCGGCAGCGCCGCAAGAGAGAAAGCGACGCTAAGCGAGCGACATCAACCAACAATCACGCAATCCGCACGTGGTGTCGGAGTTTGAAATGGAGCATAGGCCTTTGCGCGTATCGTATCTTGCAACGCAGTGTCTCTTTCTGTTAGAGATGAAAAGCATCTGGATGTTTAGCAGAAAGAAATTCGAACAGGGCTCGCAGTTGCCGAGTCGGCACCCGGCTCGCAGCTACCGCACGGCCCGATTTGCGATGCTGTTGGCATTGTCGGATTACCATCGGCGCTTCCATCTGGTCGCTTTTTGAGCAGTGGCCACCGCCTCTCGGCCTATGCCTTGGTCAGCCTCAATTGTCAATTATCGTCTCGGGCATTCCCCCACTCGGCGTAAGCCTTTCTCGACGAACTCTTCAGTCTTGACCGCTTGTTGACTTGTGCTAGCTTACGCGTGGCGATGGACTACGCCTGTTGCCTTTGTGGTTTTTCTTGTGGCGACAATTATCCTTGCCTTGATAAATGGTGTGTCGCGTTCACCTTTCTTTGTGACAACTACCCATTATCGTTTGTAGTACCTCCATCTGCATACACAATTGTCACCGAAGCCACCCATACCCCCAATGCTTCGCTTCCAGCGCTCCCATTAAGCGGTCTCGTGCCGTCAATTCTCCAGGAATCCAGCTACTCAGGATCGTTTTCCCCACAAACCCTCAGCACTGGTCAGAGTATCCGCCCAAATGGTTCGATCTACAGCTACAATATCGTGGGGGCTTACAATGGATTTGACACTTCCCAACCTGTGTCCTCCTTTTCATCCTACAACAATCCGCTTTCTGATTCCTGTGACGTTGTAAGTCGGCCGTTCGACACATATATACTGCTTAAATCCTACCTATGTATTTTATTCTTCGGAAGGGGGGGCCATCCATTCACTTTGGGGCTCCTCGCTGGTTTTTCTGGCACTTTTGCGGACCACCCTTTCAAGGAAGAGCTCGTCGATGCGGTCGTCGTTGCTGCAAAATTGCGGTCGCCGTCGACGTTTTGATCGCATATTTCCACATTGTGGACCCAGTGCCCAGTTCCACCACCGAAAAAAGTGTCAACCACTAGCTGTGTTTAGCATACCTACAGATATAATTTCCCAAACGGGGGTCCCCGTTTGGTTGATGTCGGCCAAGCCTAGGGACACCCCCTGGAGCACGTCCGGAAAATTCGGGAGATCATCTTTGATTGTCGCCCGACACCATTCGGCTTTGTTTTGGGCCCGCTATCGCCAAACCCGCCCAAAAGCATGTTAAAGCCCGGGGAGGGTCCCTTATATGGCCGAAAATCCCGGGGACACCTCCGTAGGAAAATCGGGGGGTCGGATTGGATCAGTTTCTTCCTTTGGACCTAGTGATTTGATCAAGGATCCGCGGAGCAGTGGGGCTTTCTTTTTATTCAGTAACTATATGGTGCAGCGCCATCGTAGGTTGCCGTCGGCACCTGATATTCATGGCTGTTGAGTACAGCCCCCCACAGCCACCAGCGGCTGGATCAGCCACGGAACGTGAATATCGGGCTCCGACAGCAACCTACTAGGGCGCCCATAAGACCCTTACCTAATGGTAGAGGGAATGTCCTGGAATTGTTCTACGAACGCCCCGTATTTGTTTGACAGATGCTCTGGTACCCCCTGTTTTTGGTGACTAGCTTTGCTTCGGTGTGTTGAAGTGGTTCTACAGCGGTTCGTATCGCGAGCTCGGCCATGGAGATACAGTGGAGTCCAGGGACTAGTTACGCAGTGCCTTTGTACATTAGATAATTCCTGGGCCCAGCGTTCCTGAGCGGGACCGTGCCGTGTAATCCTACCTACCTACCTACCCATCAAAGTGACGAACTTTCACATTCCTAACCGAAGTAACTAAGTGACAAAGACTCCATATTCATTGTCTGACTCGCTTGAGAAATTTTGAGATTTTTTCCGCAATTGTTCGGTGATTTTGAAGCCCATTTGAGGTCTGATACGAAGTCCCGACAAGCAGAAATTTTGAGGTTGGAGCCGTAATCCCGACAAAATTTGGGGCCGGTCACGGTCAGAAAGTCCCGAGTAAATTTTTCGGACCCCCAAAATCGGGATCCAACCTCCAAACCGATAATCATCGGTCCTTCGTAAACGCGCCAACATGGCGCGTGAATTCGGCATACGGTCATAGGATGCTAGACCATCCTCAAGAGCCATAAACACATGGCAGGACATATACTCCATTAACAAGCATACAATCTGTCTTAGGTAGCCTACTACTATCCAGCAAGACCAGTATATAGGCAAGATTGCAGAAGACGAAATTTAGAGTAAATTTCAATTGCACTGCGTCACCACGAGTGGATAAATATATCCAGCAATGCCCAAGTCCATATACCCCATGTTGACGATAAAATCCAGCCTCTCCGACTTCGACGTCGTGTAAAAGTTCGCTTGCGCACCAGAATTGAACACCCGATAAAATGGGACCGCCCCGCAAATCTCCGTCGGATATATATAAATGGCCGGGTCCATTAGATCCGAGCTGAACCCCTGTTGAATCGCGATATTTACTTCGGTCGTGTTGGTGGTCCAAAAATTGACATCCTGCACGTTTCCGTTCGACACGGTTTTATGGAGGCGGTAGAACGGAACCGTGGATTCTTCCTCAGTGGCGAAGACGAATCCTGCGCCACCTTGGGGCGTGTAGGGGCCCGTGCGGGAACTGGGACCGGCCGCGCCGGTGGTGTAGAAGTAGTCTACTGTGGCACTGTTGAAGAACTGGTACAACAGGACTGCGTCAGACGTGTCACCACATGTCTGGGCGGCGCGGCTCTGTGGCTAAATGAGCGGAGTTGGTAAGGTCAGTAGGATAGAGAAGGACGCACCGTGACTGCCACAGGCTGATTGATGCGCACGGCGGAGGCGAGGGTAATGCAAAAATACACTGCAGAGAGGACCGAACGCATTTTACAAGGCGATTACCCTGTTCGTGAGTCGCAGGGGTCAACATATATAGGATCACAGTGACAAATGTAATGGAGAAGGGGCACCCTGTATGATAGACAAGAACGTTGGAGCCTCGGACGGACAGGCGTTATTTTCAGAAAAAATGGTAAAAGCACTTGAATGATGACCAAGGTCCGACTCGCCGGGGAAGCTCAGAACCAAAAAGTTGCGTTGATGCAAGAGGTGGCGAAGATTCTTATCAGCGGGACTGATGAACACACGTGACGAACCATCCATCCCCCAAATCGGGTTGTTGACATTTGGTTGACACGATTAATAATCCAAACCAAACAAGCCACAGATCGCCACTGACCGCCACTGACCGCGCGCGCAACACGTCTTTGAGGCGTTTTCTCGGCCTCTTTCACTTTGGAACTACAGATTGGGGAGTGGCTTGCGGCCTTGCTACTCCCTGTCCCACTCTAAACTTCTAAACTTCCCCCGTGCTTGACGTTGTGAGCGAACGACAGACCCCCATTCCAGCGTAAATGGTGTCCATAGCGGCCCATCCGTGCACATAAACGAGGCATCCCAATATCCGAGCACCCCCAATGGCTCCTTTCTTCAATTTGAAACCCAGGTTAACTGTACAAATGTGCCGTCCACTCAACCAATACCATGCGGAACTTCTTCGACATTGGACTTTGGCAAGTGCCCGAAACCGGTAGAGTGCCTAGTCGTCACAACAAAGAGAATCAAGCCCCGGGCGGCGACGATGGCCGTGCGTCCAAAATAATGCGGTTTACTTGACATGTGGCCTACTTTAGCGCTTATTTTATTGTATTATCAAAGTTATCATTGGTTCAGAGAATATATATCTCGACTTTTGTCTTTCCGAGCCTTCAAAGGCTTTGAATTCCAGTTATCGAACGAGATTTGCGTTGTGTCCAAAGGGGGAAATGCCAAGGTCACGTGTGTTCATCAGTCCCGCCGATAAGAATCTTCGCCACCTCTTGCGTTGATGTGAATTTTGGACGGCTATCCTGCTTGATACCTTTTGAGAAACCGATTCGGAACTTCAGAAGCGTTGTTGGACATTGAAGGGGGGGGGGGGGGGGGGGGGGGCAGCTGCCACACAAGAACCAGTCAGCGAGCCATCGTATAACGTGGATGAGCCAAATGGGAGCTTAGAGAAAGTAGCACGATGGGGCTGCGGGTCGTCCCCGTCTGTCCAAGGATTGGGGCTCTGTTTGAGTTGTTTGAGGTGTGAGTCCACGTCGACAACGGCCGCAGATGACCACGCACCGTACCCCCCCTCAGAATGGCTTTTGAGGCAGTTGTTGAGGGTGATTGAGGTTGAATTTGACATCTAATTTTGAACTTGAATCTCACCTAGATTTGTTATTTATGATAATTGGAGGTGGCTTTGATGTTCTGTAGTAGTGTCGGGCCGCAAGACGTGCTCCGCGGCTGTCCAATCCCACACTCCAACGTGGTTTAAAAATATCTTGCATACCCAGGTGACATACAAATGTGCAATTGGGTTAGTTTTCAGCTTTTTGTGGCATAATTTTTGTGGTGGGAACCCAGGCTTGAGCCAAAGCCAAGGCAGGACAAGCCCTGCCAGACGGCTTGGGCCTTGGCTTGAGAATCAGGAAGCCAAAGCCCGCCAAAGCCAAACCAAAGCTGGGGCTTCCAAGCCAAGCCAAGCCAAAACGTCACCAAATGGCTAGAGATCCTGTGACTTTGAAGATGCGTACAGTGTATTCCCAGTTCGCGCGACCACCCGTCTGTTGACTCGGAGAGCAGAGGCGAGAAAGTATGAAGACGAGGTAATATTTGCGTAGTCTACAGAAAAAAGATGTGATGGGGACACTGCCACCGCCAACGGGTCCTTTTTCTGAGAACACAAGCGTTCAATTATCGAAAAATATACGTTCCGACTCGAAGGAAACCCAGTTGACGCACGTCTCTGGGCTTCGGTATGGCGCCAACTCAATAGCCGGTGGATTCGAATGGGACTCATTGTACTTACGGCCCCCATCCCCCCGGATCTGCAATCGAACCGAACGGGTGACAAGTGTTCACATTCCGAAGGTCATGCTGTTTCTGCATGGAAGAGAAGAGACAAAGCCTTGCCGAAGGACGCAGGGCAGTCGATTTTTTAATATGTTTTGCACGTTCTGAATGGTACCTCAGGGACCTGTCTCTCTGCCACCGGAGGGAGCTGACTGGGGATGACCACCCAGAAATTCCAGAGGCGCCCAACCGGCGCCTGAGAACCCAGCTGAAAGATCAAGGGCACTAACGTCTCGGATGCTTTGTAGTGGTGTGTCCAGAATGGACGTGCTTCTCAAGAGTACGAACAGATATAATCCCTTAGATCGGCCAGCATCTCACGGATACTTATGCGCACCGAGTCTCTGCCTCATGTTCTAGAATGCGTACCTGTGGATCGCAGGACCATATTCACCAAGTTGGTACGAGAGCACAGTCTGGATCCGAACTGCTCAGGGACGGAAGAACGTCGGTGAGGAATGAATGGCGTGTTTACACCATTCCATTCCAGAAGGGGCACAAGGTAGGCGCTGGAACAAAGGAGCATGTCAGAAATCTGTATAGTACAATAGTACAGTACTGAAGGTCTGACAGGATTGGCGCCGTTTCTTAACTTGAACTTCCAGAACCATTGGTCTTGACAGATGCATCAGTTTCATTTGCCCGAATTAATGACGGCTGTCCAATGTCCATGGTCGAGGAGAAGAGCAATAGAGCGAATTGCACAGCCTTCGGCATGTCTTCCTTGATGCGATGTTGTCCCATCCTCTCTTTCCTCATGCCACCATTCCACGCGCTCTTCTGTAATGTAGGATTCGATCTCATGTTTCTTTTAGACTCCACTTCCAGTCATCCTGACCTAGCGGCTCTTTCAGGCACCCATATGTACTCAAGAAAAATAGACTGCCATAATCTTCCGTCTGCGCCGCAGTTTTAAAGCTTTAAAACGCGCCGCAGGTGACTCGACCCAAACATTGAACTGTCAGTTCGACACCACAGATGGTGAACCTTCTGCACAGCATCACTGTCCTCGCAGGTGCCGCGCACCAGTACTTGGGGCAGTGATATATCATGCTTCGCTGATCAGAGATATGGCATGATGTACGGAGGTGTCTAGTTAGAGACGTGGATGATGTATCACCCTAGAGGCCTTCCCATTCAGGCGGCCGCGTGTCTTGTACTGCCGCTGGCGCATTGAGCCTGTCATCGGTGGTTGAACCCGACATGCCTGCGCTCCGCTCCGGCACCAGACCTACATTTTGTAAAAAAAAATATTAGAACTGGATTTTGAAGTGAAAGGGAACAGTGGTCCGCTCCGACACCAGACTCATGCTGAGTAGCTTTTTGAGAAATTAAAAACTGTATTTTTTAGCGATGGAGAACAGGATTAGATTGTCTAGCAAAGAGTGGGGACGGGCAGTAAAAACGGGAGCCCTGAAGTTTCGAAAGACAGATCAAAAGTTGCATGAAAGAAATCTTATGAATCCAGCGAGCAGTCACAATGTTTTGACATTGAATTGAAAAAGTCTTCAATGAGCCAGTATCCCCATAACGAATCCAGGAAGGCAGCCGGCAAGTCTCAGAATTTTTAACATTAGATTGAGCTCGTCCACAATTTCCTGCAATATTCCCGCATGAAGACAATCCGGATCAAAGCCATAAAGTCATCGAGGAGCCATCAGGTCCCAGAAAGAGCATATGTTGACAGGCGGGAGCAGTGTATTCGATTCGTAGTTTTGAGTCGAAGCTGGTGGAGAGAGAGACTCGGGACTAGGAGGAAGAACTTCGCGCGCATCTTTATAGGCTGGCAGACCATACGTGGCCGCAGTGATTTTTGTCAACGCGCCTGCGGCGTATGACTGTGAATCCGAGCATCTTTTCGAAGGAAGTCCCGAAACAGCAACCAATTCGCACTGCGGCACAACAGCGTAGGTCATAAGGTTTGCACCAACTATTCCAGATGCGACCGCAGGACTCAGAAGGCTTGATCCGGTGCTGGTGGATGTGCAGAAGGGCGGAGAAGACCGGTCTCCGTGACTGCAAATGGAAAATAGCTGTGGAGCTACTGCGAGCTCGTGGGAGTTGATACATTGCAAATTAAGGACCAGGAAGGAGGAAGAGAAACGGGGGTAACACAAATGGGGATGGAGCCAAACATGTACAATCTGATTCGAGAGATTATCCGTTCTCTTAACGAAATCTGCCATAATCGCGACCCGAGCGTGGGAAATGCGTGCCGTGCGACAGCGGACAGACACAGCGCTGGCCCCTCAATTAAGCAGGCTTTTTATTTAGCTACACATCTCCAAATATTGTAAAACAAATGAGGGGGCCCGAAACTGAATTTAATATATCTGATTTGGGACTTGGTACAATCTAATCGCTAATCTAATCTATCAAAGTCCAAAATCAAAGTCCACGAAACTTCAAGTATCGCCGCGCCTTTCGCCAGCGATAAAATTCAATTCGAAAAATAGGGAATAAACACTCTTGACATGAGTTCCAAAACTCAAGATATCAAGCCTGTTGATATCCCTGTCGATACTTGAGATTTTGAATTAGATTTAGAGGAAGCTGAAATGAGAAAAATGAAATCTCACTTAAATGGGTTTGAAACTGGATGAGAAACTTCAGGATTAAAACACCACTAAACCCATCCGCAGATCGTCTGCAGATGCTCATCGTCGCTCATCTTCGCGTCAAGACGATGACTGACGATCTGCCGACGATCATCTGTAGATGATCTGCAGATGGGTTTAATGGTGTCTGAAACCCGAAGTTTCCTATCCAGTTTCAAACGCCTTTAAACGAGAACCCATTTTTCTCATTTAATCTTCCTCTCAACCTAATTCAAAATCTCGGGTATCGACAGGGATATCGACACACTTGATATCTTGAATTTTGGAACTCACTTCAAGATCATCTATTTCTTATTTTTAATATTGCATTTTGTCGCTGGCGAAAGGCGCGGCGGTACTTGAAGTTTCGTGGACTTTGATTTGGACTTTGATAGATTAGATTAGCGATTAGATTGTACCAAGTCCCAAATCAGATATATTGAATTCAGTTTCGGGCCCCCTCATTTGTTTTACAATATTTGGAGATGTGCAGCTAAATAAAAAGCATACTTAATTAAGGAGCCAGCGCTGTGAGACTGAGACAAGCTTGAAGATCTGAATCGCATCTGCCAGCAGCCAACTGCAGCCTGCATAGCGGTGAATACCAAGAGCAGCTGAAGAGCCGGTTTGAAGGCGCAAGCAATCATTAATCTGGGAGGATCAGATACCTATGCGAGTTTTCTTGTCTCTTGCCAATTTTCGAAAACCAGGAGTCGCCCGACGCCATGGATGGATGTGTTAAACACGACACTGTCACTCTCAGACTCGTGGGCCGGTATGTTGACACTCTCGGCAGTTGCGAAGGGTCCAGTAAAAGTGACGCGAACTGATGCGCACTGACGCGGCAGTGACGCACATTGACGCGGCGTTTCCGCGGTGGTGACGCGGCACAGACGCGGCACAGACGCGGCGTGGCTGTGTCATTGACACGGCAGCGACGCGCTGCCTCTAAATCGTTAGCAAATGCTCCCTCTACCGTGGGCCAAGTTCCCGCAAGGTTTTCTCATGCCAATGCATTGTTTGGACCAAAAAAACTGCTCCTTAATTTTTCGCCAGAAAGTGATGTAAACTTATAGCACTTACGAGGCGGCGTATCTTAAATTTGTCCCAAATGCTCCCACACCTCTTCAGTGAACTTCATTCATGTCCTAAGATAATTTTAGGGTAGTTGGGACATTGTAAAGCCGTGAAATCCGCGTTAAACTGCCCATACTTCTTGATTCCACTCCCTTGTACTTGTACCAATTAATTTATCTTCCAACCAGTTTGCCACCCTGTTTAGAGGGTCAAAAAGGTGGCTATGTCCATGGTTGCTATGTCCATCCGTTTTGACCATCCAAACAGGGCGGCAAACTAGTAGAGTTAGAGTCATTCAAACGACGTGTTACCCTGAAATAGACTCGGATATTATCCGTTCTCTTAACGAAATCTCTCGAATCAGATTGTACATGTTTGTGAAGCATCCCCATATGTCTATCCCCATGCCTATTTCTTCTCTCTGGTGCTTCGTTCGGGACATTTTTGACTCCGACACTCGCACAGCATGCTAAGAGCTATGTTGCATTTTTAGCTACGTAACTCGTCACCAGATCGTACCTGCCGACCCTGGCAGCTTTGCAGCAAGCTCCATTATTTGAACACAAGATCTGTGCCATAGTTAAATAGAGTCAGGAGAGCATTTTCTGCAGTGCCGCAGCCGGGCGGCGATGCTGCGGACTTGCTGCGACCACCTATTCTTGCGTGGCTTGCTGCGGTATAAAACGACTGGCCCCGTTCTCATCTGTCCGCCCCGCTCTCTGAGCCAAATTAGTCTGCGGTGCATATCTCCATTAATTCACCTTTTTCTGCTCTTTTGGGGCGTTCCTTCTACTGGAATGAATCTAGAATTCAATATCTATCCCCTTCTCTTCAAATTCAACGGGCAGGCTGGCGCCTCATGGCCAACTACGCGCTGCGCTGCCTGCGCATTTCCCACTACGTGCTCCGTTGCACTGCTGTCATATCCTAAATCGGCTGTGTCTGTGCGCAGAGCCACTGCGATACGTTTCAAGATCCGGGTCTTCTATACCGCAGCACGTTCATTTATATGCAGCAATTGGTAACCAGGTTTCGCATTCTGCCTCTTGCTTTCCCCCACATCCTAATCATTTTCCGATGAACGCTTCTCGCTGAATGGCCGCCATGGTTTGTATGTTTTCGCACCTTTTGAATCCTTCGCTGACCTAATTTACTCAGAAGGCACTGGCTGGTCCCGTGCCGCATCCCGGTATTATTTTCCACAACGTCCACTGGTGCATAGTACGCGTTTTTTTCATCCAGTCCACCGCTCCTGATGAATCTAGCAGGTCAATGGCATCCGGTGACATCAAAATTTGCGCATACATTGTTTGAAAACCATGCTTTGCATATCGCCACCTACATTCCCCCACTTTTCAATATTAGGCTGGAGGCTTCTGCAGGGTAGATAATGTAAATGTGAGCTTTCCTGTTTCGTTTTCCGCCGTCGGCTCAGTCGAACCATCAATATATGACCTTCCCTGGAGACTGTGAGGCACATTCTATTTCAGCCAGAACCACCTGCCCGCCACGGATGTCGCACTAGACTGCACAGCATGGTTTGGAGACATTTCCATTTTTAAAATGTTACCGTACCACTCCAACCAGAAGCATATTCTTTGCTTCCCAGCGCCTGAATGTTATCCTCTCAGCTCAACATTCTGGAAAACTCATCCAGTATTTAATGCGCTCAATTTATAGCATCTGAAATATGATTTTGTCTTTATACTCTCTTTCATCCTGAAGATTTCGAGCTTCTGCCAACTTATACCACGGTAAAACTCTGTGCTGTGAGAATATCCCCTCTGCAGCAGAGTACCACTGGACTAGGACATTATTACAAGTATTTTAAGAACCACTTATTTTTGTCCCTCCACGGATCTCAAATGTGGGAATTACATCAGTAACAAGTTGAGAGCTGCGGGACGCAGTTTGACGGTGCTGTGTTACTGCGAGATCTGCAAGGTAGATCTACGGTCAAGACCGTATGTGGCCAAACACAAAATGTGTACTCCGGCGCCACAGAAGGATCATGAGACTTGAAATAATTTAGGCCATATGTGGCATTGTTGTGGGGTTTAAGCAGTATTTACGTGTCGCCGCTTGCCGCAGCCGTTTTACTCACCCAGTCTGCCGGAGCGGAGCGAAGGCATTTCTTGCATGTTTAAAGGCTCTCTTCACGAACTTCCACGTACAATATCAGCTGACTACCTACCACTACGCATATCGCAGCTCGGATCTTGATTTTCTCTGGCACTGCCTCATGAGTCGGCTTCTATGCGGCCTTGAATAAAAATACACTAGTCTGCGGACGCTCTCGGAGCATGGATCAATACCGAGATCCAAGATCACAGTTCTCCCCACGCCGGGGACGATCTCTCAACGTTCGAATTGGTACGTCCCGCCAACGTCCCGCATCGAATTCAACACGGATCGGAGTCATATCACGACCTGACTCAATCTAATTTTCCAGACTCCGCCGGAGCGGAGCGAAGGCGTTTCTTGTTGTATCTAAGCATGTGTAACCCGCTGAGATGAATATCCGAGGCTGTGCCGCAAAAAAATCCGCTCAATCAGCAGATGTGCTACCACTACTCAGTTTTGAGACTAAGCACACAGAAGCGGGATTTCAGAGTGCAGAGGACCTGCAAACATATTTTGGACTACCAGTTGACTACCAGTATTGTTGAGAACCGTTGCTACAGTGTTCAAACTCTGGTGAATAGTAAATTGGAAGAGACTTGAGAACCATATAAGACTTCTTTGAAGAGCAGAGTAACATCCCTGCACACCTGCATGAATGTAATTGGGTGCCGCATTGGTTGAGAAGCATCCACGCGTCAGTGGTTCGGCCATCATTCGGCATGCCGCGTCAACAGTTCATCAATTCACGGGTTCATCACGTCGCTGGACCTACAACGGCGTTCACCTCTTCGCCCCCAACTCCCATTTAGCCCGCGTCAGCCTCTCAGGACTAACTCCCAAGTCACGATGGGGGCTTTATTCCTCATCTTTCACATTGCCATTGGATGGTGGTGCATCGCCGCCAGGGGTGTTCTACAGAACTTTACGGTCGAGGACACCGACTCATCGGTGCGATATCTGTTACCCAGCTCAGGCGAGATCGATCGGAATGTATTCCCAGTCAGCCCTGAAGTAGCTGACGAGGAATTTTGCTCAAATCGTGCCTGCGCTGCGTGCAGCATAGCGTCACCAACGAGGGTCGAATTGATATTCACTGGTACGTCGTGAGAACCGCTGCGGTCCCATTGATCTCAGGCCTCGGCATATGGACAGGATCAGCTCTCTATGTCGCAATAGCCGTGGATACGAACCCGATGCTCAGCATCATTCAAATAGATGATTTTATTTTTCAGCACCATAGCGAGGTCCCGCCCTTTATCCGGAGTCATATCATCGACGGTTTCCTCGGGCCATCGATTATCTTCTATCATAACGACACGCTTGCGAGTACAGACCACGTTGTGACCATTGATGTCCAATCAAGGCGCTTTGACTTCGATTATTTCATCTATACGTACGTGTGGGCTCGAGAACGCTGTCCATGAATTGAGAGTGATACTTCCCTGTAGCGCGGATAGGGATCCAGTTGCGTCCGCAAGTTCGGCCTCTGGTTCAACGACAAGGATAAACTCTGCGGGCCCGAGTTCAACGCCAAGGACAAACTCCGCGGACCCGAGTTCAACGTCAAGCACAAACTCTGGGGATCCAACCAATCAAACGAATCCCAGCAGAACAAATAAGAAGAAAATCGGGGTGGGTCCGATCGTTGGAGGAGTCATCGCAGCCGTCGTGGTTCTGGCCCTAGCTGCGGGAATTATCCTATGGCGGAATAGGAGGAAGACGAGTGGTATTCCGATTGGGGACTCGGAAAACGGCTCGCCCACGTCCGCCCCAATAAAGCCGCACACAGATGTGGAGCCGGCCCCGTCGCTGGAAGAAAAAATGCGGCAACTTCAAGCAAAGGTTGAGCGCCTGGAGGCGAATACTACGTCGGCTGCATCGGTCTCTGCAGCACCAGGAATTTCTGTCACGCGCTCGTTGTCAACAATGAAGACCGAGCAGACGCTCGCGCTTTACCAGGGACACCGGGTGTACAGTGAAGCGTCTCGGGTGCGGGACGTGCTCGCAGAGACTGACAGGGGGCTGCATCTAATGGCTGATGGGATAGACAACCCTCCCCCACCAGTGTATCATGCAGATTAAAGGATGGCGTACTTTTGCACATAGGATTGGTTAATGGTGTACCTGTACCATACTAGGTATCATGCTCGATTTCCGGGGCTTGAATAAAGGCCAGGATATCTATAAGTAGATATAGATGGAAGGTGAATAGCCCTTGTAGACGAATCAGCGCATCATCCATGCCTTGTGGATGAGGTTGTGGCTGCATAAATGCAAGGTGGGGGTCCGAATCCTCCCGAGGGCATGTTCTAGAACATTTTTTGTCGCTTGATTTTCTTCAATTTGTTTCTTCGACTGTAGATCTTTTACGCACTCAACCCTCGATGCTGAGGAGTGTACCTCCGGCTAGGCGGGTGAGTGTGCGGGATCCGTCAAATCAAAGGGTTGGGGCGAACGAATGATGGAAAGAGGAAATCTAGGAGTAGATATAGGGTCAACAGCTCCTAATGAATTGGCACATCATCCATTCCCAGTGAATAGAAATGCTTCAGGTAAATGGAAGGCGGAGGTTCGAATCCTCCCGAGGGCATGGGTTTTCGCGCGAAGTGGATTTTTTGATTGGCAATCCTGGGAAATTCGGGGTGGATCCCGGACTGATCTCAGGGCATATGTGCTCAAATAATAATAATAATTTCATTTTCGAGGCGGATACTATACAGGACGCTACAGAGATTCGGAACGGGGCCCGGTTTTTTAGTCGGTCGTATCCATGCTAACAATAAAGGACAGAAGTCTTCGTGGATGAACTACCCTGTCGTTCATTTTCCAATAAATTCTGGTGTTCAACTGGTAGTCGGAGGTTCGATTTCTTATGAGGGCATCCCACAGTGCTAGGATGGATTTTTTTTGCTTCATTATCATTGGCGATGCTGAATGGATGACTAACATCTACACTGTGCACGCAGGATAGAACCATCAGCCAAAAAGGAGAGAGAGAGAGAGAGGAAGCTAAGCTGGAAAGGCTAATCCGGGTGCTCTGGAGAAACGGAGGTCACATCATGAATGTTCATTAGGGTGGAGCTTCTATTTTTTCAGAAAATAGGCTCTAAAACCGATGATACTCACAATTTTACCCAGGGCTGTGAGTTGATTTTACTGTGCATGAGGCGAGGCAAATTGCGAAGCCGAGCACAGGACAGGAATTGGCAAAATGGCAGACGGCTAGGCATCCAGCGTTCGGTGCAGTGCAAAAAATGGGTGAAGGCCTCAATTGGCAGATGTACTACTTAGGCGCGCCTAATACAAGCAGGATTCAATCGCAAGGCTGTCGGGAGAATGCGGGTGATCGGAGATCGGGCCGAGTTGTGCCGCCTACTGCCGAGATGCACAGCCACGCCGACCGTTGACGCTCCTTTGTTCTCGCCCACCATCTGCGCCGCATTACATCGTCCTAGGCGACGATAATGCCGATTCTGGCGCTCAAAAACGTTCAATCTCGGCCAAACTCGACGAAGAGGCCCTGAACGCGCCCTCGGCTTTCGGATGGCAGGTTTGAGGAGTCGCCAGCTGAAAGTGGTCCGTGTTGCTCTTGTCTGGCTGGCGGTCTAACCGTTTCGCAGCTCAAATATTCAATAATGTCCCCGAGTAGTGATATATTTAGACCGGAGACACAATACTAGGGAATGGCGACGAAGATGAAGGGAGGGAGAAGGAAAACTGCGAGGTGCGTGGCGCTCCTATTCTTTTCACCCACTCTGCCCAGCTCTCCTGGTCGGAACGCCCGTCTCATGTACTCTCCGTACGCTTCTCTCCACTGCTTCCTTGAATATTTACTTCTCACTTAGGTTGCCGCTGTTCCATGTTCAGGCGTTCCATGTTCATCCCGCCCCCATCTTTCTGGTTTGCCCATCTTCTACGCCGTGGGCTTTCTGACCTCTCTTCAACATCTCTGCGTCGCTTCTGGGGCACCGTCTCTTTGCTAGCAGTCAATTCGCTCTCCTTGCATTGCCTGTTGTCTCGTATACACGCTGTTTCCCGAATGCGGCGTCTGTTCTTCCATCCACCTCGCATCCCCGTAGCACCGCTCAAATTCTTACGGCGGAACCGTGTACCATCTCCCAGCGAGACATTCGTACCGCGTTCTGCCCCTCAGGCCTCAGCGCCCTTGCGCCGTTTCAATGTTATACGTCGGGCCACCCTCTTTTCCCTGCCAATCCCTTCCCTTCACCCACGCCTCTCGCACTTTATCACCTTACATCCCATACCGTTCCCGCTTATCTTCCCCTCCATATTCGTCCGTTCCATTCTCAACACGGAATTCAACCCAAATACGCACCCACGACACCCCTTGCACTCTTTCTTTTCCGAGCCCACGCTTGCCATCCTCGTTCCTCCATACCCTTGTGCTGCTCCCCACGCCCGGCGCGGAACTAACACTCCAAAAATACATGACGGGCTCTCCGGATCAGCGCAGGGCGACTCCGCGTTTGGCCCATAATGAATACCATTATCTCAAGCTCTCTCTCTCTCTCTCTCTCCCCACGAACATAGCCCCGGTCGCTCATGCGTTTCTCACGCCATTCGCCTGTACTTCCCCTCAATGCGATTTTTGGTGTGTGAATTAAGACCTCGCGTCCTGCGGCGACATTTCGATTCGGAGCGATCATCCCTCCCTCTCCCAGCCTTGCTGCACGTATTCTACGCCGAGGGCCTGTTTGCCTCTCCGGGCTCCCATTTTACACATGGGTTTGGGAGCTAGCGCAATATCTTTCGCTACTGGGTCGAGTAGTCCTAATTAGGGTCCACGTCACAACCACGCCAGCTTGAAAAAACAAAATTGATTACATATGGTCCTGTGCACTGGAACAGCCAGTTGAATGCCGGAATTTCGCTCTGAGCACCACCGAGTGCCAGAAGTACGGCAAAGAGCTTTCCCAAGAATTTCCACTTTCAGTCTCTTTCCGCGCCCTGCTGGAACAGGAACTTCGAAATATTGGTGAAACGGCGGCCCTTTGAAAAGCTCGTTCTCGACCCGGTTTACTTATTCAGAAGAACTTCGAGAAGGAAAAATGCCAACACACGGACACCCGCGACTTCCTATTAATTACATGCACGTGTTCATGTACAAAAAGAATTTTGCTTGAAAACCATGTAACAAAATGGAGATAATAATGGTTTATTTGGTATATGTGGAGATTTAGAAACGAAAGTGAGTGGAGCAGTTGTATACGTGACAGCGGATGGCTATCTCGGACTGGAGGTGTAATTCAATGCGAGCATCATGGTAGAAGACAGTAACTCATAGAGAATTATTTGAGGAGGTACCAGGTAGCCGAGCCCTCCGATGTGAACTCGTCCTCGTTATTCATCTTAAGAAGTCACCGTGTACTTATCATACTGTAGCCAGGCCTCGAGTTGCGCCAACACTTACATGGCACGTCGTTTACCTTGCTAGATGGCTGTAAACCAACTGGCCTTCTTGTTGGTGGTGGACGGCAACCCCCTTTAGAAGGATGAAGGCAAATCGGTTGAGCGACGGATTAAAACCGGAACCTGTCGAACGGTGAACCCTCGGCAATTTGATGGCGGTGGTGTTTAACAGTTCCTTTCCAAACGAGGCTACCCCAAAGTCAATGTACATATTGAATTTGTGTTGAATACTCAGCAAATGCTCGGAATGTTTTCTGTCTGTTTTCTGGCGTAGAGTAACATATCGGCAGGCCAGAACGTGAATTGAGCACTGATGTTTCCTTCCACTCCAGACGGCCCAACAACCTCCAATTTCCCCAGCTCAATTTCGGGAGCCGAACACGGGAAAGAGAATTTTCATGGACACGGCGAGATCTCACGCCGCAGGCGTCGATGAGACTGAATTTCGACGTTTGCGAGCATTTCATCGGTCAACAATTTCTCGTGTCTTGAGAGATAGGATAATCGTCAATGGAACTAATTTAAGGCAGGGATTAAATGGAGTATGTACCCAATTGAAAAAACCGATTCCAGTTGAAGCAGAGGACAATTAATAGTCTGGATGAACACATGACGATAAGGCAACGGAATTGATGGCCCTCGAGAGCTCGAGCTATTTTGATAATTTAGTGACCGCACAGTTGCTGAATGAGGTGTTTTATCTCTTCTCTCAGCGTCACAGTGCTCGCCATTTTTGTAGACACTGGCTGTCTAAGGCAGCGCCAACTTTTCAAGCACGCTTTGAAGATGATTGATGGATGGGTGGCATAGACATTAACCCTTCTTTAAGTAAATGCTCAGCGATTCTTTGCATCTATGTGGTTTATCTCCATCGAGATTATCCCCTTCTTGCTTTCTACCTCTTCCTACTCATTCCTCAACGTCGAGTGATCAATGCCCAGTCTCAAGAGGCTCAAGTCCCACCGTCCTTGAGGCAGCAATTGATCCGCATCCAAGTAGATTATTCCCTTCGGACCCACTACTTCTGATCGCGTTGTACCCGACGGAGTCACAGTGAGCTGTGCAAAACATCACGGATTGGGTCAGAGGAGAGAAAGAGCCCAGTTGCGTGAGCGCACAGCTCTGCGAGAAGTTTGGGACGACACGTTTGCCGCAGTCAGCAATACTGCGGCCACGGATGACTTTTAAACATATAAAAGGCTTGCATCCTAGGCTCCATTCCGCATCCCTTGCTTTATTCACTCGCTCTTGCCTACAGTCTTCCTACCCTCATAATATTCAAATTCAAGACTCTCGATTGACTCTGGGATCGCTTGCGTACCGCGGCTCGGTTCTCTGCTCTGCAATGGGGCAGTAACCATAGCACGATTGTTTAAACAATTTGCGTCTAGACGCAAATTGCCGTTTAAACGCGTGTTTAATCTAAACATGTTTAACGCAAGCGGTGCACGGGACCGTGTTTAAACGGGACGGTTTAAACACTATTTAAACCGACAAAAAAAGCCAATTATACACCGTGGTTCGAACTTGCGACCTCGTGTAAGAGGCGTGTACAGTAAGCAGTAGACGCCATAACCAACTAGCCCAAAAGGTCCTTTGGGTATTATAATTTCGGATGCCCTTTCTATTGGCACGGAGCGATTAGATATGGGCCAAATGGCAATAAAAATATTAATGATGGAGTACAGAGCATTAACTATCAGCTTCTCCTAATAATATATTCAGGCACGGGTACTCGACTCTTGGATTAAACAGATGCTCAATTTGCTCTTGATGTGTTTATTCCCCCAAAATACAAGTTCTTATATAAAAAGGAGACTCTAGCCATACCGGGCTAGACTCTGCTGTTGGATAAATATCTGTATCTGTGATGCCATGCCAGTTAAATATAACCAGTGCTCACAAGGAGTCACAATTAGTAAGCAGGTCATTGTTTTGCAGGCTTGAGCGATTTGGAAGCAGGTGCAAGTGGACTTGCTGGAAACCAATGACTCAGTGTAGTCGTAAAGGCATTGTAGATTTGAGTCGCTTCATTCAGCTTTTGAGGGACTGCAACTTGAGTTACATTAGACACAATTCAACTTCAATGTAGCTCAACCACACATAATGCAATATAAAAGCAACGACACAGTCCAGTTGTTAAGAGCGTGTATGAGAACTCTGTGTTCCCAGCATGAAGACCTGGGCATTAGAGGTTGGTGGGTCAAGGTAGTTCACCGAAATTTGGGAGGGCTCAACTTCTAATGAAGCTGAGGTTGGACTTGCTCAGTACCCGTATGTTGCTCTATGGGACCACTGCGGTTATACCTCTTCCTTCCTTCCATTCTTCTTTCCTTCCTCTATAGAGCCACATAACAGGAGGCGGACAGTTGTATTACAGCATATTAAGATACTCAGTTTGATGGTTTAACATGTGCATAGGTAAGTTAGAAAACATTAAAGCTGAAGTAAGGTGGAATTAATGCAGGTCCAACCGCCCAGGTGGTTGAATTTTAGTTGAACTAATTGACCCCATTATCCTACATCCTTCTCGTCGAACAGCAATAACCGCTCCACTGGTGCAACATAAACTCAGGATATTGATTGAAACGTGTTCTGAGTTTGAACATCTACCATTAAAGCCCAGAAACATACTCACAATCAGTCAATTGCAAGGTGGGATCACTGTACTGAACAACAGTTTTCCTGTCCTTGAGTCCATACGAATCTGAATCTTCATTTTCAAACAGCAGTGAACAGTTTGAATAGCCGCTTTTTGGGAAGCTTGTGGCTTCTAAAATCACGGCCTCGGCAATATTTTGGTTGAAGCTGAAAGTGGTGTAACCTAAAACAGTGTTCAAGTACCTTCGTCGAAAGCGGGTTTGGTTCAACTGAGGGTGGTGCTCAGCAGGTGTCAATTATTCATCTTGTTCTGCCATCTTCCCCAGCACTCAGTAAATTGATTTGCCATGTAATTCATGTTAAAACCCTTCACTAACAGTTACAGTGAGGACCAGTGATTATCCCTTTCAAGATCGGATACAGGGTCTGGCCAAAATTTGAAATGTCGGCCACCAAGGTGAGCGCAAAGTCTGGACAAAACTGAGGACAATGTGGCCACCACAGATTAAAAGTCCGGACAAATGGGCCAAGTCACCAGAGGTCAGAATCAAAGTCCGGACAAAGAGATCTCGGATGACTTCGACCATTGATGGACACAATAATTGCCTAACTTGTATGAACATGAACAATGTAATTCAGTCCAATGTGCTGGGTTCCTTGCAGCGTAGAAATTCTTATTTGCTCCCGGTTACCACAACACTGAACTCCTCTATCTGTGATTAGGATTATGAAACCCATTCGAAATGACAACATTCTGCTTTGCACACTTACCTTCCAACTCCATCTTGACTGTTATTTCAGGACCATGTGAAGATTGGGGTGTGCATTCTCTTTTTTACGTGAAGTGCAAAGCAATACGGCTCAAAATATCCTTCGCAGCTCTTCTTGTTCATTTTGAGTGCTGATTTCCCTACCCATGCCGCCCAAAAAGACAACCAGCCTTTTACCCAATTCTACTTAATACAGTGGGCCCAGTCTGGAGGGGTTGCCGTTTATTTAAGAACAGTCTTCACCTTTGTTCTTACATGCGTCCGCCTCGTGGCCCATCATCAAATACATAATACAGTAAAAATTCAGCCGTTGGGTGACCGTCCAGCAACCGGCACGGTGGCGGTCAACATTTGACCGTCACGTCATTTGCCTGCAGTGGGAACCAAGCTTGAAGCTCAATGGCAGAGATTTCAGCTTGGATTGCATTGAACTTCTTATTCTCTGGTTATTGAGCTCTCAAAACCTGCCAGTGCAGGTCTACTACAGCTATTAGGTTTGTAAGTGGAGCTCCTCAATGGATACTTGTATCAGAATGAAGGCTGTATCCTCTGGCAATTTTCAGGCTATACAAACATATCGAAATTGCCTGTCTATATTTTGTGCTCGTACATCACAAGGGACCTTCAATTTTGTGATCAAAAACACCCGTTAGGTTGCTTCCAGAAGGAACGGTGTGCATTATTTCGGGAAACCCTGGGCCGTGGCTCAGGGGGATATAATCGACTCGAGATTTTCAGGATTCAGGCACTCTGTGTAATACAGGACATCTAAGAAAAGATAAGCCAAGAAGAGTAACAGAATTTTGGAAATAATCATGTTGCAGGGGTGGGCTATAGCACACCAACTGTCCCACTGAATATAATCATGCCTTGAATCAGTGTCGACTACACAGCGTAAATATCACGAATGCACACACAGTTCTCTCTGCTTAAACGGAGTCACGGTCATTAACTAGCATTTCACAGGCCTGCGGTCAGGGCATAAGATATATATAGTATTACACTGAAAATAAATGAAATGAAATTGCCCGTACCTTGGCCTTGATATCCCAGCCCTGTCTTTTCAGGCAGGTCTCGAAGGTCTCCAATCATTTGGATCAATTGTGCCAGATACATAGGATTCTCTAAGCTTGTTAATGACACTCATGACACAATGTCCGTGGCTTGATGAGGAAGGTCTCATCAATATTTCTGAGCACGGTTTTCGCCTGCTGCTTAATCCAAGAGTCGAACATCTTTGCCTGAATATCATTGGGGAGGCTGATATTAATGCCTTGTACTATTTATTGCCCTTGGAGCCCATATCTAATCGCTTCGCGGCCAATGGAAAGGGCATCCGAAATTGGAATATCCAAACGACCTTTTGGGCCAGTTGATTATGCTGTCCACTGCTTGCAGTACCCCTCTTACATGAGGTCGCAAGTTCGAACCACGGTGTGTAATTGGCTTTTTTGTCGGTTTAAACAGTGTTTAAACCGTCCCGTTTAAACACGGTCCCGTGCGCCGCTCGCGTTAAACATGTTTAGATTAAACACGCGTTTAAACGGCAATTTGCGTCTAGACGCAAATTGTTTAAACAATCGTCCTATAGATTCTTAATGGGGATCTCTGGGTTGGATGGTAACTAGCAAATCCTCGCTACCCGGTATTCTATCTGGTTCCAGCCTCTCCCGTTGCTGCAGCCTGCTGAACATGGGCTAGATTAGCTCTTCTGACATTTGGATGATGGTGGTGGGAGTTGGAACTTTGCGTACCTAAATAGTAACAACTATCATGCCAGCTTCACGCAGGTGTACAATGCAACTTGTGGCCCCCCATCATTCTCCGCCCAAAATTCCTTTCCGTGCGCCGTAATCGCCGCCTCATCGGAGAGAACTGGTTTCCACTCCATGCCCCGCAGCCCCGCCCCCTCTGCGGATGCAGCATAAAGCTCGGGGCACAACCAAAAGCACTCGAACTGCACTTGCGGGGAAACATCAGCCGTGATGCGCATCTTGTACCCGCCGTCCACCAGGCCAACCGCCTCCTGTTTGATCCCCAGGCCGTTATCCTTACCCAATTTATCGAGCCCAAATTGCGCAATTAACGGCGCGTTGAGCGTCAGACACACAAGCCGCCCGCCACGGCGCAGCGCCGCCGCAATATTGGCGAACATCGCCTCCAGCGCCGCGGCGGACGGGGCATAGTTGAGGAGCCAGGCTGCAAAGACGACGTCGTATGTGCCCTTGTGGGCGGCGAGCTCGGACGCGGCGTGGAACATGTCGGGGGCCGCGCAGTCGCCGACATGGTACCTGACCATATCCTGCACATCGGCAGGCAGTGCGTCCCGCGCTGCGTCTATCATGGCAGGTGATATGTCGACGCCGGTGACATGGACAGCTCCCGATGCGATGAGCTGTATGGTGCCATTCCCAGTACCGCAGGCGAGATCGAGAACTTTGAGGTTCTTGAGGTCGCCGAGTGCTCTGTGGCAGGCCCGTTTGCCAAGAACTTGAATCGGCAGGTCCTTTAGGGTATTGTACCTCGTTCCGATGGAGTCGTATTGAAGAGACATCGTGTGCTTCCGCCGTCGTGGAACTCTCCGCATTTAAAGGGAAGATAGGCTAAGGGTGCCGTCGCGGCACAGGAAATAATCTATCCATATATGGATATTCTTGGTGCCAGACGGCGACCTCGGTACTCAGGCTCAACGGGCATTTGTGTCGCCATAATATCTGCAGGGAAAACGGGCACTACTGCCAACTGCCAAATGTGTTTTTGCATTTTTCCTTCTGATTATACTAAAGTACTCGTAAATATCCTTTTAGTTATACCCAGGCACTCGTATTCAGGAGATATTCCCTATACTTGAGTCGCCTCTCCTCAGACTTCCGCTTACTTCTGTGTGCGCAAAGAGTGAGTTACTATTTATCTAGAACTCTCGCGCACTTTGTTGTCTCATTTTTACAATTCTATATAGCAATACAATTGGATTCCGGAAGAACTTTTCCTTGGTGTTCCAAATCCACATGGTCATCCTTTCTCTCGGAGTCTTCCCGATTTTTTCTACCCCATCGCCCGGCTCTTCCTTATGGTCATTGCCCTGCGACCCCGGCCGCGGGGTCGCTCGTGGATGTGAACTGGACCGTCTACATCCCGCATCTCTAGCTTGCGACTCTAGAATCGATTGCACCCCACCCCATGGTCATCCCTGATTAAACGGTTAGTTTCGTATGTCATCGGTTAACCTTTCAGCTTTATCCCAACACCGGTTATGCTGCGCTAGGCATGCGAGGTTGAATATGTAGAGCTGTGCAAAATAGTATACTTCTGTAAAATACCGACATTGGATCAATATATTCTTTCCACCCCACATCTTTTCTCGCAAATTCGAGCATTTGAGGACCTGAATATGGGTGTGATAACCCAGAAAGGGGTGATGTAAAATTGATATTGAGGGTAATAAAGTTGATTGGGGGAAATTGGGGAAGACTGGGAGTAATTTGCCCCTAATTGGGGGAAATTCCGGTGCCGATGCGACCAGCTCCGGCATGGTGGATGAAGGTAAACCGGCCGTCAAGCGAATCTAGGGTGTTTCCTTCAAACTGCCATTTTAAACAGCCTGGATGAAATGCTGTATGTGACATGCACTGTTCAAGAGCGTTTAATATTCGTTGTGGCACTTGACTTGATGAATATTCAATTTTGATGCTTGTGCTACACCCGAAATAGTCTTTTCTCGCGGGATCGTGGACTCTGAGCGTATTAAGGGATTCAAATAGAAGACCGACGGAATTTCAGGAGCACCGAAAGAAGAGCCCAACTTTCTAGTATATTTGGCCTTTGGGTGATGCGACGCCCCATGCCTCAGCGGCGATCCCCAGATTTTTGGTGGGGGGTAGGCATGGGATTCAAACTCCCGACGCCGAAGTAATTGGCAAGGACGCTCCTGTCCTGCCGTCGCTACGGCCATTTACTGAAAACATGCAAAATCGTCGTGGGAAGGCTTTCTGGAGGTACTCACCCCATTTTTTTAAATCAGTCGATCCGCACGATGATCCTGACCACAACGCACCAAAATGTTAGCTCCGACACCCTTGTAATTCAGGCTGTACAATATTTTGTTGACAATCCTTGTCTAAATTATGACTTAAACCGAAAACGCTATAGAACCGTTTTTGCCACGGCGACGGGCGATGTTTTTACATGGTCGGGTGCGCAGGGTTGTCGTGAACATGTTGTAAAAATAAACAGCTCCGGCGCCACTGTAGTTCGGTCGCTACAATATATTCATTGAAACGTGCAAAAATACTTCGCGGCGTCAGGTGGGCGCGGCGGTGACGCGGCCGTGCAGCGGCAGATGCTGCAGCGGTTCAAAATTAATGAGCGCCGTTCACTTGTTCTAAGGTCCGCCATCCCACCACAGTGGCAGAGGGGCTACAAGGATGGCAGTAAGGAAGGATGGCGAAGGAACGGCGTTGAATGGTGGCACTTACCATAGGGTAGGTGCTGACACGCCTGCCAACCGGCCAAGCGCGAGCAAACCCTAAAAAAAAGGAAAGCAGCACAAGGAAGGTGGAGGGGATAAAAGTGCGAGCGTATCAATCAAACTCGGCACCGTGACTGGTAACCGTGCGACCAAGAATATGGGGACAATGGAGACGAATGGAAGACGTAGACGTAGGCGACGAGCGAAAGGCGGGAGCGGGAGCGGGAGCGAAAGCAACACAAAAAAACTAAACTTAGTGTAGGTTCTTGGGGGAAAAACCAAGTGTGTTGTATTGAAAATAGGGCGAGTATTTAACCAACGGGAACTAATCGAGTAAGAATTAAATAAAAAGGTACCAGGTACCGTTCCAGGGCAGTGGCGGATGTCAGGTCTAGGAAAAATGCGCATGAGAGTACAAAATAGGTCAAGGCTAGGGGCTGGTATTGGGAAAGGGTCAGTAATTAAGGTATTAAACAGTTGGAATGAGAAATAGGGGAAGAAAATGTAGACAAGGCAGTGCGAGGGCAATTGACACCTGGAATGGGCACGGAGAAGGTGAAACGCGGTGTTTGAACCGTGGGAATCTTGGCTCGGAATGACCCGAGATGGGCTGTGTACGGGTTCAGTGTGCAGGCGTGCGCGACAGTGCCACGGAAGGAAACTTCTACGCGGCGTGGACGCGGTGATGATGCGGCGGGACGCGGCGAAGTGCATGGTAGCTTCGCCGCGGCAATGGCGTCGGACGCGGCAATACGCGGCGGTATGCGGCGCGTCAACGTGCGGGACGCGGCGTGTTCAAAATATGATGCGGCGCTTACCACACCTAATGCTTTCACGAATAATTGTAATGATCAACCTTCCATTGCTAAGCGTCACCATGATAATATTTTCAAATCCAAACCTTTTCGAACACAATATGAAGCTTTATTTGGTGAATATTTGAAAGGTAACTTTACGGAAGCCGTCATGGACAATTACGTGCAATTTGAATGACTGTACAAGCGATGGGCCCGACGCGGCGAAGTGCACAGCGGCGCCGCGTCAGTGCTTCAGCACCAACCAGGCTGTTGAAGCCACTAGGCCCACCAAAACCTCCTAGGATATGTATTTGATTTGAAGGGCTCAACTGAACCCATAAATTTAATCAAATTCCTCTCCGTATGTCCTCAGCATTGTTAACTATTTGAAGGCTGATTGCACAGCCACTTGTTGGAGATGCAACCAAAACGAGACAGACTCCCATAATAAAATTTTGGGAAACAGGTTAGAACTGAATACCATCCGCCTAGTTGAATCTCCGACCCAATGCGCAATGACCAAGCGATTTGTAAAGATTTTCGAGGTTTAATGCCAACACACCATGCAGAAACTCACTCTTTCTGCGGAAATCCTTGCTCCATTTCGCCAAATTCTTGGGAAGTATCGTCGTGTTATATGCTAATTTCATTCCCTGTGGGAAATGGAGAGATAGGCATTTTACGCGAGAAAAAAAAAACAACAGAATGTTCAGAGTGGATCAAATACAAAATTATCAAGGCCAAAATATGATCTACGGGTTCGCAAACATGATTTTAACACCCAGTAAATATTCTTGGGCAACCTGTTTGTACCAAATTATTTTATTTGGATAGAAATACACACTGCGAGTGGCACGGCACGGTGCTATCTTCTAATGCCGCGTTACCCATCCGCGGCAGGTATGTACAAAGACACCACCTCCCACAAGGTGGTCCGCATTGAAAAGCCAGATAGTATACATTTTTTGCACCCCTACTCCAGATTATATTGTCTGTGCGGGATACAGTGAAAGATTACCAAATCATTGATCTGCAACACAGCCACTTATTTCCTCTGTCGATGTCACTATCGCTTTTCACCTACTCAGTCCTTGTGGCCCTGCTGGTAATGTCAAACTGGGATCACATCGTTCTCCTTCTCTCTTGGTCTTACTCACTGGCCTCGTGCTGGGTCACCACATCGACAATTCTACTCATTTATGGACTATTCCTTATCTACCTGCTGTTTGTGGTGCATGTTCTTGCCATTCCTCAGGAGAACCCTGGAAGACGTGGTAAAACTACTCTTGTGCAATATTATGATGAGAATGGTGCGTGCCGTCCATGCTAAATAGAAACACTAACCAAGTCTGTCTTCACTTCCAGGGAAACTTCAAGGTTGGGTGAGGGAGGAGCGGGAGAACACAAAATCACATAGTGCGTAGTGTAACAGACAATCCCAATCCTCCATTTATCGAAGCCCAGTACCGCATGCGACTCTTGGTGAACCCTTTATTCGCCACTTTCCAGTGGCAAAATCGCTTCATCGACCCCCCAAACCGTTGAAACATTACCCAGAGCTTTTTTTATGTTTTTATTTTCGAACCTCGTCTGACGTTCACCCAGCGGGATCACGGACGCCCCTTATCTTCCCGCAGATGTTCTTCAGCCAGAAGTCAGGTGGTGTCATCCCGGGCTGTTGCAGTATAAGTTGAAATTTCAGCCATCGGTCACTTTTTGTTTATAAGGATTTTCAACCATCGATTCATAAGGACATTACAACAAATAGTCTCTTCAAGCCTCTCCAAAAAACCCTAGGCATGAATATTCAGGACTTTCTTTGCGCGCCTGTTACAGCATTGCTCTGCAGACATGTCAAGGAAGCTGACCTCTGAATTTTAAAGGCAAAAGAACACCTCTTTTCGTCAGACTGCAGTCCCATTGACCGGGACGCAGCAGAAGCCTCCTTGAGATTTGACACAGCAGTCGATGAAGTTTGCGCCGGGCCTACGAGAGGACTGCCAAAGAGATCACACTGAGGCTGTACATTTAAAATTAACACCCGTTAGCAAAGACGATACCAATGGGGGCAAGACGAGCACTGAGGTATGAGAGTAAGTACATACCGGGGGCCCAGGGACAAAGGCCCCTGGTGCTTGCGCACAGCACTGCCTGGTTGTCGTTCCTTTGTTTTGGTCTTTTGTAGTGCAATTGCACAACCACTCTTTCTTCTGCCCGTTTACGACGGATAAAACAGCAAGGAGAGTGAAGAAGGAGAGTTTTCGCATGTACATGTTGAACTTCTCAAATGTGCTTCGATGAGGGCTGTAGTGATTTGAGTTCTGGTTTGTATGCTGCCTTTATCCCGCTCCGTAGTCATGCACACATGCCCCCGTGCCTCCATTCTACTCGGGGTAGACATAATTTACCGGGATGAACGTTCGAATTCCTTGGCAGGCATGGGGACGACATTCAGCGGTCTAGGCTCAGGATAGATTAATTCAAGGGACGACTGATGGTCTCACAGCTTCCGACGTAGAATGAACAACACTCAAATGACCTATTCACTTTTTGGGATCGAGTTTGAAAGGCCCGTTAAAATACATTGGTACAAATGCGGCTGAGCTTTACGGTGGAACTCGTTAGGGGCTGATTAAGATTTGGGACACAAAAATCCAAGTCGGATGCCAAGTCGTGCGCGAGACCACGAGTTGACATCCAACTGGCTGCAGCTTGCTGCCCAGCTCGATGCCTACCTTAACGTTCCAACTTCGCCTATTTTATCCATGGGCATGTATTACGTCGCTTGTGATACACGAGGTCCAACTTGCCCAAGTCGTGCGCCCGTTCGCCCGCCAAGCGATTTCCCGAATTGAGCCTCCCACTTGAGCTCCCAACTTGACATTTGAACTAAGTTGGAGGTCAAGTTGGGCCTCAAGTTGGGCTCAAAGTTTCAATTTCAAAACAGCTTGAAAACACCCTATTACTGTACCATTACGACCGGATGTTCAGGCACTGTGACCTGTGACCCCAAGTGTTCATTTTTGAAGTGTTCTTCTAACTATCTGATCCGACAACCTGGGGCCAGGTTGTCTTCTTTAAGGCCGCTGCTGCCTTAAAGCAACAAAATGTTTTGGCCAATCTTGCGGAATGTGTTTTTTTTTGTGTTTCTGGTCTGAATCGGCTCCAACCTGGCTTTTTTCTTGAATGGGCCTGATTTCGCACTTTTTTTTTGCCTTTTCTTTCTTTTCATCTGAATTGGATCCAACCTGGCTTCTTTTCTGTGCCCTTAGCCTTTTTTGCTACCCTACCCCTTTTTTCTGTACCCTAAGCCCATTTTCATTACTCTAACCTCTTTTTCATTACTCTAGCTACCTTTTTGCTACCCTAAGCCCTTTTTACCACCCTAGCCCACTCTTTTGTACCCTTTGCCACCCTAACCCTTCTTTTTTGTACCCTAAGCTCTTTTTGCCACCCTAACCCATTTTTTCTGTACCCTAAGCCCTTTTTGCCACCCTAGCCCATTTTTTCTGTACCCTAAGCCCCTTTTGCCGCCCTAACCCATTTTTCTGTACCCTAAGCCCTATTTGCCACCCTAACCCATTTTTTCTGTACCCTAAGCTCTTTTTGCCACCCTAACCCATTTTTTCTGTACCCTAAGCTCTTTTTGCCACCCTAACCCATTTTTTCTGTACCCTAAGCCCTATTTGCCGCCCTAACCCATTTTTCTGTACCCTAAGCCCTATTTGCCACCCTAACCCATTTTTTCTGTATCCTAAGCTCTTTTTGCCACCCTAACCCATTTTTTCTGTACCCTAAGCTCTTTTTGCCACCCTAACCCATTTTTTCTGTACCCTAAGCCCTATTTGCCACCCTAACCCTATTTTTTGTACCCTAAGCCCTATTTGCCACCCTAGCCCTATTTTTTGGTACCCAAACCCTCAAATCTCTCCCAACCTGGCTTTTTTGGTTCCAACTTGTTTTTTTGTCGAATTGGGCAGCTGGGCTCCATTTTGCACTTTTTCTTTCTTTAACAGGTCTGTCAGACTATAGAAAATGATGAGGCTTCAAATTGCTCCCAATCTGGCTGAAATTGCTACTGAAATAGTGGTTTTACTCTTTCCTCGGCTTTCTTTACCAGAAGCACTGTGTTAAAGAAACGAATCTCACAGTTGCCCGACATTACCCAGGCATTTTTACAACCTGCTATTCATTTTCTTTAACATAAGGCTTGTCTTATAGAAACTCATTATGTATGAATTGCATTAATACATGAGGTGGCTGTGCTAGCCCTTTTATGGTAAATGCAAAAGGCATTCAAGGTCGGGATTGAACCCGCAACCTCCTGCTCTCCCCACTTCTGAAAAAGAAGCATCATTAACCACTGCACCAAGCAACCACTATATGTAACAACTTTTGATCCACCTGAGGTAACTAATTAATCTTGGCCCAATGTTACCCAAGCTGCCTTCCATCTTTATAATACCAGCCTAGTTAGGGTATTTACTTCCCACCTATATACAATTATCTTAGCTAGGGTTGAATCTTTGAATTTAAGCAACAATTTCTCAACCACTGAATTTGCACCTGGTATTATAAATTTCAGTTGCAGATTCAGTGCAAGTGAAATTAGCAATTTAAGGGTCTAGTTTCGGGCAGCATTTACGTCTGCCTGAAACAATAAGATTATGTCACAGTTTCGGCTTAAATTCAAAGATTCAGACTTCCTGGAGTGGTAACTTAATCTAATATATTCAGCTTCAATTTCAGATGTCCTGAAAAAATAGAATTATGGTACAATTCAAGGTGTACTTGATGTTGTTTCTGAAACTAGTTAATTCGGTAACATTTTCGAGGCTCCTGAAAACTTGCATTTGGTGGTGTGATGGGAATCGCTGCTGGCTCCTCGGGGTGATGGAATGAATCACCGTGAGCAGATTTCGAGCGTGAGGAAGCAGCATGATTCATTCCATCACCGCAGGGCACGGAACGAGTCCACGGTGACTCGGATCGGCTCGGATCAAGAAAATGAAGCGTGTGGATGAGGCAATAAGGATCAAGTACGCCGATGGAGCGAAGGAGCGAGAAGCGACAGAGGCACCGATGTGTGGAGCAACAGACATGGGACGTGGAAGGCGAGAGCGTTACGACAACAGCTGGAGCCGGGCGCGGAATCGCGCCGGAGCAGATGGATAGATGCGATGCACGATGGAGAGCCCGCTGTGTGTATGGGTGTATACGGCCCGTAGACGCTGGAGTGGGGGAACGATGGAGTGCGCGATTCGTAGACGATAGCGAGTCGCATCGAAGGAATCACCACGCGCCCCGTGTGTCTTGATCCGACCGTCAATAGAGCCATCCACCTGCCACTGCCGCCGCTAGTCGATACACAATACGCATCCAAACTCACTTACCCCCGCACGACGTCCTCCATGTCTGATGGCCGCCGCGTCACGCCATTGGCCGGACCAATGCTGGAGGGGCCAGGGAGGAAGAGGATGAGTCGAGCTGCATGCAGTGCGAGGAGGGGGAGGAAGAGTATGGGCCGTATACGCGCAAGTCCGTCCGCGAGCGGTGGGAGTGGGAGGAAGAGGATGAGTGCGGGTACAACCTTGGAGGCAGCAGCGGGTTCTGCGACGACACGCTATCCACCGACAGGCCCCGTGAAGCTTCTGCCAAGGATTGTCCGGGAAAGTGGGTATTTGAGGGCGAAAATTTGCGATTTCCTTGTCCCAAATGTGGGTATTTTAGGCCCCAAATTCTTCAGGCCTTGTCCGAAGAGTGGGTATTTTAGGAGAGATTTTGGCGCAGAAAAAAAAAGCGCCACTTCGAAGGTTCGAACCGTTAACTATATGATCGCGGCAAAAACAGCAACAAAGGCACTATAATCAATTGTCAATTAAAGCACAAAAATGGTGCAGATAGTTAGCCCCTTGATATTTAGTAGTAGTGCTGGGCTCAAATGAGAGGTGAAAATGGGGTATATGGGTAAGGTGGTTCGTTAATAGATTATGATATATAAACGAAATAAAATGTTGAAAATATCACCGCCCATAGATAGGTCTTCTAGTCGTTCATGCGAGGTATTTCCACATCTTGGCCGTCCGACCCTACCACACCGCCGGTCCCACTCAAGCCGCGCCGGCTACGGACGTGCGGTATCACCAAAATTGAATTTTAGAAAAAAATGCGCGAATAATTCAGTCATTTACCCGTTTGCCTTTACTAAAACACTTATGCCATGCCCAGTCTTTCTCATACGCGCCCCCGCTCCGCACCTCCGAAAGAGCGCACTACGATTGTACCGCTCCGCAAACGCGAATTTCACAGAAAGTAAGTTTAAAATCGGGTTCTTGACCGATTTGCCTCAACTGAGGCTTGTAGTCCGGGCATGGTATAATATTCTCCCAGACACACGCCTCCGGCTGCACTCGATGCTACATCTGAGACTGCCAGTATCCAAACTGACTAGGCCAGAAACCAGTAATTCGAAAATTGCGATGATTATTACTCAGGATTTTCAGTAAGACCATTCTTGCAAGTAGATATATATATGCCAGGATACATATGCCGACGAGAATTGATCAGTGATTATTGCCTTCTCGGCATGATAGCATGACAGGCACCGAGCCTATCCAATACGATTTTGAATTGGATGAACCCTGCAATTGTGACCGGAGATGAATGTTGGGAGCTAAGGAAAGAGAGCAAAACCGGCTCTGGAAGCAGTGGAAACAACGGAGCGTCTAATCATATTTCGAATGAGATTTCAATAGGTGATGGAGTGTCAGCCATGCATAATCAAATCAGTCGATCGTAAGTTGAACCTTACTTTACAGCACGGGTTCTACTCTGATACGTTTCAAAAACGTAGGCACACGGCATTATCAGTGACCATTCTGCCGGTGCAACTTCGTGTTGATGAACTTGCCAATTAATTGAGTTGGAATCGTGATTCGGTCTCGGCAGCGGGATTGATGTGTTCGGTTGTGCAGTGGCGGCGCCATATGGGCAGTCGGCCGGGCAGGCCGCAGTGTGGTGGCGCAATTGATATGTAGGGGGTGCAGTCGCAGGGGCCAGGCCGGTAGGTGGCCAACTGCGAGAAAGCCGTGAGCAGTGACCCAAAAGGCCGAGGGAGACTTGATGTGCCGAACTGCTTGACGTCACCGGAATGGTCCGGTGGTTTCAACTCCAATAGCCCAAAAAGGTGATTTTGATTTGCTGAGCCTGTGGCTAGGGCTTGGCGTGGTCAAAAGAAGTGATGTCGGGGGTCAGTATGATCACAATCACGAGGGCTATAATTCTATGCAAACATATTGAACCTAGGAATTTTTTTTCATTCCGCTCTACACCAAGGAAGGTGAACCAGAGGGATTTTCGGACTTGATGAGATATTGGACGGTGGAGGGGTCAATACTGGTGCGCTTGAGCCAAGATTTATAGGCTATCGATGGGAGGTGACCCGTTTTGGCGAGAGCGAGGGATAAGTTATCGTTTTTCGGTGTGGGGGCGGGCTGTGTTGTGCGGGGTTTAGCGGCAGTCTGCGACCAGCCAAATTCTGGCCATACTGCGGGGTATGTCTACTTTTGGAAGGGTATATTGGATATATCCCATATTTGGTGGGGCATGGGGCCTATGTGTAACCTCTGGAATCCGAAAACAGGATATTGTAATTCAAGGTCCTTGATATCGCAGTCAGGGATGTGCAATGGAGGCTGGTTTTGTTTTTGAAATGATCTAGACGAGAAGCGGAGTATTTCAGGTGTGTGAGCAGAGAGGGGATGGAAATGGACGACTGCCAATCAACCACTTATACGTTTCGATTGGAATTAAAAGTAGGGTTAGGGTTAGGGTTATTGGAGGGGGGGACAGCCTGTCCCTGGGGTCTGCCCTAGGCCCTAGGGTCACCATTCCTAGGGTCACTGGGCCTGACCCGTGAAAAAGGCCGCTCCTCCCCAGGGTCACCCTAGAGGTTTCCCCTGGGACAGACCTCCACCAGAATCACGTTGCGACAGGCAGAGTCCGTCGCAATGGCTGCGATGCTCAGATACTAGTCCCCTGCGTCTTTCACCTCTGTGCATCACTACTGTTGCGATGGGCAGAGTCTGTCGCAGTGGTTGCGACACTCACACCCTAGTCCACTGTGTCTTTCACCTGTGCGCATCACTACTGTTGTGACAGGCAGGCTCCTTCCCAGTAGCTACATGGTTATCAAGCTGCTGTTCCTGAACCTTATGAATACACCCATGAAGGGCTTTTTTGCTGTAGCAAAAATGTAGCGAACCATCTTCCCATAATATTCCCAAATAATCAGAATATAATCAGAATATATTGAATATACAGATGGATATCATACGACTTATTATAGAGAACTCATAGGGTTCAAGGGGCATCGCTAACCTTAACCATAAGTCGGTGTTCAGGGCTGGGGCTAGGATTAACCTTAGGCCTAGGTATTGTGGACAGTGTCCATAGGGGTGACTCCAAGATGCAACACATCCTTCCAATATGATGATGTGCTGGGGGGCCAGTGGGGTGACTGGGAGGCACAGTGCGCCAGTCACCCCACTGGCCCCCCCAGAACATCATTGTATTGGAAGGATCATGGAAAAGAAAGTTAGTGGGTGCTACTCCTGAATATTTCGCAGCTGTTGCGATACTGTAAATAGGCAATATGGTGAAAGCCTTGAGAGCTCAGCCACTCATTGAACATAGCATCACAACTGTTGCGACACTGTAAACAGTCGACATGGTCAAGACCTTGAGTATGGCTGTAATAGTGTTCATAATCAATGCCCCCGGTACTGGGTGCTCTTGAAGCTTTCGCAGCTGTTGCGACACTATAAACAGACAATATGTGGAATGCCTTGAGAGCCCATCCACTCGGGCTATACGGTGTCACAACTGTTGCGACACTCTAAACCGGCAATACGGTGACATGTTGCAAGGAAGAGTCCTTACAATGAAGTCCTCAGCCTGCGGACCACTACTGTTGCGACACCCTTGTTTGGCATGGGCGGGGAGGAGCCACTCACCAGGTGAAGCACGCATGTGAGGCAAGGGAGTGATCTGTCGCAACGCTGGCGACAGAGCAGCCCGCTACACGTGCTACGTCCCGAGTCACGTAGTGATGTTCCAGCTTCCGCCTCAGGCCAAAAAGCCACAGCTTTTTGGCTTTGGTACCAAGGCCAAAGCCAGGCAAAAATTCCGGCCAGAGGCGGCCTGCAGCCCGGCTTGAGAAATCTGTAAGCCAAAGCCAAGCCAGAAAGCTGTGGCTTTTTACCACATTTTTCGATCAGATTCTCGCTCAGCTGGGGCGCGTTGGACCCCAAATAGGCTACAGTGATTTATTCCTATTTCACCACTTGATCATCCGATTTTCATGCGGCCACATCAATTATCGCCGACATCGTTGTTCCTCCCAACTCCCAATTTACGGACAAAGTGTTGAGTACTCTGGCCTAAACTGCAATCATTAATATCACTTTGGTCTCTAGATCTGGGTATCCTAATGAACCTGCATCTCTTATATGCAGTACTTGACTAGGACAGGACTTGACTCTCGCAGTGTGATGCAGAGAATGGCGGATCTTTCTGCTTTTCAAATTGCTCAAGGACAACATCTGACTGGTGGATATAAGTTACATCTGAGTCTTGGCACTAATTGCATCTGCATGTGAAATACCCTGGCCATTATATCTTGCTTGAATCACCTTTGTCAGCACACCTTTCAGTTTTTGCCTCGTCTTTTCCAACGGTCGCACAGATTCGCGGCGTATTTGTACTAAATGTCCCGGGTACGAACAGTTTCTTCCTTCATTACTGTATTAATTCGATATTTTTTTATGCGCAGGGGAACAAAGTGCATTGTTTCGAAGTCAACCATGCTCAGACGGCATCTAGAATCTAAGCATGAGGTCAGCTGAAATTTTTCCATTGGGACACAGCGTCACAACTGTTGCAACACCGTAGATGGGCAATATGGCCAAAGCCTTGAGAGCCCATCCACTTGGTCTACATAGCGTCGCAACTGTTGCGACACCGTAAACAGCCAATATGTTGAAGGCCTCGAGATTATCCTGAGTATTAGGCAATATGCTGAAAGCCACGAGAGCCGATCCACTCAGTGTACACTGCGTTGTAACTGTTGCGACATGATAAACAGGCAATAAGTTGAAGACATTGAGAGTCCAGCTACTCCGTGCACACGGCTTCGCAACTGTTGCGACACAGTAAACAGGCAATATGGTGAGGGTCTTGAGAGCCCAGCCACATAGTGTACACCGTGTTGCGACTGTTGCGACATGGTAAAGCGGCAATAAGGTGAAGGCATTGAGTCCAGCTACTCCGAGCTCACGGCATCGCAACTGTCGCGACATGGTAAACAGGCAATAAGTTGAAGGCATTGAGAGTCCAGCTACTCCGTGCACATGGTGTCGCAACTGTTGCGACACGGTAAACAGGCAAACAGGCAATATGGTGAGGGCCTTGAGGGCCCATCCACTCGGTGTACACCATGTCGCAACTGTTGTGACACTGTAAACAGGCAACATGTAATGAGGGCTGCAGCTTTAGTTTCAAGAACGAAGAACCATGAGGAAATTTTTGCAGTGGCTCTTAGCACATCCTTTTTAACCAAAAAACCGCCACCTTTTCGGATATTGTCCCGAATTTTGTGACTCAACTCAAGGGCCATACTAGAATTGTAAGTACATCCAGATAACTTGCAATGAGGACTGCAGCTTTGATTTCCAGGTTGAAAAGCCCTTAAGAAATTTTTGTAGTGTCCCTTTCAGCAATTTTGTGGGCAGACTTCTCCGATCAGCTTGCTTAAATGGCTTGCCCCGCTCACCAGTCAAGCACTGTATTGCCAATAGCTGTATGTGCGGGAGTATATCAAAACCTGGGACTCCAGAGTCCAGGAACACTTCTGACAGCACCATTGTCCGCATTCGGGCTAGTAGAATCCCTGGAATGATTCAGTATTATTGAACCGTTCAAATTGTGTACAAATAGTTTGAAAATCCAGGGGGAAAACTGAACAGAAACAAAAAGGGTTAAAACCGTGTAGAAATGTTTGGAAATGGAAACGGTTAGAGCCTTAAGGTATATGGGCACAAGACATTACTCACACCAATAACAAGCCACGCCCTATTCATATCCAGGCGCGAAAATTGATTGTTCAATCTATCTGTTCACTACAAGCCAAACAACTAGGTGGAATGGCTTGTGGCCAACATGTGGCAGAATAGCCGCAAGTCGGTCGCTTGAACCTGACACCAAGTTACCCATGTGTCCAAGTACAGTACACGAGTCATGGGCTCCAATGTGCGTCACATAGGAAAACTGGGCTTGGGAAGAATCAACCAAAGCATTGGCAATTAATTTTTGTGACTCATGCAATGGGCCACACAAGTAGGGATAACCAGCTCGGATCTGGTGTAGATTGAACACAGCTGCTCTCCCTTACTAGGAATCTACAAGAGATAGGGTTGACCTGTGCTGTCTGAATATGGTATTTAAATCTGATATCATTTTTTATTGTGCCTGTAAAAGAAAAAAATAAGTGGAACCTTTGGGTGTCTTCATTTCTATTCATACATTCAATCTGTATCACATGTCTCAGACACCGAAAAGGGAGTTGTGGAAAGGTGCAGAGGAGTATCCCCGATGACTCCGGTTAAACCTCTCGGATCTTTGACTATTGACTTAAGGGCATAGCTTTAATCCAACATTGGTGGCCCAGGCTTTCCAGATTTCAATTTGTAGTACTCCTGCGAGGATTAAAAAGGCATTGTGATTAACCATGACATACTCCCAAGGCCATATCAAGTGTCTGTCATTCAAGTCTGCAGGGCTGACGGCTGAATTCAGAACAATAGACACAAACCAAATCCAAGCAAAGTTCGGACCGGACTCACACTCCCCCAAAAAAACATCATTTCTGTGGAGTAAGGCCCTTTTGGGGAATCAATTTATTCAAGCAAGATTTACTGCACCGGATCGTCAAACCCACAACGTCACAATATATTATAAGCCCCCACTATAATTACTAACCAAGCTTCTGTGTTGAACTCCCTAACCCCCCTAATAAATTCATGGCCGGAGGTTGAATTGAGGGGTACAGCTTATATCAGCAGTACTACTGATATAAGCTGAACACTGGGACAAGCTAATGATGGGGTGAGAACTAGAGGGTCTATCGGGACATCGATTATCTATTCTAAGGGAACTAAAGTATTCCGGAGGAAATTCGCAGTGAGTCTAGAGGACATGTAGCGAACTTGAGGTTTTTTTCTATCAGAAATAAGGTATTTCCGAGGCTGAGTAGACTGCTCATGTAAACTGTGAATATCTCCACCAATTCCTGGTCCTTTCAGTGGAAAAGAAGACTGTTTGAATGCAACACTCTGGGTGCAGTTTGGGTGATCAGTGTTGTCAGTGACCAGTCAAAGGTCAAAAGGGTCTGACACAATTGACCACTTTGACCGCTTGACTGCGGTCTGACTGTCTTTGACCCTTTTATTGACCGTGGACCCACAAACCCAATTTTGAGCCTTCCTGCATCAAATACTGCTGCTTTACCATTGCGGTGTCATATATTTCCTCGTCTACATTATTTGTATCTTATGTTGCAAAGCCTGTCATGGTCAAGGCTTATTTTTGCCCAGTGAACAGAAAATACGGGCCTGATGGGGCTCATCTTGGGAAATGATGTGTGGGCCATATTACTCGACACCTCACAGTACTAACAGAAGATGACTCTTAATATATATGGGGCCACAGGGAGTGGAACAATTGGACACCAATTATAAGATGCCAACCCATTTGACCTTGTTTCTGCCTCCTCCACCATCACTTAACATGTTCAGAATAGCCTGTTCAATAAAGATGATTATGACAAGGCTCTCCCGTCCATCCATGATACTCCAAGAATTATTTGAATACCCCCAACTGGACACAGAAAATATTGAGAATTGGGATTGGTTTAAATAAATAAAAATTATTTGGAAAAGCAGAACTTGAGTTCACCGGAAGACCTACTGATGAAGAATATGACTCATTTACTCATACTAGATACACTAATCGGTTTTTTCTACATTTTTGTGTGGTTTATAAATATTTTTCACAAACGGTCAAAAAGGGTCAAAAGGGTCAAAAAAGCGGTCTGACAATGGTCAAAGGTCAAGACATTTGGTCAAGCCCGGTCAGGCCCGGTCAATGACAACACTGTGGGTGATGGCGGTATTGACCAGGTGTTGACAGGGGCCTTTTATAAAACAAGGCCTAAAGGTGCGGCATCGTTCGGCACTAGCCCATAGGGCAAATGTAGGGTGTGTATAACAAAACCTGTAGAGGGGAAGCAGGGCTACACGCCCATACCAAAATCTTGTGATTCTAAGATTCCATGGAGGAATGAATTTTTGCAACGGGCTCGCATCAGATCGGGCCGATAATGCTAGGCTTTTCTGGTGTCTAAGCATCTGCCAGCAAGCATTGATGTTAACCCAGAATATATAAGGATAATGATACTCAGTGAATTCTTGACCAAATCACTCAAACCAAAGTGAAAACTGACCGAAATCACTCTCCTGATTTTACTGCACATCTGCCAGCAAGCTTTTCTGGTGTCTAAGCATCTGCAAGCAAACATTGATTGCAACCAGAATATAGGGCCATATATGAATATAATGAACAGGCTACTACTGCACGATTCCTGATCAAATCACTCAAACCAAAAGTGGAAACTGATCAGAATCACTGTCCTGATTTTTCTAAACAGCCACCTGCAACATTTCTGGTGTCTGACTCACCACCTCTGGCGCTGAAATGGGCCTGAATATAATGGATGGCCCACCACCCAGCGGATTCTTGACCAAATCACTCAGACCAAAGGGGAAAACTCACCGGAATCACCCTCCTGATTTTGCTGCCATCCACCAGCAAGTCGTTCCCCAACTTATCCCTGTGTCAGCAAGCATTGATGGGGTGCATCGCAGATCGAGCCCTCACGAATATAATGAATGCTCCAGCGCTGCACGGATTCTTGACCAAATCGCTGAAACGAAAAGTGGAGTCCCGCCGGAATCACCTTCCAGATTATGCTGCATGGCCGCCAGAAAGCTTTTCCGATGTATAACACCCTGCCAGCAAGGAAAGGTGGGATTTCGGACCGTTTCGGCCGTAGCGGCGCTAATACAAGGCCAAATGTCCTGAGGGATCAATCAATATTGTTCCCCTGATTTTTCTTGACCCACCCATATGAGTGCCAGCAAGCTTTTCCAGAACTTTCCTGATCGAGAGTCATTGGCCCCACCCAATGACTGGAACATTTCTATAGGAATAGGGACAACTTCGTAGACATCATTCTCTTGGAACCCAGCTAACTCTTTGTTGAGTCCCTCTCTCCAGTGCTCTGCATCTGGGTCGTTTATTGCTTTGTCCCAGCTGGAAGGATCGAGACTGCTCTGTGTAGCAAATGCTTCAGCAATGGCTTCATCAAGACTTGCCAGCATTATAGCCTCTGGCACATCAGGATCCTCTGGTTCAGAGGAGCTGTCGTCCTGTGCATTGCGCTCTGCAATTTCTGCTTCACGCTGAGCTTTGGATTGACTTTGTTTCCCCTTTGCAATTTGCTCATATGCTGCATTGGGGTGTCGAGCTTGGACAGAGTCCGCGCCATCTTCGTCACTTAGTTACTTCGCTTAGCACTGTGAAAGTTTGTGAGTTTGATCGCATTCCGTGAAAGTTCATGACTTCAGCTGGATTTAGTGGAACTTCGTCACTTCCTCTGTACACCGTAAAAGCTCGTAACTTAACATGTATCAATGATCTAGCTGATGCCAACTGTTCTGTATCCACCTGTAACCCAACTCCGAGCAGTTAGGGCGCGCTGCGCTTGCCCTAACTGCAGGTATTCATTGGTTAGAGTTCGAGTTAGAGTTAGAGGTTAGGGATAGGGTGTTAGGGTTAAAGGACCGAAATTTCCGCGGGAGCGAGGCTTTAGTGTGCCAACCTGTGATGCCCCCTGAGCAAAGCGAGGGAGGGGAGGGGCATCGAATGGATGGCCCTCTTCATGCAAATGAAGGAAAACTTTTGTGAAGCGGATCAGCGCATCAAAATAACACTGATGGCCACTCTGGTGGCTTGATGGCTCTGCTTCAAATCTGATTTAATAGAAGTGACGAGGTTTCCCGGAAATTACTTCAAATGACGAACTTTCACGCTTTCCCATCAAACTCATGAAGTTTCCCATTCCTAAGCGAAGTAACTAAGTGACGAGGATGGGTACGACTCCTTGGACACGAGTGTGCAGTGTGCTTCAACTCTGACTCCAGCGACTCTATGCAATGGTGAAGTACCTCTGGCAGATGGATGAACAATCTGTGGTTCATGTTCTGCTGGTTCATCAGGATGGTCCCCCACTTAACCTGGTACATCTGGAGAAATCGGAGTGGCCCCCACTGAACCTGGGATGGTTAAAAGTGGTGTATCATCATTGTCATCATCATAGTACAGAGTGGATTTCAACCAAATACTTTGAGAAAGCTCTTCGTACTGCTGTCGTGAAGTAGCTGTTGGTTCCAGCTTAGGTTCAACCGGTACATATGGTGCTTCGTCAAATTTGACGTGCTTAGAAGTAATGATTTTGCCATATGTTCCGTTGGGCTTGATAACCAGCAGGTCATATGCTTTACTTCCCTCGTGATATCCGATGAGGATACAATGTTTGGCCTTATCTCCAAATTCTGTTTGTGCCGTTTTTCCTTAGGAATCAGAGGATAGGCACAGCATCCAAATGTATGCAGATGACGAATGTTCACAGGTCGATCAAACATAATCTCATGTGGTATTCAATAGCTTTTAGCAGATGTGGGTGACCGATTTAGAGTATATGCGGCAGCTTTCATTGCCAAAACCCAGAATCTTTGAGGTAACCTTGAAGCGATCAGCATAGTGGTTGCTCGAGAAACCAAAGTCTGGTTCATGCGCTCAGCTGCCCCATTTTGTTCAGGTGTGTATGGTGCAGTTAATTCGTGGATAATTCCCTCGTCTCTGAACCTCTGTTCCATCTGCTTGGATGTGAATTCACCACCACCATCTGAGCGGAAAATCGAGTCCAGCCCTCACAGAATTCCCAGTTTGCAATATGAGTATGGAAGAATGCCTCAACTTGCTTGCGGAATATTCTTAGGCATTCATAGACTTCAGATTTCTTCTTGGCAAAAAAGGACCCATACATGGGAGCCATAGTGGTCATATATGACAATCCAGTATCGGACTCCACCAGGACCCTCAGGGGTTACTGGACCACCTACATCACAGGATATTATGTCCAGTGGGCCTCGTGCTTCACTTCTGCTTCGGGGGAATGGCTGCTTTTTCATTTTCCCCAGAGTGCATGGCTCACAGAATTTGGGTACTCCAGTAAGCGATGTTATTTCACCAAGCTGACCTTTCCTAAGCATGCACTGCAAGGAAGGGAAATTGGTATGTCCAGTCACACTGTGAAGCAGATTGATGTCCATAGCAAATAAATCCTCAGGGTCTTGGCTCAGAAGGGTGCATGTGATATGGTAGAGCCCATTCTTATGTTGAGCTTCCATCATTCAGTGACCATTTCTATCCCGAACGATGCACCTGTCGGCACTAAAATCACACTTATAGCCCTTTTTAGCCAGTCGGTGAACAGATAGATACGAGGGTTACTCCAAAGGATGGCATGTGTAAGGCTCGATGAAAACTCACATCAGTCTTCCCATGTTTTGTTGGGCAAGATAACCTCGCAATGCCTGTACCAACAGCTTCAGCAAATGAGTCGTTTCCCAGACGCACAAGTTTTGGAGGGTCTAAGACCTGGTACGAACCAGTCTCAAACCAGTCCTGATGTGCGGTCATAACATTTGATGCACCTGAGTCAATGATCACTGCTGATTTTGCACGCTCTGAGTCACTCAAGACATAAGCAGACATAGCAGCATAAGATTTAGGAGTGACAGAGGCTACAGCTAAATTGGCATTGTCCTCATCATCAGAATCCGAAAGAGAAGCAGCAGAGGCCTGAGTCTTTCCACCACGCTGCCGGCCTTTCTTTCCTGGTGGTTTGCCCTTTTTGGCTTCCTGAACTAGATTCTTTAGATGGTGACATTCCTCGGATGTAGATGTATGTGATTTGTTGGAGCCATGAATGAGGCAGTGTGTGTCATTACTGCCAGTGGATGATTTGCCTTTGGTACTGCCCTGAACTTTAGCAGTGAGGGCAGATTCATCCTCTTTGGGATCAGGACGCTTGCCGATAGTAAGGAGGCGAGCGCGGACTTTGTCCCAAGTCATTGATGTTCCAAGAGAGGAAACAATATTTCCTCTGATGCCCATCCAATAAGAGTCCTCTGGAAGGGTGCTAAGCAGTATGAGGGGCTGCAGATCAGGCGAGATGGGTACTTCAACCGTGCAAGATGATCAAAATAACCCTTGATAATGCCGATATGGGTTTCCATCTTTGTTCGATCTATGAGCTCTGTGTCGCTCTCCAGCACCAGCTTGGTGGAGAAGAGATTTGCCAGAACCCCCATGGCGGTATCAGCACGATTATCCTCCTCAAAACGCTCCTGGAGTTTGGCCCACAAGTTTGAACCACTTGGTTCATCAACATACTCCATGCGCAGTTCGAATGAAAGGAATTTATTGATGATTCCCAACGCATGGCTGTTGCGCTCTGCAGGAGTGTCTTTGAACACTATGCCAGCAAGGGGTGTAGCACCAGGGAGAGGGGTGTTAGCAGCAGCAGCAATGAGAGCATCAGCAGCAGAAGGAGCCTGGATCACATTTTGAAGCAGTGTAAACACTCCTTCTCTGTGCAGCTCCATCATTGACATGGAACATTGGCCATTGTTCTGCACCCGAGAGTTCGGAGGGATCCGGGCCAGTTGTCATATTTGACATCCTGTGAAAATCCGAGGGGATAGCAGATGGACGTGTGAAAATGTATGTGAGGCAGTGCCTGCAATGCTCTAGCTCTAATGAGCGAGCGGTGAGTCTTCCTGTAGTTACGTCTCAGAGCGACAGCGCTTTGGGGCCCATAACCTAACAGGATCTGTAAATGCGTGGAAGGCGCATACAACAACATGATAAGTAAGGAACACATATGTAGGTAGGTATGAGCACTCACCCTCAGTCTCCCACTTTGTGGGATAAAAGACTGAGGGACAAGAGCGAGTATGTACACTATATATACAAGAAATCCGAGTACAGCTGTAATTGACAGTTGCCATCATTTTCACCATGATGTGAATCAAGAAGCTCATCATCCTGAAATAATAGACATGAAGAAGAAATGTATACACCAGATTAACATTGGACATACCATATCTTCCGGGTTGGATGCCTCCGAGTCATTGTCAGACCCAGCATCATCATCAGAGCTTGCTTGACTAGGCAATGTATCCAGAGGCAGCAATGATTGTGATGAACGGGGTGTAAATTCAGTTGGCGGGTTCATAGGTGCTGGGGTGCCAAGAGATGTGTCATTGTCTGATGGATGAGGTGCTATCAGAGCACGGCTTCGAAGAGTGCGAATTTGGACAATAGAATGTCCACCATGGTCTAGTAACCATTGAAGAGTTTGTGAATGCTTGGCTATCGAGTGGCCAGGAACAAGGAGTTTTGTCAACCTAATAACCGCATAGGCACTGGTGACTTTCATTTGTACACCATCCAATGGAGATGGCCAGGACCCATTGTGAGCAACAAGCTCACCCTCTGCAAGAGGTACTTTGCCAATAACCAGCATTACAAGCTGACCTGCACAAATCTGGGCAGGTTGAAGAGGAAGACCAATTGAATCCATCTTCATCAAGTGCTTGTATAACTGTGAAACACAGTCAACCTCCTGTGCCAGCTTCTTGACCTTTTCCTCCTGTGTCTCGCTTGACCAGTCCAAAGTTGACAGCTCAACCAGATCAGGAATTGATTTCTTGAGAACAGTGCCAGCAAGAATTGGGAGTGAGCTTGTAGCATCTGAGACAGCTCCCTTAATCTTTGCAATATGAGCGAGATCAATGACACTGCTTGAGTCTGCAGCAGCTAGACTGGGAATAGAGCATGCAGTGCTTATGCTTCGCATGGACTGTCGAATCTGGTGGCCAATTTTCACAATATGTGTGTTTGTGAGCAGTGCATGGAGACAAGGTGGGATGTGAGCCTCAGATTTAATATGCAGTACCTCATAGCATGAAATTAATGTCACATAGCTGGATACAAAAAATTAAAACTTACTTGGAATATAGAGATTTTCTCTGGACAACAAAGTTGAATGATAGCAGGCGTATCACCAGCACATTTGACAGAGAGTGAGATAACAATTGGCTCTGTAAGAGGGGATGATGCTAGAGCTTCAAGTATTTCATCACATGCTGAGTCTATAAGTGCTTGTGAACTGAAATAAACAGTTGGTATATCAGAAACTTTGAAGGGTGGAAGGTCACGGAAGGGATCAAGGACAATATGCTGCACATTCTTGCAAAGGGATGAATTCACACTCTCGTGAAAGTTTCGTTCACCTGTAGAATGGTATTAGGCTGCATGATATAAAGAGATAACAGCCAACTTCTCGGATTATCTATGTAAAGTAAGCGAGTGGGTGGGTGTCCATGTCGCTGAAGCTCAGCCTGCATGCGCCATAGACCCTAACCTCTAACCCGAACCCTAACCGGTGAATACAGAAATGGGTTTGCAGGTGGATACAGAATTGATACCATCAAAATAAATCAGAAAGTTCGTAACTATTCAACTCAAGTCATGAACTTTCACAGAATCCCATCAAAGTCACGAAGTTTCGCCGCGCTAAGCGAAGTAACTAAGTGACGAAGATGGTGCGGACTCCCGAGCAATTGGATTTTCATTGTATCCTACATATTAACAAATGAATGAAGTCCCTGAAAAAGTAAGGGAAGCGCACCATGTCAAATAAGTTTCATACCACATTCACACTTGAATGCCTCCGGATGGCCAGGTAAACAGAATGGCAGCCATACAAAGATTGGTAGAAGGTAAAGATCAGCAGGTGTTAGCCCGCTAGTTCCACCTTGTTCAAGTGCAAAGACAGGGCCAATGGGGCGGATCCAAAGCTCCCCATTTTTATAGCAATTTGGTCTAGGCTTCCCAGGGCCATCAGTTTCTTTAATAATCTTAGCCAAGTTTGCCTTGAGCCATTGGTGGTTTGCAGAAAGGGCCTGGACCTCAGCTTCCTGTCTCTGTTTGTGCCAACTCAGCATTTGCTGAATCATCATTCTCTGCTTCCGTGTCTCCTAAACTCTCCTCAAAAATGCGTTCCCTCAGATCTTGAGGTTCATCCTCAAAAGCAGCCGCAGCAGCCAGATCTTTATTGAGTTGCACTATTGAATTTGTGTTTTCCAGCTCTGTGCGATGGGATGGGACTAAAAAAAGCCAGTCAGCAAATAGTGGTACTCAGAAAAAATATAAAATCATTACTGGCAGGTCCAATGGAGCTTGGTTGCTGTGAGGCTCGTGAACCAAAAAAACCAGTAACTGTACTAGCGAGTTTCTTTGCAGTGCGTTGGATGACATTAGAGCGGCCAGTTGCAGGCTCAAATGAGCTATGAGTTACGCTCCCAGAGCCGCTGGGGACAGGTGCCGGCTGGCTTTCCGAGTCGGCATTTTGTAGCTGCGTAAATGATCTTTTGAGAGTCTTCTTTGGTCGACCAGCCCCCTGGCGGGCACCACCCCAGTTAGGATTTTGGGATTTGCCCTGAGTTTCGTTGTTCATTGGAGACTGAGGGTTGAGAGGGGGAAGGCAAAAGGGAAGGGTCGCGCACTAATTAAGATTAACGGAATTATATCAAGTGTCATCACGGCACTACGGAACCTCCCGCGTGCCGTTACAGGTTAATCACGATTAATATCACTGTCAGTGCTTGGAACCTCCTAGGCTCGTCCCCATCCGGTATCTGAATAAACATGTACACATTGATCGCTCGAGACCTCCCCATGGAGTCGTTTTTGGTGATGGATTTTCCCCCCGCCATTTGAAGCGCTCGACTTGGTAGAATTTCGGGAAAAGTTGAAAATTTTGGGTAAAGAGGAAACATGGACCATTTTGAATTCTCTATCGAACAAGCCCAACATGTTTTTTGACTAAAAAAAAGTATGTTGGGCTCATTCAATGTAGAATTTAAAACTGTTGATGTTACAACCGGGGTCCAAATTTTCAAATTTCTGTAAAATTTCTTTAAGTCGAGCGCTTCAAATGGCGGGGGAAATTTCCTTCCGCCAAAAGCGCGACATGGGGGCCCAGTCCGCTCGCGATTGATCGTTGCCATTGTTCTTGTTTTGTCTGATGTTGGCTGTGTTTGCATATCTCCCCGATTCAGCCTTAATTCCGAGTCTGTGAAATCGCGAGCGTCGACTGGTTCGCGAGTCTAGGAACCTCCGGAGATCGCGGCCCGCGCTTAAGTCGTGTTTAACCCAATTGGGTTAAACTTGACAACAGACATGCACCATGAGCCGGAAAAAAGAGAGGCGGGAATCATCTTACGATATGACATATGGAAATATCCAGGGGCACACAGCTCAGATCACTCAATCATTGGCGCGAGCTTGGGTAATTTGGAAAAGAAAGATTCGCATTTGTACAACCTCATCCACGACTCGGTACATGTATGGTGAGAAGGGAAATAAGGGGGAATAAATGTGATGGTGGGTGATAACCCTCGCATCCATCCGATGCCCCAAAGAATCACGGAGGGAATAATAAAAACGAACAAAACTCAGACTCACAAACTGCCCCTCGAACCTATAAGCCCAGCCCTTGTCCCCGAGCTCGTCCGCGACGCGGCAAAGTACACGACCGCGCGCGGGATCATTTCCTGTCTTTCGGGAGTTCATGAGGTGTTAGTCAACAGCAATAACGAAAAGGCGGGGAGCACGGAGTGTGAACGGAAGCGGGAGTGTAGCAAAAAATGAAATAAAAGCAGGCTGGTGAACGCCAAATAAAAATTAGAAGTCGCGAGCGCGGAACAAGTTCCATCGCCCATTTTAGGGAGCGAGCAGCAACCAGCCACCAAATCGAAGAACACTATCACACGTGTGTCCCGCGCATCAAAAAAAAGAAAAGAAAACACCCGCGCATGCCTACATCGAAAACAGGAAGCCCACCGATAAGAAAAAACCCCAACCAAAAGATAGAAGAAATGGGGAAACGCTCAGTCGCACCGAGGTACGGCTAGCCCACAGTCAAAAGTCGCGCAAGGTGATGATGATGCGAACGCAGGCATGCAACCCAACAAATGATACGCATGAAAGCGAAAGAAAGAGAGGGGAAACCACGCACCCATCCAACGCGTTGTGCCGCAGCTGCTGAATATCTGCGAAGGAGTCCGTTTGCATTGATGAGGGGGGAGGACCTGCAGGTAAGGTGTGTCAGCGTAGAAGGGGTAAAACATGCCCAGGACGACGTAAGATAGACACGGTTTTCATCTGGCGCAGAGTAAACACGCTTATCGCCACTCGCCACATGCACAAATCCCACCCCACGCCGGCGCGCGCAGCACCTTCACGGAACTAAAGCACCGGATCGAGTCCCGACCGCCATTCGTTACTCCCATCATCCCTCCCCGCCGCACTCAACGAATCTCGAGCTGACCAACGGTGTACGGGGGGCACGTCAGTGTAGACGATGTAGACACTACAGGCTGCACCCAATAGAAAAACGGTATTGTTCCCTCTAGCTAACGCGAAGAAGGCGTGATCCGCGGGCGGAGGAGCGAGCGGGAGGTAGGAGAACGTGTGGGTGAGTTCCAGAACGTGGGAGCGGGGGAGGGGCGGTGGGAGTTCGGGTGCACGGACTACTTCTCCCTTGCGTGGAATGGGCGAAGAGAGTGCAGTGGAGGAGAAGAAAGCGTAGTGGAGGCAGGGCGCGCGGAGATGAGAAGCAGAGATGATGAGGGGGCGCAGCCGCATGCGGAGTGCGTACCGCGGCTCCGCGGATTCGTCTTGCGTGTCGATACAGAGGTTGTTGCTGAGAGGAGCGCGGAAGGACATTCGCATGCGGGGAAGTGCGGCGGTGCACAGAGCGATTAGGCTTTCCTGCAATGGCTTGGAGCACGTCGGTGGCAGCAGCGGAGCAGATGGATGAAGAGGACGTAGCGGGGGACTCGAGTAGAGTCGCACGGTGTCATGCCCGCTCGTGCGCTCTTGAGTATCTTCAGGCGCGCGTGCAGCATCGAGAAGGCGTACGCCTCGGGTGTTGCTGAGTACGAGGACAACGCAGAGCTGGCGCATGACGAATAAGAATACGCGATCGGAGGGGGGAGCGTCGGCAGTAATAGTAGACGTAGTGAACAAAGACACGGAATTGTTCGCCTGCACCTCGTTCCACATGTGGCAAGCTTGTGCGTGCTCCAGCTCTTCGGTGTTTGCTGCTTTTTCATCTTCGACCTTTGCGCTTCAGCGAAGGATTTGCTGGTGTTGAGCCTACAGGCGGCGTGCGTGGCTGAGTGCTTGGTCTGGTATGAGGAGGATGATGGGCGGACGGCGAAGGTGGCGCTGGTCAAAAGCTTTAAGGGAAGAGACGACAAGGCTGACGCGTCGGCACGTGTACGGCCAAAGACGCCACAACAACGCGCGCTTTTTTCCCACCGCTCAACTCGGGCTTGCACCCTTTAAATATTTAATCAGAGCAACAAATGGGACCTGGTAAAGATGACGCAGTGTTGACCAGTTGAAGTTGTGTATGTCTGAGGCATATTTTAAACTTATTTTTATTTGAGTCGCTAGCGCGCCGTGAACACTGGCGTTCAGACGCAAGTGGGAGCCTTAAATTTTGTTTAATTTCATTCACAGGCAGCTTGCAGAAAACTCTGCATGAATTGATTCCTTGAGTCCGGTTTCAAAATTAATACTATCATAAATGCTCGAACCAAGCCTATGAGACTGTCAACCTTTGTAAGGCCATTCACTGGGCTCATTCATGTGCAATGAACGTGTTCTCCCCGTTTTGATGCAGCCAGCCTTCAAGCTTTCTTTACATGTTCGGTAGGCATGTAGGTTCTTACTGTGGCGCCACGCACGTCTGATGACAGTTGCAGCAATTCTAGCTCTCCTTCGGCTGTTCAATTGCACTAACTAACTTCAGGCCCTGTTGCTCATCCCTCCAGATTCTTTTCTCTCTTACGCCGTCGGCTTCTCGTACTGCGTAACAGGCTAGCACGTTATCCTCTACCCCCCTTGCCGCCGCGTCCATTTTGTCCTTCCCTTACCCTTGTATTCAACGGTGTATCTTGTTAACATTTTCCTTCTGTTGACTCTGCGCACCGGATAAGTACGATTTGTGAGCAGCCACTCCGGATATCGAGGCGCACGTCTATGGTCTGCACAACTATACTTTCTTCAACCCGTACATAGCCTATTGCGGCTATTCCAATTCCACCGCGCCGCACTCAATGCACAGCGAAGGAGTGGGCGATTGGTGGGAATATATATTTTACACCCACTATGTAATAGGGCTCCGGAAGGAAAGTGAGTGGGATAGTGCCAGAAAAAAAAAGAAAGAAATAGAAGCGTGAGGCAGCTTCGTGCCCTAAGAAACTGCTATAGCATCTACGCGACGAGCACTGCCACTCGCGCGGGGGGTCACGCACGCGCATGCGCAGCCGATATACCATTGCGGTCGGCATAACGAACACATCGCCCCGGGCCTACCCCAAAAGGTGCTCCGAGAAAAAAAAGCAGAAAGAATAATACCGTCAAGGAGGGACCCGGCGTCAAAAAGGGCGGACAAAATAAATACAAAAGGAAGGAGAAAACGAATAAAAAAATGAATGAATGACTAACGGCTCCCTTGCCCTGCATCCATCCAGCTCCGAGCCGCCCGTATGCAGACATGCATGTGAACAGATAAAGACATCAGCATACAATTTGAGTGCGTATGGGCAAAGTGAAGAATTAATTAGCAAGAAACGACAAATTATATAATTTGAGCAGGAACAGAAGAAGGAAAGAATAGTCGCACCAATCAACGTGCAAACCGCGCCAACCAATGCGCCAACCTCGTGCCGATGCGCAGACAGGAATCGAGGCGCCAACCAACGCGCAGACCTCACCCGAAACCTCGCGCACGGCCAAGCCGAAACCCGGCATGCAAACATCCAGACCAGTAAGATAGATATTGAGGATGAAAAGCAATGAGGAAGTGGAGGTGGGTAAAAGCGAATCATGGGTGTGCGAGTCATCATCAGGGGAAGGACGTAGATGCTGCCAAAATGCGTATCTTTGCGACAGCAACAAAAATAAAAATGAAAGCGCAGCGAAGAACGAATAGCCCTCCGCGAAAATAAAATAGAAATTGCGAATAATAAACCGGAAAGCAACGCATAGGCGAACACTGCCCTTCTACCCATATACGCCGAACCCTGCTCGTGCGCGACGCGGAAGGGCTGCGCCACTACGCGTGGGATCATCCCCTGCGTTTCGAGGGTCTATGTCGTGCGTGTCAACGATAAGGAGGGGAGTATGGAATGTGAGCGGGAGTTAGAATGTGGCAAAAAAAAAAAGAAAAATTGGAGGTCGTGCGACGTACAGCAAGTTTCCTCGCCCCTTTTGGGACGTGAGCAGCCGCCAACCACCAGCTCAAAGAAAACCATCAAAGTCCCGTACAGCCGAGAAAAATAAAAGCACTCGCCTGCCCACCGGCAAGACAAGAAACCACGCCGATGGGCAACCCCCAATAAAAACAAGGAGAAGAAAAGAGATGACAGGAAATAAAAACACTCAGCTCTCCCTACATCGTCGAGCTCTTGCCGCAGGATGTCTGTCCGTACACGAATGGGCAGACAGACCCGTGAACAGTGAAAGAAATCAGTGAATAAATTCAGCAAGTACGAACGTGGGCGCACAAAACGAAGAATTACATCTCCTATCAGGTAAATAATCAGTAAATAAATCCAGCAATAGGAAACGTGGGCGCGCAAAAAGAAGAAGTATCTGTTGGCAATTGAATAATTGACTGAATATGCGCAAAACGAAGAATAAATGAGAAGGAAGAATAGTCACACCAATAAATGCACAACCACGAGTCGAAAGATGAGCGCATCTTCTATCAACCAACAAACTAATTTGTGGTTCCAACACGGTTAGTACCTCTCTCTCCTGTTTACTCAACATTGACATCCTTTGTACAGCCCACAATTTTCGACTGAATCTCAGGTTATTACGTCGGTGTTACTATCCTCTTCAGTGTCGTTGTGTTTTTGGGTCTGGGGTGTTGGTTTTAGTGGAGTTCATCTGGAGTCGCATACACCCTAGCTGAACTTGGAATTCATTTGTTTTCCCTCTCATCTTTGTGAATATTGTGCGCAAACGGGAGGGCAAACCCCACCAGAATCCCTCTGAATTCGGCCAAATCTGTAGTGACGTATGTTTTTCTACAAATCCTCTTTTTTTTTTTTTTTTTTTTTTTTTGGAGCGTTTAGATAATACAACTCAGTCTGCAATGCATTCCAAGCGTACCCGCTGGTTTAATTGGTAGTTGCCAATATAGCCGGGAAGTTTGTCCTGGAGGAAATGCCGTTACGCACAGGTTTCAAGCCTTTGTGTGGGACTCTGGCCATTAATTTAACCTATTCCATTTTTTCGAGTGTTGGGCCATATACCCACTAAAACCCCCTTCTGTCTTGTCCAGTCATCCGGCAGGGCATCTTCATCAAGGAGCGTTCCGCTCCAAGTGTTAAGTACTAACTGTTTATTGGTCGCTAGACCACCGAACCGGACTCGATTTGTGAGTAATTTATCTCTCTTCAGAGTCAGGTTCATTATGGCTACCCATCGGTTATGTATTTCAGACTCAGATGAATCACTATGTGTTTCAAACATTCTCTCATTTCGTAATTTCCAAATCAGGTGCATCGACGTTGAGACAGTGATTGTGAATAGGCGATTCTTACCGGGTAAAATACGCCCTTTGGTCGATCTAAACCGTGACAGTCCACACCCGAGGAGTAATCCCCAATTTAATTTTATCCAAGATGCATATCCAAGCTTCCAGAATTTTTCCGCAAGTCTCCAGATCTGTTGGGTACCAGGAGCGAGGCATTCTAGCATGATGTGCTCAAGTGTTTCTGGCACCCGGCATGTATGACATTGTCCAAATATTTCACAGTTGGGAATATGGTCCCAGAAATACCCTACATGGTAAATATCATGTATGCATTTCCACAAAAAATTACGGGTTAGTCGGTGGATAGTGTTCGATCTTATTGAGCTCCAGACAGCAGCTGTAGTTGGCTCGTATCCAAATTGTTCGTGAATACTAGACTGTATGCGGGCGAGATTGCACGCGGTTGACTTGCGATGCGGTCGACTTCCCAAGGACTGTATTATTTTGGTAAAAAGGCGCTGGTTTCCATCTTTCAGAAGCATCCCCGGTGAAGTGAACATCATGTCTGTTTCGGTATCCAGGGTTGTTGGTGTGCCCTGTAGATTTTTCAGCTCCACTGCTGGATTGATATGTGACTTCTTGAACCAAGTTCTCCCAGTTCGCTCCTGCAATGCGGTGATAGCACATTTAATCAGCTGATAGTTCGGGTCGAGCGGGTTGCTCTCGCTGTCGGTGCGGTTTGTTACGAGGGTACTGCCAAGAAATTTGGAGCGGGAGTGGATAATAAGTGGAACAGATAGAGGAGTGTTCAGGAGCACGTAAAGTAAGCCACCCAAAATGCCTGTATTAAATGAGGGATACAGTTCCAGGTTATCTGATGCAAGGAGCAAGGAGTTTTTCATTTGGATCTCGAGATTTTTCCGAATTAGGATCAGCGCAAGTACCTGTGCATGTGCTTCGCCTGGGTGGATTATTTTTGCATGTAAGAACACTTCAAGGTTTGTAGGATCCGGATTTAGAGACCTGTGTCGCTTCGTTGATATCGACGTTGTGTGATCTTCGGAGGCAAAAATTCTGTAGCCATGCGAAAAGTCTGTCAAACGGAATTCCGGATCAAAAGTCACCACGTCATCTCCATCTTCAAGGTCATCGCCATGCTCTTGCTGTTCATTTCTGGCTTTCTCCGGTGGGGAAAGGGCAAGTTCTTCGCAAAGGTCCTCGTTGGGCGTCAGGGGGTTCCATTTAGGCTGAAGACAATCCAACAGAAGTTTTGCCATCTCAATGCATTCTCCTGGATGATTGCATCCATATTCATTTCGATCTCGTCGACAGGGGGGGCAGCCACAGTTCCTTCTTGCAATTCCGGAAGGATTTAGCGTATGGGGCTGTCTGGCCAGCGTAGTCTTCCGATCCGCAATTGCCAGGAGGTCCGCAACACTGCGTGTATTATGATTGAGTCGTAAGCACTTGAAGGCTTCTTTCCTACGAATTTTTTCGAGTCTGGACTCAACAGTTGTGATATGGTTCCATATAGGCATCTCGAGCCGTACCTTCTTCGAAATTGATAAGCCTGTGAACTCAAGGCGGTATTTTTTGGCCGCAGAAATCATACGCTGGAGATCAAGGGGCAACGGGTTGTTCCTCCAGGACGGTATGTGCACTTTTTGCAAAAACAGATTGTATACGGACCCCTGATGATTCGTTGTCTGGCTCGCATCCCAGCGCTTGATAATGGTGTGTTCCGCGAAGAACGACCAATTTTCTCGATCATCCCCGTCTCGCAGGAATTCCTTCAGGTTCCACAAGTCTATTGCTTCATTCCTTGAGTGGAGGTCAAGAATCTGCTTTCCTCCGTTGTTGAGTGAGAGGGACATCGTATTGTGAGCTATTCGTGCTTTCTTTCCTTCCCATAGGAAGTCGTCTCGCATTCTGATCAATTTTTTCTCGATTTCATTCGGCATGCCTTGAACTCGGGTCAGGTATTGGGTTCTTCCGCCAATGAGCATGTTTATTATATGTCGTCTGCCTTCCACTGTCGGTTTTTTGGTGTCCCAGCGGGTGAGATCCCTCGCAATCTTTTCCAGTATCTCAGGCCACGGTGTTAGGTAAGGTACATCGTTGCCAATCCACGCTCCAAGGAATCTACTCGTCTGTTTGTCCGGGATGATTGCAAGGTCAGTACTAATCCTTGCGGACATAGGGCTTATTTTTCGGTCCAGAACCACTTGTGCTCTGTACTCGGGCGAACCAAATGGTAAGATAGCCGTCTTGCGCATATTAAATTTTGCGGTTGATGCTGTGCACCATAGGTCGAGAATATTCCAAAGGCTCGTCCAAGAGTCTGAGTCAGACAGGTAGATGGTCGTGTCATCAGCGAAGAGAGAAATGAGCAGCTTGCGGTCCGTTCCAGGTACGCTAATTCCTTTGATGTCAGATTTCCGTATCAAGCAGGCCAACGGCTCGATGGCCAGGTTGAATAATAAGCAAGATAGTGGGTCGCCTTGGCGGACACCCCGTTTCACAGTAAAAGGTTGGCTCAGTTCGCCATTGATCATTACCCGGGTTTGAGCATCGGTGTACAGGGTTTTGACGAGCTTACCAAATTTATGTGGGAAGCGCATTTGTTCGAGGACCGTTAGGAGGTATTCATGGTCTATTTTATCGTAAGCTTTTTCCTGGTCAAGGCCGACCACAACCCCCGTTTTCTTCCACAGCTTCGGCATAGTTGAGTAAGTGTTTTAATTGTTTTACTTGATCTTCAATCTTACGACCCTTCATGAATCCCGCCTGATCGCGATGTATAAGTTCGGGTGCAACTTCGGCTAGCCTCAGAGAGTAGGCCTTGGTCAACAATTTATAGTCGGAGTTGAGCAGGGTGATTGGGCGATAATTTGCGACTTGCGCGCGATCTCCCTTTTGTATATAGGGCACATCCATCCCGTGTTGAAATCCGTATTTGGGGCCATTCCGTAGGTCTCAATATCTTCGTACAGGAGTTCAAGGAATTCCATAATGTCCCAGGCATCTTCACCTTCATTTTTACATTCAATTTCTAACCATTTGTAGAATTCGTAGGGAAGGCCATCTGTTCCTGGGGCAGAGCCGTTGTTGGACAATTTCAGAGCGTTCCTCACCTCAAATGCAAGGAGGCGTTGCTCCATTAAATCATGTTGACATTTATTCAGGTGAGCCTCGCAGTTGTCGAGGACCACAGATGTTGCGAGAATTTTTGCATAGCTGTCGGGTTTATCTTTATCCTGAATAGTATCGTGATAAGTGCGTGCAATTTCAGCCATTTCCCTGGGACGTGATACATATTCTGGGGTGTCTGTAGTCTCATTCGGTTTCAAAAACTCGTGGATTGACTCTTGAACGTGGTATCCCGCTGCAGATCGGGTCCAGAAACTGCTATGCAGGGTCTCTCCTTCGACGTCATATCGGGTCTGTGATAAATCCTTTTTATCTTGTGCTCGGTCTCTCAAAGTGTCGTTTATTTTCTTTTCAAGGATATATGCGGCAAGGTTTCGATCCTCCATTGATAAAGTGGTATCGTGAACTCGAGCATCTTTCCTTTTACCCGCCATCCCCTTCCTGGCTACTTCGCTGCCAGACTTCCCCCTTCCACTACGAAAAGTGGTATCGTGAAACTCGAGCATCTTTCCTTTTACCGCCATCCCCTTCCTGGCTACTTCGCTGCCAGACTTCCCCCTTCCACTACGAACTGGCTAATCCACGACATTCTTCTCCATCCTCGCTTTCTCAGACTCAGGCGCCGTGTGGACGCCTGCCCCGGCATGGCCTCATGAACTCATACCGATCAGTGGGAGTCTAGACTCCTGATTGCTGGTGATTGAACTCATTTGTCACCGGGACATTAAGGAAAAAATATATTTCACCTTATCTCACTTCCAGTAATAGCCTATGTGCGACTGGTACTTCTGCATGCACGGATTCGGGACTGGGTAAAATTCCTACAGCTGTTCTAACGGAGTCTACAGAGCGAAATCGTTGCAATTTTCAGGCAAAATATGTATACCTATGACACGGTATGTTTTGCGCATATACATTCACTGCCTAGGAAAGCGGGCACCATGGACCACGGCTTGTCCCAACTACTGCATTCGATCACCTGTCCTGTCAACATCTAGCTTTCCGGGGAGCAGTTCTCTAGCCTCCTGAGGCTCGTTTTGACTCTCCTCATCGTATTCTGGACTCCGGGACCTTCCTACCCTTGCATGAACGCCGCTCTTTCCCTTATGCTCGCGCGCAGAATATGCATCGGAACGGTTCTCTCTTGATTTCTTCTCTGTGTCCTTCCGAAATTAACAAGTTCACAAGTTGCAACTTCAATTCAGCACATCCATTCTCGCGCTGCTAGGTATCGGGATTAATCGCTTAATTCTTTCTTCGCATTCGACCGCGCCCGCCGTACTACGAATTGATTGCGACTTGCGCAATATCCCATCCAGCGTCTGGCAGACAAATCTCTCGGCCAGTGCTTTTTCTCTATTTATCTACATATTTACGCCTGCGCCCGAGGTCGCGAATTTCAGCGAGAGAACCGATTTACCGAGCTCAATCTTGGTATTATCTGCGCTCACATGTAAGGGTTCGATTGCCGGCGTCCGAGTGGCGGTATTTTACGAATTATTCTCTATTTCTGTTGATTTCGCATATACAGGTTCGGTGCTATGAATTTCGGCAGATATTGTCCATTTCCTGGCTGCGGTATGGGGCAAAACCTGGTTCGGTATGGTGCAAAACCTGATTCGTTCACGCCGCGCGTCCAGCTCCACGTCACTCTAATCTCCCGATTCCTCCTGAGTGTTCATAATCCAACCGGATATCGCATTGCGTGCCCATGGATCGCAGTACCTCACCCGGGCCTCATCTTTTTTTCCGACATTAATTCACCGGGGCCTCATTTTGTATCGATTTTTGAGGTGAATATTCATCGCTTGACGAGCTTTTCAGTCTTTTTCTGGTTGTCTGCTCTCGGCCAGGACTCTTCTCCGCAATGTGAAACCTGCTCCGAGCCGACTGCGGACGGATTTTCAGGAGAGTTACTCGTCTTTCCTCCACGCCAATTCTTTCAATTACGTCGCGGATATAGTGATATATTTTAGACCTTCTCCTTCACTTCGTTCGGCCGCTGCTCGACTTCCTACATACAATTCACCAAATCGTCATTATTTCTTCCTGCTCTGCCGCATCTTCCTCTGTTTGTGGCTCCTCATTCCACCACCTTACAATGCAACCAAACTCTGCTCCTTATCCGATTCCACAAGCACCGTGCCGAACGGACCCCCGCCTTGGCTCATTTTACTCGCCTATAGACCAAATAGCCCCACTTTCGTTCAATCCCCTCATGTATGACTTCTGTGTCATTTTTCGTGCGTATTTTCCCTACCTTTGTGGCCCCTAGATCCATATTTCCCTGGCGAACGGAATGTGTTTGCTTCCGGATTAGTTGTCATTTCTCAATCCGCCGTTATAAGCTCATGGATCACCCTCCCTTTTCGCAAAGCATTCACCACTCCATTCTGTGTCACTCACTTGTGGCTATTCCAGACAGCCACCACGGAACGGCAACCTACCAGGTCCCGAAAAATTGGTTATTCCCAGGGATTCATTTCGACGCAAATCGTCTCAGATTGTCGAGGGTTTTGCCGGCCGGCATGGTCGGTTTTGATCGGGCTACCGATCAATTTGCCATTACCCTTGGAATGGCGGGGTTGCCGAGGCACTGAAACTTTTTTCGGGTGCCATCCACTGGACGCCTCTCAGCCGAGGATAAGGTTCTAATCCGAGCAGTCAAGTAACTATTCCGCCGATGTAACCAGAGCATTGGAGATAACAATAATTATGGCCCGATATCGATCTCGTTGCTTTCCTCATGTCCTGCAAGTGGACGCTTTGGCTTCCTTAAATACGCAGTAAGTCACTTACCATTTAAAGTTCCGGTTATGATTATGAAGCCGTCAACTTTTAGCGCCACTGTTGGAGAGATGTCTGTCCCGACCTGGCAGGCACCGGATGCAGGATATCACCGGCGCCGCACGCCTCTCATTGACATCATACATTTGGCACTGTCTCCTCACTCGTCCTGCCTCTTTGGATGCGCATGCAATTTTTGTTTGTTTCGGTGGACTCCGCGAAATTCCAGATATCGATCTCGGTGCTGCTCTAGCTTCATGACTATTCCAACGTTCCCGTTTCGGTATGCGTTATTCCACCAAAGGAATAATCATCATTCACCCTGCCACCTCTGTCCATACCGGGTACAAGGTCCCTGGTACCTGGGCATGAAGGTTCCTGCGACTCACTATTGGCGCAGCAACAGCAGGTTGTATGAACGCTGTGCCGTCACTGCGGTAAGCCCATCACATACTTAAAGCAAAGGGCTCAAACCCCAGCAGTCATCTCCCGCTTAGCCTTCGATGTCAGTCTCCGGCCGTTACTCGTCCTTCTATGATCCCTTTGCCAAGGGCAACGTCGTTGGAGCTTCAGACGTCTTTCCCGAATCCAAAGCTCACTCTTTTTTACATGTCGACGCGCCGCCTCCGTACGCCACCCTCAAACGCGTCCTCAACGTCGTCTCTGCCAAGGCGATTTCCCAGCCTGAGGCCAATGGATCCGATTCACTCACCTACAACACCAGCACCAATCTCGGAATCCACGGCCAAGGCACTGTCATCGCCAACTGCACCAGTCCGACCGGCCTTCTGTTTTCCTTCTCGACCGAGGACGACTCAAAGTCGTCTCTGTATGCCCAGATCACCGAGTTCGCCGTCGATCTTTGGTACGGCCCCACAGCGCCCGTAGGCAGCACTGGATATGTGCCGCCCGACCGTGTATCGATTAAAGGCTCCGTCGTCAACGAGCCTCCCAGTGCCCCCACAAGGACGTTCCTACGCCCAGAGAGGGCGGGTGAGGCACGCTACTGGATCTCCGTCGATCACAAAAACGGTATCTTGCGATTTGGCAGAGACTACGCCAACCTTGCCTTCGTTTTATACGAGGCCAAACTGAAGCAGAAGGTTGATCCGGGTGTCTGGCACTGGATCGACGAAAAGGTATGATCTATGGCTTCTCATGGAGGAAGCACAGCGAGTCTGACAGCATCTCGTAGTATGCCTTCATTGACCACCTCACGACGGTCAATGTTCAGCAACGGGGAGGCAACCTCACAGCGGTAACTCGGCAGTTTCCCGAAGCCGAATCAGGCGCTGAAGTACTTTCTTTTCTTTGCGTATAGCGTTCTCTCCAGCTTGTGTCTCTGCCGCTACCCGTCGTCCAGAAACTGCCACCCATAATCATACCCAGCGCCTCAATTACTCTTGACCAAATCGCCATGGGCACTGCCACCGTTCCAGCCAACTTGAGTGCCGAGTGTCAGGTCCTCTACTCCAACATCGCGGGCCCGAACATTATCCTTGACACGCCCGACTTCCCCGAATTTAGTCAGGCTATCGAGCGCAGCGTCAACACGGAGGGCCTCCTTTGCCAGAAATTGCTCAAGAAGAAAGCGAGCGATTTCGGAAAGGAGGACTTCATGAGCACCTACCTTCGTATCACGCTTGGTGCTGACTTGGGCAACTCACCTGGACCGCCGTATGTTCTCGAGATCTGGCCCGCCCTGCATGCGTGAGTTGCCGCGTGCACCTTGCCTGTTTTCTCCATCTTATTGACCTCGAAAAGCTCCCCCATCCACAACCACGGCGAGTCTCATGCTGTGATCAAGGTTTTGCACGGAAAAATCAAGGCGTACTATTTCACGTCGCTCTACGACGCCAACCCTATTGGCCCACCAGCTAATCTCGAGAAGGGGGACATTACCTGGATCGACCCGGAAAACTACCAGGTTCACCAACTGTCCAACGAGAGTACGGCTGCAGCACTTTTTTCGGGCAGCGCACAAAACTTACCGTTGGACAGGTAGAGACGGCTCCGTGTGCTGTACCATCCAATGCTATTCGTATGGCACAAAGGATATACGCCACTATGAGGCTTTCGACTACGTGAATGAAACGACGCACGAGGTTAAGCCCTTCGAGCCTAACAGGTCAGTCTTTTCGGGAGACTCATGATCTACGGATGGGTTGACTGAATCGGGCATGTGTTTGTCTCAGTGACATGCGCTACGATGAATTCAAGGCTGCGCTCAAGCAGGAGTGGTCCAAGCGCTGGGACCAAGTCTTCAAAGCCTGAGAGACGTCCAATTTAAATCTTTATGTCGAACTAGATACAGATGCAGGAATCTCCGGTACATAGCGTGCGATGTTGAAGAATCTAAAATCACGTATACGCTGCAAATACGCTGGTTCGGAAGTTGAAAAAACTGTTTGTTTTGGGATGCATTTCCCGGGTTTCAGAGGAGCTCAAAGAGTTGACCATTGCTCCTTCAGAGATGATGCAATAAGGCGCTCAAGTATAAGTTGCGTGAATAGCAACAGAGGTCCACAAACAGAAGCAAAGTACCAGCGCGATTCTCTGCAGATTCGCATGTGTGTGTAAGACTCCACATGCGACTTGATTACTGGAATAAATGTGTGCATACAGCGGGTATACAATATCATCCTTGCGTTTCTCTCGCCACCTGTTACTTCTCCCCGAAAATCCGAACCACGACAAGTCCCGGCATTGCGCGGCAACATATGAATCTGATGGCCGCTCGAGCCGGTTCGTGCCTCTAGTCTACATCAATGCCCTTGTCATTCACTGGGGCCAATGACAAAGTTGTGAGCATGCCCGGAGGCACCTACCTGGATAAATCCGCAAAAATCGGGCAATCACCATGCTATTTTTATTTAGTTGATGGGAGCATGAGCAAGCTGGGGGCCAAACAAATCTGGCGGAAAACAACACAGGTGGCTTTGTTTCGGCCACAGCGTGGTCATGTGACATCGAATCAACTAACCAAAAATATGTCTGAGATCGGCTGATTTTTGCGGATTTTCCTATCTGGGTGCCTCCGGATGCCTCCGGCCTTTGTCATTGGCCCTGAATATTACCATAGGAACAGCTCAGTTGCGCATCCTCATCATATCGAAAGAATATCTTTTTTGTTTTTTAATCCTTGTTATTTGCCCCTCACCGCGTACGGCATGTTAGGCATACTTCTACACATGAGGTGTTCATAATGCTACTACAGAGTAGTGAGAGTCTATGAGTGTATCGATGCTGCGAAATCATGTCTGAGCACCAACATTAGGTGACTTCAGACAGGTGTGCTTGTGCACACCCATTAGAGGAGCGCCACGCAGCCTAGGAAAAGTAATGCAAGCAGTCACAAGCATAGGATATCTGGGGTACAGGCCTCCGGTGAGGGCAGGCACTGGTGAATAACGTAGAAGGCAGAAGGTAGAAAGAAAGGGAAGCATGGCATAAGGATGTAAAGGGAGCTGGGGAGAAATGTGGATCCATGAGACTGTGATGAATGAAACAGCGACTAGGGTCACGGGCTCTTCGAGCGGGCGCGTAGCTTGGGAACATAGTGTGAGGCGCGACATCGAGCGCCAAAGAGGAGGACACCGTGCTCCACCAGTAATTCAGCTTCCTCCCGAAGTAATACGGACACACAGTACGGTGCAGTCTGCCGGGTAGAGCGCTCCTCATTACTACACAATACATTCCGTTTTTGCTTGAACATCCTCGGATTTTTCTATTGAATCCTTCTCCCTTCATCCTTCCATACTAGCGCTTTGACCGTCTTTCCCATACGTACGCGAACACCGCATGCCCGCTGTGACAATGGCTGTCTCGCTTCAGAATGGACACCACCTACTGTCCCGTGGCCGGCCTTTTCCCTTCATCTTCGTATTGCACCCCAAGTCCATTGCGTGGCCTGTTCCTCACGCGGTCCCCAAATCAACCAGTCGAACGCATCATCTTTGCGGTTGCGTGGCTTCTCTCCCGCACCAACGCTACCTCACGCCCATTTGCCAATTTCTTGCCAGGTATTCGTCACCGTATCCCGCTTTGGAAAGGGCAGATTCCTGCTCATTCCGACGTCGTTAAACCCTACGGATCCAATTCAAAGAGGAGGAGGACCAACACGGAAAGCCTCTGCATGCGAAAATGAAGGTGCGTGCACATCGCACCTCCCGTAACACTTACGCTTAACCGTTCTTCCTCATCCCTACCTCTCATGAATCCCTCACACGCTGCGTCCCTCTCCTTTGTGATCTTACTAAACCCTCGACGCTGGCTTTTGACGGTACTTCACTGGTGACCGGTGCGTCGTATTGTGCTGCCAAATTTTCGTCCTTCTGAGACGCCACGTTCATCCACATGCAGCGCGCGTTCAACCCAATACGTGAGGTGCGTCGCCTCAATACTCTATCTTTCGCCGCTCTGATCCCGACTCTGGCGCGAGCTGGAGCATTCTATCGCGCGGGGTTTTGTTGCCGTCAGCATCGCTCTCAATGCAACAGCAAACGAGCACCTGTGCCCTTCACTCGAAGCGCGTTCGTCTCGTTTGCTCTTCTGTGAGAGCGCGCGGATGCCATCAATTGATGCTTTCTGCCTATCTAAGTGTTCTTTTATTTCCTGCTATGGCGTCCTCTCCTTCATATTCTCTGAAATGAACCAATTAAATTTTACACAAGGAAATCCTACCAGCTCGCGAATTGGACACTTCGGATATCTTGCGTGCATTGGTACCGGTGAATGTCGAATTCTATGCCTATTCTCTCGGTGCGTTCCTGCTCGATCCATCGTTCGTTCTTCGCACATTCTACCCACTCGGATATTATCAATCCATTTTTCTCGGCCATACCCTTGCGTGTCTGCACTGACCGTGTGGTCAGTGTTCTTTGGTTTAGTTTTCCGAAGTCTTCGTTCATCCGGTGGGCACCGTAGAGTGGCTGTGCTTCATCGATTATCGTCGAATCGTTCAGAACTTCCGTCAGGTTCTTTGCTGCCGATACAAGCGAGGAAATTAATTGGCATGACACATGTGCTTACCGCGATTTTTTTTAGGAAATATGCCAAAAAGGACGCAGAAACCGTATCGAACGCGAAATCCAACCATGTTCAAGTTCCATATGCGAGAGAACAGTTATGGGCCAGGGCTTCGTCGGCCCAGCACGTTTGAACCTGCAAGAACTTGGAATAAGTGGAGAGTCTGTTCACGATCGCACTGGCCCGGGTGTGCGCAGTCTCGAAGAAGGTAGAGGACCTTATCTGGCTGGGTTGAACCTTCAGATTTCGGCGTCTTGTGCGTCAGAAAGTTTCGACGATGGTGCTACGACTAAGCGTTGGCCCAGGAGCTAGTGGATATGAGTGCAGACATACTGAAGGTAGCAGACGACAGATTAGTGTTTATGACTTTCCGATGGTCCTCCACCTGGAAAACACTGTAGCACCCATGATGACCCGAAGGAAGCCAGTTTCAGCGTATTAATGGACAGCGTTAATTCCACGCTTCCCTATTCAATGCTACTATCAAAGCACGGATGAACATCTGTAGGCCCTCGCATTGGAAATACTACCTGACTGATACCGAGTATAAAGTCACTAGTGTTTTGTTGGTGTAACGCAAACTGTGTGGGCTTGTTCGAACCATGAGTTGATGACAACTCCCTCGTCTATTGTGGGACGCAGGGAATTAGGATGAGCCACTGGAAGAAACGGGGTTGGTTCGCATTACTTATGAGGATCTCATTATGTTATTTTGATCCGAGTCTGATGCGCAGAAATAAGCATCACTCATCCTGTCTCCCACGTTCATCTTGCCGCTTGCGCTCATCATCGTATTCGGGAACAGGCAGGTCACAGGCCCAATCGCCTCCAATGAAAGTATTGCCGTTCAGATAGTGTCCGGGAATAATTTCCTACCTGATTGGATCCAATGAGACCATCTGTCACTGAATTTGCCGCCATCATCTCTGCCGAAACATGCACTGCATTCAGGCTCCAGGTAGCCGAAGCCATTTTTAGACGCTGCTAGGCGTGGCAAGGCGCCAAAATTCGTCGTGTAGCTTCGGCTAGGCTCGGCTAGTTGCCGGCCAAGGTCACCTCGCCACGCCTAGCAGCGTCTAGAAATAGCTCGGCTAGGCTCGGCTACCCTTGCGGCTAGCTGGACTCTGAACGCAGTGATGTGTCCAAACGGCTCGGTCCAAATCCACGCAGTCCTAGTTTCTTGGCAATTTCTTGTCACCATTTTAGCCCTGCCTTTCTTGCCTTTTGCTGGCCCCTAATCGGAAAATCCGAACTGCTCTTCCCATAGTGTTGCCGCAGTTAGGTTCTGAACCGCTGGCGAACCTGAACTGGACCTGAACCGGACCTGGGCTCCGGTTCGGTGGCTGTGAAATTCGTTGAACCGGACCCGAGGTCCAGTTCAAGGTTCCGGGAAGGCTGAACCTGCCCGAACGTCTTTGAACCTGAACCGGACCTGACTCCTAGATTCAACCAAAAGCGTGCGTAATGGCGAATTTCTTCCAGTAATAATATTACCTCAGCAGCTATTTACAGACCCCAGGCATGCCTTCAGAAATTGAGAATTCGACTGTGAACGACCAAATGAATAGTTTCGCACCTCGTGATGGCATCAATATATTTTCAACAATCATCAGAGACCTCGAACTTGGTGGTTGTGATGATTTTAGTAGATGTAGGTGAGTCTTTCCAGTGGAGGAAAGAAAAATCATCATGCTTATAAGTTCTCCAAGAAAATTTTGAGCCCACATCAAGCGTGGGAAAGGAAAAATCGGTCCGAACCCGTTTGAACCCGAACTGGACCTGAACCCGCAGTCCGGTCCAAGGTTCAGCAAATTCCCTGGGCCGGACCTGAGGTCCAGTTCAGGGTTCGGATTTTTTTGGTGTGAACCGGACCTGGACCGGACCGCGGCAACACTATCTTCCCGGTCCGGGTATCTGCTGCCCATGTCATGCGCCATAGTTCATCGTCCTTCAGAGGCCGGTTGTTGCACCTTTCACTGGAGGCGGACCGTATCTGAGGGTTGCTATAAAGTATGGATCTCTAGGATTACCCTGGAATCTCTCGGTTACAGCGCAACAAAATGTTATCTTTCGCAGTCCTCGCAGCAGTTGTAATCGCATGCACAGCAAGCGCCATCCCCGCAGACCCTACACAGAATGCACCGCGGAAGATCGGCCGTCGGTGCACCGGCCAGATACAATCCCTTGCTGATGTCGCGGCGGCGGAATTGTGCACAACGATAGTGGTAGGTATCCCGAACTATATGTTTACGCAGACATAACTGAATATTGGGATAGATCGGTGGGTTTACGGTTCCGGCTGGGCAAACCTTCAACTTGAATCCTCCCGACGGCGCGAGCGTGTCCCTCACTGGGGCCCTCACCTTTGGCTTCCAGGTATATACATTCTGTAGTCCAGTTTAAACTCACGCTCTCATCTCCGACGTCTACCAGACATGGGCAGGACCGCTCATGGTAAGCTGCGCGCGTCCCACATCAAATGCTCCGCTAATGTCTATGCCAGGTTATCACGGGGAATAACATTATCTGTGAGTACTTGGAATGCCGACCCCTTGATTCGCCGCTGAACTTGTTAATACAAGTCAATGGAAACGGACATGAGCTTGTCGGACAAGGAGAGCTATATTGGGTAAGCAAAATATGCATTTTCGTACGCAGCACGACGAGATCTAACCGCAGCTATGGTAGGACGGGGTACTGTGGTTAACATTCAGTCATGCGATTATCTAAAAACGCTCTTTAGCAAGGTGGAAACGGCGGTGTGACCAAACCTGCGCCGATGCTACGAATCAACATGGGAGGGAGTTTTTCCAATATCAAGATCTTAAACTCCCCGGCACGCGCGATTTCAGTCGGTAAGACTCTATTCTCCCCATTTTGACTCTGTAAATCTGATCTCGGGTCTGTTCACGCTCATAGGCGGGAACTCGCTAACCGTTAGCGCTGTTAATATCGACAATTGTAATATTATCGCCAATTTCCGTGGTTACACATACTACTGACCGCGATACTCTTCTAGCTGCTGGGTCGGTTCCAAACAGCAAATCTGGCAGCTCTGCCGCAGGTCATTTACCTCATATCACACACATACAACGATTTAACTAACCGTCCGATTCAGGACACAACACGGACGGCTTTGACGTCTCGGCACATGATGTCACTATCTCCGGGTGCACCGTGAAGAACCAGGGTATATACAATTTGAACGTCGCTGTGCATGCTGATTCATTTTGAGGTCTGTAGATGACTGCCTCGCCATCAACAGGGGCACGAACATCGTGTTCACCGGCAACACCTGCAGCGGTGGACACGGAATCTCAGTGGTTGGTTCCAGCCCTTTTCCATCTACCGTCCCCACACTCATTCTCAGTTAGGGCTCGATCAACAGCAATACTACTGTGGATGGCGTCCAGATAACAGGCAACACGGTTACGTCTAAGTCAGTTATACTTCCGCCTTTTTTTTTCTTTTTTTTCCCCAGAATTTGTATGTATACTCATCATGGACTTTTCAAAAGCACCAACGGCCTGCGCATCAAAACAGACGCGGTTGCGACAGGGTCATCGGTCAGCAACATTGTGTACAGCAACAACAAGCTATCAGGCATCACGGAGTTCGGTGTCCTTATTGACCAGAGTTACCCGTCGACATTAGGTGCCAGTCGGATAGATGCTTGCACGCATAGTACTTAGAACACCTTCCTATATTTACAGGAACCCCTGGAACCGGGGTGATAGTCAACGTCAGTTCTCCTTTGAAGACTACCCTTCCTCTTCATCTCATGAGACTCCTGTAGACAGTGACCTTCAGTGGCACAAACACCATCTCTGTCGGCTCGTCGGCGAAACGCGTCTCGGTCAACTGTGGCAGCACAGCCAGCTGTACTGGGTAAGATATTTATCTTTTGGCAGACTTCCTCCATGGCATTGATCAAGACCCCCCTTTGCAGGAAGTGGAACTTCGCGGGCTTGACTGTTACCGGGGGTTCAGCAGGTACCGTAAAAAATGCACCGGTCACTGGAGGATCCTTTTGAACGGTGGATGTAACATGATAATGATCTGTGCCCGGTATGCGGCAATATCAAAGCTCGTTTCCTTCATACGGTAGATTCGCTAGCGCATATTCCCGAAACCTTAGATCATATCCCTTCCAAGCCCGCAGTGCTCACAAATCAAGACGTGCGCCAATAATATCTTCAACTGAGCGAACAACGCGTGTACAAGACTAAAAGATGAGTTACGCACGTTGATCTCAAGTTGTTGCACGCACCGCAAAGATAATGTACATGAGAACGAGTGGACCAGATAGCGGACAAAAATATATTTAGTTGCAGATTTTGAACAACCCACCTACCCTTCTCGTTCAGGATAACTATCACATTCGGTGTTCCTGGTCCAAAGATCAGCCTACCTCTTCATTACGTCTATCTGTCAGTGCTCCGTGCTGGATGTTCCGTGGGAGGTGGATTTTGTCAACTTGCATATACTGAACAGACGCCGCCGCGGAGTTGGGCACTTCGAGCGTTCAACTACCGCATGGATTTATGGTGTGTGCACTGATAGTCCTTGTCTGTCGCTGCTGTGCGTTCCACGTCGGAAGGCAATAAAACTTTGATCTCGAGCTTTCCTAGGGGACACAGTTCTAAAGCTGAGAGACAACGCATGCAGCATCAACTCCTCATATGCCGCCAGAAGCCTCCAAAGTCTGCTTCACTCCGTTCTATGGATATTGTCCAAAAGAGCAGCACCACAATCTCATTGCGTAGTGATTTTACCACGGAGAACCGGCCCACTATGCAGAACCCGATCAATACCGCCAGCTTCTGTCAGTCCATTTTGTAATACCTCAGGCTCATCAGATATAATTCGCCTCCCCCCCACAAAAAATCTGTTTTTTTTGGCCACTCCCCTCGCCCTCCACGCCCATTTCTGTCCGCAGCTAGCAAAACTGGGCCGTTTAGTCTTCCCCTGCCTCAACACACTGACTTTCCAGCCGTTTTGATCCAATAAATTTACCATCATCATCTCGTCATTCCCTCTTCCTGGCGAACCCATACACGCTCAATTTCAACCACTCCACATCGAACAGTACGCGAAATGCCGTCGTGGCCCGGAAATCTAGCCAAACTAGTGGCATTTTGACGATCCTGTGCCGGCCATGACGCCGACGTGCCAAAAGTCACTACTGATCGACGCGCCACTCCTCGCGCTGCTCAGCACTCCACGGACCCCGCGTTCCTGCGCAGACCCTCTTCCATCCCTGCGCAGCTGGGCAGACCACACTCCACCATTCTCGCGCAGCTCCACAGACCGCCCAGGCTATTCTGGAGCAGCCCGGCAACTTCCGTTGCACATTGATGCGCCGTTCCCGCCCATTTAACACGCAGCTACGCACGCGGTTTTTTCCACTGCGCAGGCCCTCGCGCTCAGATCTCATCCGCTCCGCGCAGGGCGTCGCTGTAGCGCACTCCCGTGCGCTCCTCGCACCGAAGGGTGGGAGAAACGGCCTGATGGCCTTTTTTGATCAGGCGGGAAAGCGGGGCGGGCACCGAAGGGTGGGAAAAAGGCCTGATGGCCTTTTTTGATCAGCCATCAGACAGCAATTGTGCGGGAGTATCACCGTGTGCAACTGGTTTAATATGTATCTTGATGAATACGGACAACATAAATCCCTAAAAAATATGGATGGAGAGGTTTGCTACAGGCAAAAGACTTCTTAAAAACATGATTGTCACGTTTCAGCATTACTTTATTCCTGGAGGCCCCAAAACCGGTGCGGTTGAGTTGAGATTTTAAGTGTAGGTAGTTCTATAGGCTCTCCGTCGATTCCCAAATTGGATTTTCGAGAAAGTCGTTTTTCCCCACACTGTTCCCAGATGCCTTTTCGCAATTAGCATGTAAAAGCCTGGCCTTTTTCGAATGAGGGGGGGTACTTGAATATCGCAAGTTTATACTCAAAATTCCGCCAGGAAGTAGGAAACGACGTGGGTATGGAGTACGGATTTTTACAGGCAGTATAGAAAGTGCAGTAATTGTTTTCCTCAAGCTCCAACGGATGGTCGCCGATATTCCTAGGGTATCGCGAGATGTGGTCGCGTACTAACTGCACAGTTCATCAGCCGCTTTTTTCGGACTTGACTCTCTCCTTTTATCCGCGGTGGTTTTCCTGATTGCTGAATTACGCTCGAGTGTTTTGAACGTTCAAAGCTTGTAAGGCCAGGAAAAGAAAATGGACCGCACATATGCAAAAAAAAAAAAAACTTAGCGAGGAAATCTATTTTGCCTATTCAGAGCAGGGATAGATAGGTTCGTCGTGGAACGCAGATCTGCAGAGAAGGACGGAGTATTACCTTATTGTAAAAAATATCACGCACATGCGACAGAAAAAATGCCACGCAGACGCCAGTGGGCCCGATTGAACTTGGATCAGCATCTCGTGCAAGTATATCAGAACCAGGACTTTACTATGAGGGAGGGCGCCGGGATCACAGGCCTTTGTCTGCCTACCCTGAACTTGAAAAAAAATTGATACTTTGGTTGAAGAAAAATAAAGATGAACGTCATCACTGAATGGCCCACCCCCGAGTCGAAGGGGGGTCTTCCTGCATCCACTTCCTTTATCGCAGTAAGGAGAGCAAGCCTGCACCATGAGCCACAGGCCGTTACCTCCGGTAACTGGCGGGTGGGTAAGTCGGTGCGTTTGTTCGAGTAGCGGCGCGTGGACTGGCGGAGTGGTGGGCGTGCGTGTGAGAAGGCGCGCGGCATCCCATGATGCGGATGCCTTCTATGCGCTCCGAGGCTGAAGGCAAGAACAACTTCCACCTTCAACTGGCTACACCGACCTGAAACAATAATGGGACTCGATCAAAACAGAAGTCGAACAGACTGGAAGCCATTCCTCATCGCCTCCTTCTGCATCAACTTCGCTCTGCTGATTGGACAATGGGTGGGTGTATGCATTTTCGGAGTAGGAGTCAGAGTTACGGGATAATTAAAATATTAGTACACAGACGAATGCACATTCACCTCCACCTTGAATAGGACTTCAATCCTGATGCTGGGGAATGAAAATTCAAACGAAGATGACTTAGGAAAAATCAAAGAAAAAGCTTCTGCGTCTCCAGCACTAATGGCCCGCCCCCGGCTCGAACGAGGGTCCTTCTGCATCGAGATTTCAGTGAAGCCTCTGAAGCACCGCTCACCGCTGCGCACGTAAATAGCTATATTGGATCACTTTCCGTTTTCAACCACATTCGATATTAACCTGGTTGCGCGACAGCCATTGGAGCCACTGGCACCCGGTGGCTTTTTTGACGTGCGCAGCCGAATGGCTCCAACCCCGCCAAAATAGCCATCATTTAAACTTATTCAAGATTCCTGTTCCACACACAGCCATCATTCCGCCTGTATTCCCACTTCACATCCCACTACATACTCCGACGCACTGCATTTACATTCTAGTACTCATTTGATCTATTAGTTTCACATTCTCCATTTTACTTCATTCCTCTTAGTATAAATTCTGTACCTTACCTACCCACAAAATAGATTCGATTTTCCGTCTCGCCTTTAGCTCCTCGTCGTCCTCGCTCACGGTCCTCGTCGTTGCCGCTGAGTCTTGTGCTTTTGTCCTCTCGTCGTTTCTGTCCTTCGTCGTTCTCGCCGCCCTCGTCGCTGCCTCGTTCCTTGTCGTTTTGGTTTGAGCAAGCACTGAGCTTCGCTTGAACGAACCTCTTGATCTTCTTCTTCCACCTTCCTTCCTTTTGCAGCCGCATTCCCTTTATACTTATTTTGTTTTGGGTTTTGCTCACGCTCAGACGGACGGTCGGCCTATCAGCAGAGCAGACACGCACCGCGCGCTAGGGGCTGATATTTGTAAAGGCTTGTGGTCGGGTAGGTGAGTCCGTTCTCGAAGTGAGATTCAGCTATGAATGAAATATGCTGTAGTATGCACGCCGCACACAAACCTCCATCCATATCATCCGCTGAGCTCACCAATTACTTACATTAATTATGGCTATGAAATTCACAATATCCAACATTCAATGCTGATTCTTGGCGAAAAAATGAGCCACTCGTACAGAACAATTCAAAAAGGACCGTACAAAACAGGGAAAAAACCGACGAGCCTACCCATGGCCCGCCCCCGAGTCGAACGGGGGTTCTGGCCTTCCTTGCCGCTCTGAGAAGTGCAAGCGCGCATCGTGCGTTACAGGCCTATAGTTCTATACACTTTACACGCACTGAAGTGAAATCTAACTCGCGCTGAATAAAAAATAAGAATGAATGGGACTCAGACAAGAAAAAATCAAAGGAAAAAAGAATACTCAGTCTCATGGCCCGCCCCCGACTCGAGCGGGGGTCCTCCTGCATCAACTCATGATCGACACCAATATACTCAATTAGGTACAGCAGGCGCGCACGGTGCGCCACAGGCCGTTATTTCTATTAGCGGGTTCTTGGATAAATGTGTTCCTTTTGGAGAGCGAGTCAGTCAGACTCGCAATAAATAAAACATACCGGCCAGGCTAGCTACCCATACAGTACTACTTGCTTGTTTTCTGTAAACTCGTTGTTCATTTTTTGGACCACGCGAGTATAATATGAGCCCCGGCCCCGAGGCATAACGACAGGAGCCAGCGAATTCTGGGCTTGAATAAATGATTCTATGATTCAACTGGGTGGTTGTTACAGTGCGTTTCAAGCTTGAATAGGATAGATACTCGAAATGAATGGGACTGTGGCAAAAATGTTCATCGACTTTCTTTTTTTGCCAAAAAGTCTTAGATTTCCGAGCTTTATGGCCCGCCCCGAGTCGAACGGGGATCTTCCTGCATGATCGAAATTCCTCCCTTAATGAGAGTTGGTGCGCTTCGTGCGCTCCATGCCGGTATTGGCTTGAGCTGGCGGTTGGTTAGGTGTGTCAGTATTTGGAGTGAGATTCAGGTCGGGGAGAATAAAATATGTTGGAGTACGCACTTAACCGGGCGAGATCCACTTTCAACTCCACCGCCAACTGGAGCGTCTGAATCATTACCTGGAATAAAAATTGCAGCACATGGTTCATAGCCGGCCCCGGGTCGGACGGGGGTTGCCCTGCATTCTTTTCATTTTTTTTTTGATATGAGTGACAAGTGCATGACTTGTGCGTGAAAGAAGATGTATAAAAGTAACTATATGACAGAGTGTGTAAATTCCGGATCTGGATACCATACAATTCTAAATTCACGTATTTAGCATTGGTGGGACGTGAGGTTTCGTATCTGCCGCGCAAGACGGCCTCTATCCCACTGGTAATATCTAATATCTAATAGGAACAAAAAATTATTCCGTGAAGGTGTGAGAGCAAAAACCAAGGAAATGAAAGAGCCATCCGCGCATGATTGGTGTGCCGGCCGAAAACAATAGAATCCAAAAATATTCAGTAGACATAGAAGGATTATGCCGTGAAGGATGTGAGACTGAAAACCAAGGAAGCAAAAGGACTCATGTGCAGCGGCCGAGAACAATAGAATCTAAAAATATTCAATAGAAATAGCAATAGAAGGATCATGCCGTGAAGGATATGAGACTGAAAAACCAAGGAAGCAAAAGAGACCCATGTGCAGCAGCCGAGAACAACATAAATGGTCCCGCAAATGTCCGGGAAAAGCTACTCCAGAGAACAATAGAGTGTTGGAGGTGTAAACAGGACAATTGTGAACATCTCTCGATATTGGACAGTTTTACAAAGGAAGTTGTCGTTATTTCCAGTCGGCGATATCAATGACCCCATTTCTGTTCCTTTGGATCCTTCCTCAAATTCAGCATCCAGCCTATGGTCAGAGTCCCATTGGCTGGTTCAACCCTTTGAACACTCCCTGTAGTCGGGGAGATTATCCAACTTCGGGTATGTTGTGTTATGACTTCATCACGCATTATGACTTGATCATCTTTGGGTGATCTCTCATCGGAATTGAATAGATATCTTGAATGCGAGTAGCATCATGACGCTCCAGGAACAAATCTTTTGGAATTATATGCAACGTCAGTGCCACCATTGGATTCGATATCGAGTGCTTACTTTCACAGAATCCGTCCCTCTGACGTTTCAAAACTCCAACACCTCAGCTGTATCGGGTACTGCCGCTGATGGTGAATGGGCCTCTTTTATGCCTTTTAACAACGGCTTCCTCACACAGCGCATCGGCAACAACACACACAATACAATTTTCCATCAGTGCATTTCTCGCCATACATTGTCTTGCCACCATGCGTCGTCTTTTCGACATTCAATTCAACGTTGCGAGTCCAGAGACGATTGAAGAGGTTCGGTAGAATCCAGCCGACAGGTCATTCTATCATATTCAGCACTGTTTGATATACCTGCGGAATATGGTGACGTGTGATGCGGATCCGACCCTGGAGCATGATATTATTTTCGCGAATGGAACCGATGTCTGCCTCCGAGAATCTCCCACAGCAACTTTCAAGAGCCTGCATGTAGTACCCGATTTTTGCGGTGAGCGTCTTGCCAGTTGGCCGTGCATGTTGGAATTTTTACAAGGCTCATCGGGAAAAATTGCTGCGCGGCTACTTTTAGTCGCCCCAAAAGGATGATTGATATTGATCCGCGCGGCTTTTCTTGAAACTTGCCTAATTTCCTCCTCCAAACGGTCGAATGGCCAACAATATCTGAGATCTGTGATTGCACTATTGCGCGGTTCTTTAGGCCCAAGGTTTACACTTTTATTCAGAAGAACCTCTAAAAGGTTCGCAAAGTTTGACCGGGACGAAGACATTTCAAAAAAGACCATCGAGCAGTTCAGAGCATGCGCATACTAATACAGAGTACATAATTTGCACAGAATTATAGGAAATAGCTCTGCATTTATTTGAAAGCACGAGTCGATGCATTTTGCTGCTTACACTGAATGGCCTGGCTCGTTAACTGGTATGACCTTGTCGCCGGCAAGCGCGACCTTGCGCTTGCGAATGGATGCTCTGACGGGATTCGGGTCCTATGAGCAGAATTTTAATAGCATTTCCGTCAAGAGTGAATTTCGCACCTCGAATATTTCATTCAATTCCTCCCTGTGCTCCTGTTAGTTCAAGGGGGATGGCAGAAAAATAATGCGCTCACAGAGTGCGTCCTCGTGTTTCAACGACGAACAAGTAAATCACCACACATTCAAACAGGCCCCACGCGACGTAGACGCCTAGCCTGCATTGGCCATATGCTTCAACTGAGAACTAGAACGACATACAATAATACTGTGGGTTTCTCAGATTGGTAGGCGACAAATGGGCGAGGTCCACATACCTTCCATCCAATATTTTGCAGAGCGATAGGCCCAGCGTAGGTATTGACGAATGACGCACAAGCGACGGCCAAGGCATACCTGTCAACATATTCACACCTGGAGACGTTCTTGAGTTTGCCAGCTTACATTGCCATTCCCTTGGCTCTGGAAGGCACATTAACATTAAAATCACTCGTTTAGTTTTGAACGGGGCTTACCGACCCACCTTTGTCAGTCAGAGCGGTTCCCATCAACTACAACATGCATTACATGATTCCCATATTTCCAATGAATTAACTCACTGCCCCACAAGCAGACACCACAGTGTTAACGAAATTGAGAATCAAGCGGCCATTTTGGGAGCTCTATTGGTGTTAGGCAACATTTGAGATGAGTGTCATTGTCCACTTACTTGACACCAGCATTCTGGCGTATCAGCGTCAGAACATTTCGTCCTGGTTATACCCGGTTGGACTCACTCGGAATAGGATTGTCAAGAAATAGCTCGCGCTAGATGAGAGGGAGAACCGAAGCAACTGAAGCTCAATCTTACCCAAGTCCGCCTCCTTTCAAACTAGATGAGTGCCCCTCCAATAACAGCCTGATTGGACATAAACTGGGCATGCTACCCAGTTTTTTGCCCCAGGGAGGCCCAATTGTCTGATCATTGAGAATAAGATTATTTTGTAATTATACTCTATCACTAATTGCACACGAGTTCGCCCGTCAATTTTAGCCAGTTTTTAGGTCCATACAATAAGAGCTTATTGAGATACACGCAATTCTGTGAAAACGATCAAAAACGGCCGAAAATGAAAATTTTCTGGTCGCGCCTTCGGTACTGCCAACGGCTGTAATACGCCCTTACATATTCTGGTCGTGGCTGAATACGAAGGCCCTCCGGGAATCCCTTGGCACCTCCCACTACGCCTTATTATACGGTTGGACCGGTTAACAATTAAATTGTCACCAGCAGTTGCTATATGATGGCCCTCCGGGCATTCCCCAAGGTCAAAGTCAGTGAGCAAGCTGTTGCTGCAATAGTTCTGAGTCTGTTAAAGTTGGTAGCTCTTTCCAAAATATTTACAGCCATTGGATGGCTCTCCGAGCATTTTCTTGTATCTAGACATTTAGCAGAAGGTTGAAAGCGGTCGCATTTTTTTTTCTGAGTACATCTGTTGAAATCAGAATCTGCAGGAGGTTCGGACGTTTTCGGACTTCAGGCCTTGAGGTCCGATGATCTGTCACGGTGCCTAGCTTAACGACCGGTCCGCTGATCCGGCAAAAAGGCGCATGCAATAGACAAGTTTTAATTCTGAGGTACCTGAGTCGGTACCAGGAAAATACATTCGAGAATCCTATGAAGCAAAATGTCAGCCTTACCGGAACGCCGGAGCCGCAGATTGGCCGCAGCCTGCCGCAGCCCACGAAGTGCTCCAGCCATCTCTTGTTAAATGAAAGTTTACATTCCCGGCCCGTCTTAAAACTGATTTGTGTGTCACAGCCTCAAGATATAGGTACTAGGGAGAGCAACTGCAGTTCTCGCGCACAGTGCGGTTTGTAGGCTCGCGCAGTAGTGGGTGGAGTGCATGCTGCCACATTTACCACACAGCCAGAGCTTCAGATCACCCCAACCTATCCGAAGACTTTATCGCCGAGGCCAACTAGCGAAATGAGTTGTGGTTAACTTTGGCTCATAATTTTGGGAAAGTACCAGATTTGAAATTTACAGCGACTCTGGGTTAACTTTAGCCAGGATTAACCTAGTTTTTTCCGCCAAATGGATCGGAGGTTAAGATGTTACTGTGCATCAAAGATCTCAATCAAATCACTGAGTTTGCTGACGATTTTTCTCCAATGTGAATCTGCAGCAAGCCCATCGGAGCCATTTAAAGTTGTATTTGTTCTTTTTTGATTATGCGCAAGGCATGACAGATGATGGCTCAGCATTTGATAAAATTTATAAAGCCTAAGATTCTCTTTCGGTGCGGGCCTCGACCATTAAATTCCAGGCAACGGTTCTTTCTTTTTCGAGCACATATAAATTTAATCAGGATAAGCGTGCAAAGTGAAATTGAAATGACGGCAAATCGTAAAGTTCCACCCAGGCAAGGCAAAGGGGATTCCTTTATTCGGCCTCATTGGAGAACCCAGAAGGGCCAGCGGAACGGCGGGAAATAAGAGCTTTCGGCAAAAGCCGAGATGGTCCTAACATGGGAAGACAGCGTGGAAACATTTTTTTTGATGAAGAGATGAGCCAACAGGAGGGCGTAAATGGCCCTCTTCCAGCCAATCAGGGGCCTAGATCGACTTTTGATCGAGGGGGCTGTGAGACCTGGTATTCTACGGTAAGCTGTGACGTCTCAGTTTCCATATGTCAATGCTGTGGTGCCGGCACAGCTTCGCACACATCAGGAAAAAACACTTGTCTTGGTAGCGCTGGTAGCGCTACCGTAGCGCTACCGTAGCGCTACCAGCGCTACCAAGACAAGTGTTTGTTCCTGATGCAGCTGTGCGACAGGACAAGTACCGCACTGCCCCTCGCGTCTTATCTCGCCCCAGGACACTCTAAGTTCCTTGAGCCAGGCTCTACTTGTGTTCAAGATCGGGCCATATAATGTTTAACCAGAGCACCGGATTTCAGATATGCAACAGCAACCTTTACAACGCCGGCGGCGACCTAAACCTACAGGCCCATCACATCCGACGATTCCAGGTCATCCGGTGGCTGGTCAGTCATCCGCGGTTTTGGGACTCGGGGTTGGAGGATTGCAGCAGCAATCGGCGATTCAATATCATGAGATGTGCGATGCGGCAGTTCAACTACCTGGGTCAACTTTGAGAGCCAGCGGACGGGCCGCAGGATCTCAGCGTGAGTTGGCGCCGGGGGTTGTCAGGAACTCTGGCCATGGCAGCGCTGCGAGGCCAGCACCGTATGGTGCGTCTGAATATTCGTGCATACTCTTTCTCCTTCTCATTGCGTTCTAGATACGGCTCTTCGCCCACGTCACTCATCCAGCGACGGGAGTCCCCAAAGCCATCGTTGCCGAACTTGAGCACGTTGATGTGGCCGTCAGGCAGACTGCCCGCACCTGCTGCTACTCTACGTCAATTTAGTTCTCCATCAACGTTTTTTCCTTACACCAATCCTTGGTCCTATATGTCCGATGTTCAGAACGAATATCCTGCGACATATCCCTACTCCAACGGTACATTTATTACGACGGCAAATGTCAACCTTTATGGGCCAAAACGCCGTCGAGAGGACAGTGATGGAAAGTCTTTTTATTTATCTATTTTCGAACAGAGCCGCCAGCAGCTCACAAGATTCCACCGTGTAGATGAGTTGTTTTCGACGCAGCGAAAGGGTAAACGTCGTCGACAGAAAGAGGACGCAGTTGAGGTCTGCAAAGACTACCCGGCAGAAGCTACGATGTTGATATTTCAGCAGATCATTCCAAGCGAAGACATCAAGCTCATCAGTGAGATTGGGAGCGGCCCTGGATACTTCCTTCATGTTGGTCGCAATGAAGGCCGTGCTATTATCGTCAGGGTTTTCAATAGAAGCCCAACCGTTCGGCAGGTGAGCGAGGACTCCAATCAAGACTGTGGTAACTTATTGACAACTGGGTGAAGCGACTGGAATCGACAGTAGCTCTTTCGAAGGGATTCATGTGCGTACACTACCAACCGCTGGCTCCAATCATTCACAAGTTACTCGCCTCAGGCATCCAAACATACTCCGAATCCAGGGAATTTCTCCGCGACAATCCTTGATGCACTTTATAGCGTATGAAAATGATGCGTAATTAAATCTTAGAGCGATTGCTAGAGATTGATATTCCAGTCAGTTTACTGGAAGAATGCAGAAGGTCCACTTGCCGTCGCCCTCAAACATGATCTTGATAGGAGCATCGCGCTTGGGTTGAAAATGGTTGTCAATATATATAATTAACCTACGCCCGCTCACATGGAGTCTTCAGATTGCAGGACTTTCCGTACGTCGTGGACACTTGGCGGATTATTGTAATTTATTTTCTGCAGGCAGGGATGAACCATCTCTGCGTCCAAGGAGTATCTCTGGGATCTATGGGAGTGGAGGTGCGTTGGTACACTGAGATTTATGAACAGAAAGGCTCACCAGCCCAGAACTTTGATGTTTTCCTCGACGTGTTCCTACTGAGCATCAACCCACGAATGTCAGAAGAGAGCGATCCTGTAGAGTCACAAGAACCACAAGAAGACAAATCCTGGCATGTCTTCAATGCTTTGTGCCAAAAGGTACATTTCGTGGTCAACTGATTGTCAGACCACCACAAGTGCTGAGCACTATGTAGGTTTGATCTCCGCCAATCGTGTGATGCATCGTACGTTCTTGTTACTAGTCCCGAATCGTGCTCATGCATGTGGCCACAGACGAGGAAATTAGCAGGAAGCCTAGAACGCCGCGTTTTATTACGCCGCAGTTCCGTATCGACAAAGGGGATGTCTCGGTCATTTCAGTCGGCACAGTCGCGACGCACCCAAGCGAGATATAATCTTCTCCCATCCCGCCGGAGAATATGTCTGGTGCACCATAGATCGTGGAACGCAGACTTTGGCGACCGTCGCACGCCACATCACCCAGGATCTAGATATGAATCTGTCACCTCTGCTCAGGTTAAGACAGACTGACTGGCGAAGCGCACATCGCTGTGCGGGATACGTCCGCGAGGAGATTACGCTGGCGACCACAACGCTTGATAGTGCTGTCGTGGACAGCCATACACCCAGCCCGTTCGAAATTTGCTCCATTTGCCATGAAGTCGTCGGCCTCCATGAGGCGTTTCGATGTATATGTGGCTCTTTGAGTGAGTACGATTTTTTGCAGGTTCAGGGTAGAGCCGTAACCCTAGAAATGAGACTGTTGACACACGGACGTAGCCAAGTGAATTGCAGTGTAAATCCACGACACTAGCCAACCGGCTGGCTAGCAATGCGCCGTTGCGCTTAACCGCATAGTGCCATATTTCCATGGATTTGAGAGGATGGGGAAGTGGGGGGCGGGGTTTGATGGCGGGTTGTTGACGCAGGATACAATGGATTATTCAATATATGTATTTGATGCTGCGAAATCAGCTGATGGGGGGTATCAGTGGCCGCCCCGCCAGCGGGAGCATGCGGGCTAATAACCGACCGGGGGGGGCCGGTGACGGGGCGGGTCCCGCCCTTCTGCGCGCGGGCCAGTAACCGACCAGGGGACTCCCGACGGTGCCCACCAGGCGCTTGCCCTTGCTGCTGGCCAGATGGCAGGTGCAGGGTTCGGGTAAGAGTGCTTCTCACGGTGGCACTTGGCGCACAGCACCTCTGGCCACGGTGGGGGCGGGATGTGGGCGGGTGCTGCTGTTGTGCGGGACCGAGTAGGAGGGCGAATGGGGATTGATAATTGATTGGTAGGTGACTGCCTGTCAATGCGGGCGCGCCGGGCGGCCCGCCCCGCGACTGGGCCTCAGGTTGGGACAGGGCTCGGTTCACAGGGTTTTGCACACGGGCACTCGGCACACAACACCTCTGGCGGGTGTACGCACGGCGGGGGCAGGGGAGTGGGTGCTGCACGCCTCATGGGGCTTGATAAGCGACAGCACACGAAATTTACGCGATTGATCCAGACTTGATGCTTGACCCGAGTTGCAGGCGTCGCGCTTTGCACTTGACACTTGGTGTGCATTACATAATGTTTGAGACCGAGTTGGGGCGACCAGGAGGCTTAAAAGAGGTACAGGCGCAAGGTGGTGGTGGTGGAACGAAAGAGTCCAATTCACTTTAAACGATTGAACATCGTACCTCCATCGAAAGTTTTGGTCTGTTCAATGGGCTAGCACACTCTGAGGAAAGTATAAAGAGACGGATATGTTAAAAACAGCTAAATCAATAGGCGCCGATAATTTGCGAATATAACAAAGTATAACACTGTTTCTGAACGTGACGCCCAATTGGGAATAACCCCTATTACTGCGGTTCTCAGTGCTATTTAGCCGTTTTTGAAGCCCGGAACACAGGATTATGCCATCAGAATGGTTGGAACAGCCTAGATCTAGTGTCAGCGAAGGATCTGCGCATGTAGGCAATTTATTCGTTGCTAATCCAATCAAATGACTGAAAGGTGCTCTTCACTGCAGAACATATCGCCTCGCAACGTTCCCGCATCCGTACGAGGGAAGCTTGAAAGTGGACTAACAATTAACAAAATTATATTGAAAGTTGACGCAATTGTGTTGAACCCAGCCCCACACTCTGAGAATGTTCAGCCTTTTCCCTCCTAAATGTACGTCCCGACCTCTCACCTTGGATTCCAGCTCGTCCAGATACCCCTAACAGCATATACTTCCATGAAATCCTGTGGAATGGCATGGATACCCTTTTTCGATGTCGCGAACTGACTTTCGCATCGCAGATTGTGAACTGATTTCAGGTCGCGAACTCACCTTTGATCGCGAACTTTTTATTCTAAACGTCTTCAATATAGGTCCTGCTGTCTCAAACTCCGAGATTTAACCTCGTCCCACTCCCCATCACAGCATGTTTTAGAATTGGACTCCCAGGGGAAGTATTAAGTGATTCATGTCGCGAACTGATATTAGACGGTGAATCCATTCACCACTTGAGTAGGGATATCCACTTGCTTTCGCCAACCATCCATTTCGTCTTACCACATACGTGTAGTTTGACATATATTAGTCTTAAACACACCTGGATTGATTCTAGGATGTTTTTACATTATTCCTCACCACGATAGCTTTTGTATGAGCTGGGTTGTGTTTTGAGATCCAATTTGGCAGGTAGCGGGTCTTAAATCGTGCATAACACCCACAATTTACCTTGAAATCTTTCTCAAAATGCTTTGCATACTGGATCTTCAAAATTAACGGCTCAGAATGGCTCTTCATGACTGGGGAGGTCTCGAATATTGTGTTTTTTCTCCCTTGTTTGGCATTCTGGAATGAACGCCGACATCGGACCGTGAAACCGAGTCAATTGGGTGAGCCGCCGCACGCACCCGACTGTCAAGAACAATTAAGCGCCCGCGAAGCGCGCAACAGGAAGAATTCAGAAAACCCGATTCTTCCCCTGAGACCGATCCTGAAGCCTGCAAATGCATCTCTAGTCTCTCGTTGAACAGATTTCTTTCTAAAAATTTAATGATCAGATAAGAGCGGAGAATCGGATTTATTGGCATGTTTCTACTAATAATACACAGGGAAGCAAATACAAGGCTCGGCAGCAGACAGCAGAGCACACGCAGCGCAATAATCCGCCACATTTCCCTAGCTGAAAAAGGTGGGATTCCGGGTGCGGCTGAACGGGCGCGCACCAAGCGGCGAGGCCGGCGGAGTGGACGGCAAGGCCGAGCAAGCTGTTCCGCAGAGCGTGTGCACTACGCGGAAAGGACATAGGCAGCATGTGGAGCAAGAAGGCGGTGGTTAACGAAGCCAGGTGGGCGAGTGGGGGACAGGCTGTGGCGCAGGCGCATGCTGGCGGTGTGCAGCGGTGTGCAGCGGTGTGCAGCGCCTGCGTGATACACCCAGAACGCAGACGGTGCGCAGACGAAGAGCGGGCGGATGCGCATTCGGAGCGGGAAGCCAGTGATGCGGGGTCGGCAATAAGCAGGCCTAGATATCCAAGGCAGGTGGGGGGGGGGAGGTCAGTGTGTGCGTCAGGGGAACGAGGTGGCAGATACTGCGGATACAGGAGAAATGCAGCCCGGGCAAGGGGCGGATGGCCCCGGCAGCAAGCGCACGGCACAGGCGGACGGCTGAGCGAATGCCGTGCGAGGTTGCACTGGGGATGCGAGTGGGATGCGACCTGAACGAGCCGCACTTGTGAGTAGCGGGATGGGCGAGAGCGAAACAAAAATAAAAATAAAAGCAAAAATTCAGTGCGGCTTACCGTGGGAAATGTAAATCTCAGCGTCACAGAATAACACTAAGGTTCAGTGATGCGTCGTTGGGCTGGAAATTTCAGGGCAAAGGAGGGCCCGGGAAGCCGGGAAGCAGAAAGCTGCCGGCAGAACTACTAGGCCAATTATGAACGTAAGGATGCAATCCACGGGGCGTAAGACACGGATTCTGGTGCGACAATGAGGGAAATTCTTGAGGTACAGTTTCGGATCAATCGGGGCCCAGGATCAGCTTTTATGAGGAATGCTGCCCCGGCAATGGCGCCCATGAAGCGCCAATCCCACGGTATTGAGAGTGATTGGAACCCCAGAAGTCGACGTAGGTGTTGATAACATGCAGAGGAACGGTCCAGCAAGGGTATAGACAGCAGTCAGGCAGGGGCTGAAGCGAAGGGCGCTGCGGTGTGGAGAAGGAGGAGGAAGTGATGGGATGGTGACATGTGTAAACAAAACGACCCATTTGGAGTGTGGGCCTGGCAGTGGAAGCGCCATCATTCCAGGCGGCGAGGCGGGCCAGAGCGACCGACGGCGAGGGACGCCGTCATCGCCAAAAAATATAGCGGCAAATATCGGCTACTGGCTGTCTGGCCAAATAGGGGTGAAAGCACTGCCATGCAGCAGCAAGCAGAGAGGGGGGGTCGGTTGGATTGCCACAAGGGGAAGGGAAAGAGGGCTTTGGCCATTGTCCTAGCGGTGGGTGGCTGGACTCGTGGCTTTACACTACAATTCCGCTGGCTAATGCCATGGCATCAGACAATTGGCTAGTGATACGGGTGCAGGGTACGGTGTGACAGGCACCCATTATTGTAGCTCCTGGCTCGGGATATACCGTCAAGTATCAAGGGTGCAAGCACTGGAGTCACATCAACTGTGTCGGAAGTCCGACAAAAGAGTTTACTTGTTGCCACTGCCTATTTCTACCCCCAGTTTGGTCCCTCCCAGCAAGCTCCGAGGGGCTATATTCAGTTGGATGGGATAAGATATCCCGGCAAACATTCCCAGAGCCTCATATGCAGGAGGATTCGGGCAAGTCGTTGGGATGGGAACCTATTCCTTCTGAGACAGTCCTGTCGGCGCCGTACTTCCCACGAGGCACGCCTGGGGTTGGTCGGGCGACAGTGTACGCCGAGGCGGTGGGTAGGCGGCGCAGGATCCTCATGGAAGGCTGCCAACACCGTGGTCGCACACCTCCGTCACGATTGAACCAATGAAATTTCAACAGAATACAATCATGATTCGAGAACTACCGATTCAGATATTTTTAAAATGATCGAACTTGAACCTGAAACGCAGTACCATCCTAAGCGACGGGAGGACCCAGTCGTGAGTCCATTTGGGAATCTGAAATGCCCGCGTTTTGAAGTGATCGGCGGCATGATCGCGGGCATTTTCAAACGATCGCGAGCATTTGAGGGCATTTCACGGGGAGTCAGCCACTCTCAGCCACCACACTTCAGTGCGTTTCCAGGCTAGTAGGAGCCAGAAATAAAGCATTTCTCCCTGCTATCTAGACCAAATAATATTTGCAGCGACAACGTCAATGGGATATGAAATGCCGCCGATTGAGGCCGCCATCAAATGCCGCCGGGAATAGCCGCCGATAAGTTGTCAGCCACCAATTTACCGCGCGTGAGGTCTTACGAGCGCAACTCATTGTCTGTACTCGATCACAGATACACTGTGTACAGGTAGCGTTTCGAGTGCGCCTAGCGTCCGGCTTCCTCTTCGGCACAACGGCATTTGTTTCGGATCAATTTACGCCTGTTCCCTGGATATGCTTTCGGGATCGAACTCGAAAACCCAAATTTTCTGCCAGTCAGCCAATATGACCTGAAGTTTCAGAGCTGTAGTTCCTGCGCAGATGGCCGCGCATCTGTTGACGGGCTGCCCAGGACGGCACCAACATCGGCATCGGTCGGCTATTGAAAATCAGTGGCTCACGGCGGGACCCAGATATATCCTAATACAATGCTACATGAGACACCCCCCCGTGTCGTAGTATGCTAATCCAACCCCAAAGCACTTTATTTAAGCATGCTAGACCCTAACTATGACAAGGGGGCGGGGGAGGGGGAGGGTCGTATCAACGTCCTCATACTTATTCGACTTCGGTAGAGGTACACTATCTGCTTGCGTAGCAATTGAACAAGGAATAGCTGAGATCAAGGCCCCCGCTGGGGATTTCCATCTTGGCGGCGTGGACCTTGATAATGCTCTCGTGGCTCATTGCTGCACCCGACAATTCCACAAAATGCACGAGAAAGGTGAATGTATGCCCAGTCATATGCCTACATCAACTAATCCGAAAGCATATATCTATCCTCAAATATATCGCTATGCGGAGGCTGAGAGTCGCATGCGAGCGAGCAAAGTACGCGCTCTCGTCTATAACGGACACAGTGATAGAAATCCCGCTCCCTTTTGAGGGCCTTGACTTCATCTCACGCGACAGCTTCTGGAAGAGCTCTGTTCACACCTTTTCCGTTCCACGATAGAACCCATCGAACATGGTCTTCGTGGCTCTATGCTTACTATTCTTAACGCTTCACCTCAGGTACAGCTCCGTGGGTAGCGGGGAGAAACGCGCTTACAATGATTTTCTCCTCATCGTTAGATATAATTTGCCTGAGAATGTGCGGGGGTGAGAAAATCGATATTTTCTTACAGTAGACTACTTGAGTCTTCGACCGTGCTTGTTAGTTTGCATTCGTATATTTCCAGTCGGTCTACGACTTTAGCGCCTACTACTAGCGCAAAAAGCCCCAGGGCCGACATCCCGACAGGAAGAATGATAAGCGGAGTTTGAAATGGAGCTGAGAAACTTTGAAGACGCCTGTAGGCGCCTGCTCGCCCACACTTCCCCACTCCCACTGCGCACCAGTGGCTCCCACGAATGGTGCCTAGTACCCTCATATCGATCATACGACTGATCCATCGCCTTCGTTTGCGGCGTTTGGGGTCCAGTAGGCGGTCATGGGAACGGCTTTTGGCGACGGTTATCTCGTTCATCCGCAAGATCGCGACTCATCCACAAGTCGCCGAACTGCTACGATTTATCTTCCTTGGGACTATTGTTGAGACAGGACGAAAGCTCGCCCAAAATATCGCTGAAATCGCGACTGACTGTGAGCCCATTATAAGTATATGCATACGTTTAGCCGCTTCATGACTCTGTCGCTTGCATACCCACAGTCTTTGTGGTGATTCTCCAACTTCTCATTTTATTTTCCACCCCATTAGACCAATCAATTTTAGGTCAAAGCCGAATTTACAATGGGTGACTTCGCCTACGACTGGGTCGTCGCTTACTTGGAAAACCATCGAGTGTGGAACGAGAGCAGATCGTTTAAAGTCGTCGCACGAAATCCGATGTCTCGTCCCTCTCAGCACTCGACACTTGGCAAAAGTGACGGTCATCCGCATCCCATTTACGAACCTGCCACAGCTCAACGCCCTTATTCCGTTGGCGGGGTTATTGGATGTCAATCGTAAGTTCATCGAGTGCGCGACAGTATCGCTCTGACATGTCAAAACTCCACGCAGAGTAAGAGTTCCGCAGGCCTCAGCCACTATGACACGCAGAGACAACCGGGGTTACCGGAGGGAGGAACGCTGCTACTAACGTTTGATGCGCATGCCCAATGTTTCGCGTGTACCTCATGTAGCTTTTGACAGATTATGGAGTCGCAATCGGCAGAACCTGGACGACTTTGTATCAGCTGCACGGGACTTCTATGTCGAATCTCAAGCATTACCCCGCAAACAGCTTGATTTCAAACACGAACAGGTATGCACCTCCTCATTGCGACTTCTCGATGCCCACATATCACTCAGTCTGGTTCTCTCCTCACCGCATTCTTTGAGAAATCCGACCTCGCGTACGATTGGATGCTAGAGTATTTGGTCTATTTTCCTCTCTCCTCTGTCATTTTACGCTGTGTCTTATGAATCACCACATAGCGATCTGCCGAAGCGTTGAAATACACAATGAGCTACACGGTCAGCACATAACAAAGCAACATGGGATGGGCAACTGGCGCAAGAAATTCTATTCATTATTTGCCCGGGCGCGATACTGTTCAACAGTTCCTCTTCCAATCTCATACAACCAAGCTCAGCACGTGGCTCCAAGGTTGACTTTTTCGCTCTTTTCAGTCGTATTTTATTTATGTACTTTCAGTTTCTGTGGATACCGGACTGAGCTGGGAACCTGGAAAGTCGTTTGGCGGGTCCATCACCATCGTGTTCGTTTCAACATAAACCGCCGCATACTCGTGCCAATGGACTAATAATTTCGCAGCTTGCATTCATCCGACAAGAGTGTCCTGGAGGATCTAGTCGAATGTGCGAGGCAACAATACGAGGATACAGGCGCGTCTCGTGTCACCGTGCACCTAACTGACAGTGTATTTCAACCCCTCATTTGCCGCTTTGCCGCTGACCAAAACATCCAGAACGGTACTTGGGCGAAGACGGTGACCAAGTCGCGGAGAGCGCTGTCCACGCTCATATTGCCCTCTCAAATTAAAGAAACGCTCCTCGCAGATGCTCAAGAATTCTTAGCCAGCGTCACACCAGTGGAATTTCGCACCGTCGAGGTGAGAGTTCGTTGTCATAAAATTGGCACCACACTAATGATCGCAGGATATCTATTGTGTATGTAGACCCTGGTTTTACTTTGCATTGCTTCTAATGTAGCAACAGATGGTGCGCCAGGAACTGGGAAGAGTTCAACCATCCATGCAATTGTGAAGTAGTCTTTGTTCTCAACAACTGCCTTCTCATTTGTTTTCCTCAGGCCGGCGAGCTAGGGCTCGAGGTATGCATCCTTTCGCGGAAACTGGTTACTCCCTGAGTTTTCGCAGATATATTTCATCTCATTGGCAAGCCCCGGTATATTCCTTTGAAAATTTCAGCGACGTGATAATCACCACTCATTAGATAAAATACCGCCTTGCAACAGCCGAGCAGATGGAGTAAGTCTTTAAAATATTTTACCCAGTGATAGGAACCTCGGAGGAAATGATGAAGGCCGCCTCGATACTCCAACACTTCTCTTCACGGCCGTTGAGCTAGATCAATACGCTTCCGAGTTCGCAGCAGCAATCCCCAGCGAGATGTACTCGATTACGCAGGTGCAGGGCTATTTACTGATGCACAAGCACAATCCCCTCGGCGCCGTGCAGGGCGTTGCAGAATGGCTCACGGCGCAGCACATGGAGCGGCTGGCGATGTCCGAGTCCAAGCGCCGGTGGAAAGAGGAGGTGGCACGGTGGCGAGGCGAATTCGATGCGCCTCGTCCCCTTCGTGGCGTTGATGCATGGGAGCTGGTTGTTGGCACGATGGAGCAACAGGAGAAACTCCCCGTCGACGAACCTTCTGGCACTGGCGGCTCCCCTGTCCATGATTCTGCCGTAGAGGTTGCTGGTGGAGAGGGTGTGGGCATTGAGGGCGACTGTTAACTATGTATTTGCCCATTGAAAACATGCTGTAGTGAGGTCTTTGATCATCTAGGCACCGGACGCTAGCTATAGTTTAAATCTAAGATCTTCGGGGAAAGCTTGCCTTGGATGATTATATAATGGTTCCAGTATTTGAACCTGAATATAAGTGAACTTCTCTTGGTATCCCGAACTCCGCGATACCCGTTTCTCTCATAGTCTGGTAAAAAGTATAACCATTAGTTAAGATATAGTCCAAACAATATAGTGATATATTGATTAATATTTTTTTGATAATTTAATTAAGGTTTTTTTTTGATTTTTGGAAACAAAAATGGAGCACGAAAACAAAGTTCTTTGGCCTATTTTTCCTTTGCCGAAAATAGGCGGTTTTTGTTCTCCCCAAAAAGTCGAAGGAAATGCGCTTTGGCCACTGTTTTACGATGTTTGTCGCATATGCTCTGGTTGTAGCGGACAAATTATATTATTGTCAAAAGGCGTTGTTCTCCCTCTTGGTTATGTGGCGCTGGGATATTTGTGCATCGGGAATTGGAGGATGTGGGTGTTCCAATCCGACCTGGACGCGAGCGATTCGTTGGCGAAATCTATAAGTGCCGCTGATCAGGCTGCGGCCTTGAGTTGATTGCCCTCGTGCCAAGCCACGTTTCATTTCATGGCGGTCAAGCCGCCACAAACCTTTGCGATAAAAAAAAAGGGGCACTTCTGCGCGATTTGCGGTACAGTTTCTGAAGGCATCAGGTGCAGATTCAGGCTATTCCAAATTGTGAATATCATTTTACGACAGTGAAATTAGCAGCAGAAGAATTGTACTATGCACAGAGGGAGGAAAGAAAGTCGCGTATTCGATTTATAAGTATTCACGACACAACATGAAGATTCCTTCGTCCATTAGCGACGTCCGGACATAGCACGAGTGCAGGTAGTACAAAAACCGTCGATGTTGGGCGCTATCTCAGTGTCAGAAGAAGTTATGATCGAAGTATCAAGCATGCGCACTATATTGATCTAGGAATTGACGACTGTGAGATCGTGTGAGTTCGTGAACTGACACAGACGCGACGGCGACGTACTACTGGTTGCAGCTTCTATTACACATCGGGGGCACGCAGTTACGTGGATGGTTTGGGTTGAACTTGCAGCGGGTGCTTCCGCACTGAACCTATTATTGTCAATTCTGTGCCGTTGAAAGGACAAGTGGGTGTCTTGAGAATACCTCAACCGGTGGCTGAGAATACAAATATGTCAAAAACCACATTGGAAGCTAGTTATATCACTCACGAGAGTTTCGGCGTGTCTGCATCTCAGGTAAAGGTTTCGTACACTGTTGATCGCATCTCTGTGAGGTCTTTATTACTGATCAGATGACTCACTGGCGCCAACGACACATACTGAATGGTGTATAAAGAGGTGACTCAGGAAAAGGAAGATATTGAGAGAGAAAGCTAAAGGAGCGCGTCTTTTATAGTTCGAGTTGAATGACGGCTGCCGCTCCCCGATCTAAGGGATCGGTGAAACTCGCAATTGTAGTAGCTGTGCGCTTCCAGAATTCCCAGTAAGAACTCATCGGTGAGCATATGCCAGGCTCACCTCAGTTGGTGAAGATGCTCGGGTGCCAGGGACGGCTGTACACATTCGAGATACATTATAATTATTAATTACCCTGCTATTGCCATCGATGGCACAGAGTACGAACTGAGCTCTGTTGAACAGTAGGGCGGGATGGAGAACCCTCCCGTCAGATGCGGTCAATCCCGAAAACCACAACAAGAATAAAACTTTGATCCGCCGGTTCGAGATTCGACAGGTGACCCCGGACCAGATGTCGCCGAGACTGTCGGACATTGCGAGTTAAAAACATCTATCCGATAGCTGTGCAATGTAAAAATCAAACCTCCTGGCCTCAAATTTTCTCTGGCGCTGCACGAATATTAGTAGGGGCGGGCGTCAAATGAGGCTCACAACATTTCAGGCCGCGGTCTGGAGGGAACTGTAATTGAGATCCGTGCAGAGGGCGGACAGCAATCTATGAGCAGGACCGTGTCATGTTCATTTTCCACAGTGTTGCGGGAGTATAGACGTCAGAGTCGACACGGATGATCCAATCGAATGATAAATTATCTGCACCTATTTTATCTTGGGCTCAGTTCTGTGGGCAGACTGGTGGCTATACACTCTGGAGAAAGCCGGGTGGCATGTATAGCCACCAGTCTGCCCACAGAACTGAGCCCAAGATAAATAGGCTAGTTTCACCAAGGTGTCACATCTAAGCCTCGCACAACATGGCCCCCCCTGCACTGAGTATTTTGCCCAAATAATTGAGGCTTCCGAACGTCGAAATGTACATGTACACTGCGATTGGACTATCAAGGAATTAGGAAAAGCAATTTATCTTGAGTTGGCAAGCTTAAGACATTGTTTCTCGAATTCATCCTGGAAAAGGTGATTCCTCACACATCAGAAGAAAGTTGCACTCAAAACGGGCAAGAGCAGTGGACCGAGCTTCAACATATAACAATGTTATTCAAGACAAGCCAATGTTATACCATTCATTTCTTCTGGAACGTGCTCAGTACGAAGTCTTGCTTGTGACCCTGTCCTTGACTGCAACCCACGACACCCGCGCCTGGAGTTCGTTGAACCATCTGTGGATCGGGAAATCAGACTACGGATGCATCTAGCAACAAAAACCGCCTACCTGGTGACGTTGGGGCCCTTGGTGGTCATAAGGTCGCTGCCGGCCTTCTCCAACAAGGCGCCATACGGAAGGTGGAACAAGTCGGCGAGTGTCACTTCCTATGAATATTCATTCAAATGAATGATAAGCAACGGACACGGATGGGATGTCAGCGGGGGTTAGTACGCACGTCTCCGGCAAGGTACTTTTGCTTCCCGAGAATGACCTCGTACACGTCGAGTGTGGCAGAAAGCATCTTGAGGCTCTCCTCAAGTTGGGCCTTGTTGGTCTCGAAACCCATCATGCTTCAATCGAATCATATCAGAGGGTGGGTCGGCAATAGGACATAAGCGATAGGCTTACGGTCTGAACACGGCCTCACTGACCGCCTTGGAGCTGAAGGGGTCAAAGTTCGAGTATTCATTGGATGCAGCCTGCTCGAAGAGGGCCGTGCCCTTGAGGTCGGTGGGCACGAGCTTCGTTCCTTGGTTGGCGTACTTGTCCGAGATGTAGCGGCAGATGGCGCGGCTTTCGTACAGAACGAAGCCGCCGTCGTCCTGCTCAGTACGTTCAGAAAGTGATCAGGAGGAAGAAAGAAAGGCGGCTCACGATGTAGGGGTCCTGGCCGAAGGGCTGGTGTGCCATGAACTCCTTGGACTTGTGCTCGCCCTTGGATCGGTCAATAGCAATAAATTCGAAGGAGACCTTCTTCTCGATGAGGACGGTCGCAACACGCTTGGTGCAGGTGGAGAACGGGGCGCCGACGAGTTTGAGGGTCATGGTAGTCAGGAACAAGGAGTGCTGATATCGATGAAGAGTCGGATTCACTACTTATATAATTCACATCCCGCCACCGTCCCCTTATAGTTTTCGCTACTCGCCCCAGTCTAGCTTACCTAGAAGTACTGCTGCATAGCCTTTAGGGCCAGGTACAGCGAAAATATAATTTCAGTTTCAGTTTCAGTTTCACCACAACTTGTGTGTGAACTTGTGAACAAATAGAATTGTCTGTCCCATATATTAGTTTTCGCGTTTAAGCCTATTATTCATTCAATAGGAGGCGGTTCGCTCCGGGTTAACCATGGTAAAAAGACGGTTGCGACTCCCTGTGCATGGAGGTGGATACTGATTCAACTTGTTAAATGGCTAGAGTTCCGTTTAACCGTTGAACGGAACATTTTACACAATTGGCCTCAGGGCTAACCGATAGCACGGATGCCTGTGAACTGACCGGAGGTGGATACTGGATAAACTTGTTCAACGGTTAGAGTTCCGTTTAACCGTTGAACGGAACATTTTGCACAACTGGCCTAAGGGCTAACCGATAGCACGGATGCCTGTGAACTGACCGGGTAAACGGCTAAACGGTTAAGCGGTTAAACTGAACTCGAGTATATAAGCCGCTCAGGTATTACAGTAACTACGATAATCCAGTACTGAATACAAATCACAGGTAAGTAACGGCGTCGCTGCACTGACCTCCGCATCGCAACTGTCTGCACAGTCAGCCTAGGGGCAAGGAATAACAGGGTCTGTGTTTTACTTTCTTAGATCGAATTGGTTTCAACTCTGTGACCCGGGACCACCCAGGTTTGTTGATTGTGAATAGTGACCATATGTTCTTGACACGCTTCGAATCCGCACATTTCCACTGCTGCAGGACGCCGACTGAGTAAGGCAGATACAGCCATGTGGTTGCTGACAACGCCAGCTGCACACAAAATCGGGCTTTCTGAGTATCGTTCCCCCAGGAATCATCACAGAGCTGGGTCTGCCGTTTGTTTTCTCATCCGCACTGACGCAGCGACTCAGAAGGGGCACAGACCGACGCTGTGCACTGTGAGGCAACACACATAACCCAAGCACACGATTCCACCCAGGCTTCGCCATTTGGAATGTTTTTGGCTCTCTCTCTCGTTCCGTTCCTTCCCTCCACGCCGTTCTCCATCAGGAAAAACCTATTTAGAATTAGTTCCTCGGCTACATATGTATGCATTCATAGGCGAGTGTAGTTGCGCACCAGCATTATGTAGCCCCCGTAGCTCCCGTAGTTTCTGTAGCAGCCGCAGCAGACAACGCAGTGCATCATTGATGCCCACTGTTCAGATGTTACTCTCCGTTGGACAGCACCAAAGAAATGTAAGTTCCTCCAAGTCAAATTGAAACTCCGCTTGATCAATCAATCCATCAATCAATGGCGGGATCAACGAGGGTGATGGCAAATCGATCGGAAGGACCGATTAAAACCGAACATGCCGAGGCAATCCCGCCATTCCGAGGGTGATGGCAAATCGGTCGCCAGACCGATTAAATCCGAACCTGCCGCTCGGCAAAACCCTCGGCAACCTGAGGCCATTTCCGGCCAAATCAAACCCTCGGAATGACCGATTTTTCGTTCCGCGGACTACAGATCCTGATCTGCACAGGTCTGCACGTGTCCACCAGGCTGTGCAGACGGACGCAGTGATTCACTGAACCTTGAGATGGTTTCATCTGGAGCTGGCATGAGGATAAAAAATTGATGCCGCGACTACGCCTGCGTGAGGATTCGAACCTCCATATCTCGCCGGACTCAACTTTCAGATCTCTGGTGGGTGATTTGCCATTTAATCGACGAGGGCTTTCTAGTGCTTTTTCCATGAAACTTGCTATAGCCCCGTCTAGATCTGCGACAAAACTGCCGGCGTTCAAGTGCGGGATTTTCTTGGAATCTCAGGAATAAATTAGCCTCCATGGGTGTAGATCCAGCTGTGCACAAATCTTTTCGAGGAAATCAACAAGTGCCGAGCACCGCGTGGACTTCACTATGCTTTCGTGTGGGAAGAAAAAGATATGGAATATCACCATGCCCTCGGAGGGATTCGAACCTCCGTCTCTCACTGGACTCGTAGTTGGAATCACGGGGAGTGGTGATTTACCATTTCATCAACGAGGACTTTGATACCTTTTGAATGAACCTTGATATGGCCTCGGCTGGATCTACAGCAAAAATCCTTCCGTTCAACACGCGCTCCGCTCAATTCTGTAGCTCGTGCGTGGATAATCTACATTTCGATGTGCGCAGATTCTTTTTAACAAGAAAAAAAAGAAAGAAATTACGACCACCTCGTGGACTTCAGTGCTTCCGTGTAGGAAGAAAAAAATGTATGCCCGCGGGAGGATTCGAACCTCCATCACCCACTGGACTCTCTGTTCAAAACTTTCGAATTTGATGGGTGATTACCGATTACCATGGAATCGACGAGGGCTTTTCACCCTTTTGTTCATGGAACTTGATATAGCCCCGTCTAGATCTGCTACAAAACTGCCGACGTTCACGTGCGGTATTTTCTCATCAATGAATTAGCTTCCATTGGTGTGGATCAAACTGTGCACAAATACTTTTGAAGAAATCAACAAGCGTAGACTTCGCTGTGCTTTCGTGTGGGAAGAAAAAGATCTCGAATCTTGTCATGACCTCGGGAGAATTCGAACCTCCATCTCTCACTGGACTCGTAGTTGGAATCACGGGGAGTGGGTGAATTACCGTTAATCGACAAGGGCTTCATACCTATTTTAATCACTTTGGCTATAGCCCGATGTAAATCTGCAAGAGAAAAAACCCTTCAAATTCGCCCACGCTCGGAAAATCCATATCTCCTGGATTTCCATATTTGGCTATTGAAATGTGCACAAGTATTTTTGAATAGAAAAAAAATGTCGAGCACCTTGTGAACTCTACCGTATCTGCGTAAGAAGAAAGAAATGTATCATCTCACCATTCATGCCCTCGGGAGGATTCAAACCTCCGTCTCCCACTAGGCTCGTGATTGGATGACTCTATTAGCGAGGAGTGGGTGATTTACTATTTAATCAACGAGGGCTTTTCACCCTTTCGATGACATTTGATATTGCTTCAGCTGGATCTGCAAAAAAAAAACCCATCAGGTGCGGCATTCCCGCGGGAAGAATTTAAGCTCCATTCGTATGACGTTCCCGATGTTGCAAAAATCAAACTGCGCGCGTGCGAACTCTGCGCGGGTTTTTTTTTTTGACAAATCTCTGAAAACGTACCAGTAGACTCCTACTATGCTATACGTACGAGTCTGGCTTGACCGGACACCAGTGGCTTGCACGGATGAACGATTTGATCTGATTTGTCATGCAGGAGGCTGCAGCAAATCAGCCATGCTTGATACAACTCAGTCCTCAATCCGACAATCCTGAATGACGACTTGGACTGGATACTCCAACCATCAGCTTTCAAGCATGGCCAACATCTATGACGTTCCAGACGTTGCAAAAAATCAAAACTGCGTGCGCGTGAACTGTGCGCGAGTTTTTTTTTTTTTTTTGGGACAAATTGTATGCAATACTGGCACTGGTAGACTACTGGGGTCTTATATAGAGATATCTACCGCGCCAGTAGACCCCTGTGCGAACGTAGGAAGACAAAGAAACGAGTTTGATCATATTTTTAGCCTACAAACAAACCTTCAAGTTCGACCTGCTCTGGGCTAAATTCTGTATCTCGCCGGTGGATCTACGTACATCTCGGGACATTGGACTCCTGTGCTCATACTTTTTTTTAGAAAATGAAACAAATGTCGAGCACCTCACGGGAGTCATGATTTCCCTATAGGAAAAAAAGCTCGTGAAGAGTCAACCTCGCACCTTGATTTGGTTTCATCCGGAGCTGACATGAGGATAAAAGAAAGTCTATGCGCCCTGGGAATTCAAATCTGCATCTTCCACGGGTGATGCCTGCGGTCGCGCTGAGGTGCTGTTGGTGACTTCAGAGAAGACTTCGTACCTCTTCACTGAACCTTGATATGGTTCCAGACTCAACCTTCAAATTCAAGGCACCACTTCCGCTTGCAAAAATTGATCCCAAAATTTGAAGCTTCGGGCTGTCTGAAGCTGCAACGTAATGAGTTCTATTGAGCTACAAATTCAGGTGTCCCGAATATAGTAAGTTACTATACAGAGACAGATTGCCTTAAACTGGTCATTTCGAGAACACAACAAGTCTGCCGAAAATGTTGCATTTGGCCGCGTGTCTACTGAGGTTTAGCGCTACTACGTAACACTCCTTGCACTGGTGTCCTTCAGCCTATTGATGCCATTGCGCCTGGTGCCTCCGAAAAATAGTCAAAATGAATCTGCGCATATATTCAGTCCGCCTTTGATAGCTCTTCCAGACGATCCAGTTCTTCCTGGAGCAACTTCTTCAACTCATCCCAGTCCCTATATATCTTTGCCGCTCCTCTCAGTTCCAGTTCCCCTCTACTCGGTTCGAATTCAATTCCTAGCTTTTTTCCGAAAGCTTCGAGAAAATCGGCAATTTGTCCGAGCATCTCCTCTCGCATAATTCCACTGCGCTGCTCTGATTGACTCGAAGCTTTCCCTTCATCCACGAAGATCGCATTTCTGGCGTTTCCTGCGGCCTGGATAAGTTCCTCACTGAGCTGGGGCAAATATGTGGCTCTCATAGCGCGAGAAATAGGAGGAGTTTCGCCTCTCCCATCCGTAATTTGGTACATGAGCTGTTTGAAAGTGAATGACTCGACGTGACGGAGCAGGAGCGATGTCGATATTGTTGTAGTGGCAAGAGATACAAACGCGAGGGAACCATGCGGGATAGAGAAGAAGTCTTTCCACGCATTCGACAACGCTGTGATGGCCAGAGCCCACGCTTCCTCGGTGTGATCTGCAAATTTCCGGTGCTTTTCAAGTTGCGGCGACCAGACATCACGGACGACGGAGTTGAATCTCTTCACTTGGCTGGAACGCCACCCCCACGTAGTATTGACCAGAAAAACCTGAATCCATGTGGCAATGTCCTGAGACAATATCTGCCTCCCTTCTGGAGTTTTCGCAATAGTACCACCCATTTTGTTGTAATGGTATTCACATGGGTTAGGGTACTTGCATGCAATGCGGCCGCCTATATGAGTCCACACTGAGCCTGCTGCCACCATTGACCGCAGAGTGGGATCATGAAACCAGATTGGTGCCCGACTTAGAACCAGGAATGCATAAACCGCGGAGACTTCCTTGGACGAGGACAGTGCCTGGGTAATTATCCGGAAAGTTTCGGGAGGTGGTGGTGGCATATGTGGTGTCATGCATGCGAGTAAAATCTCTAGCAGGCTTTCAACTGCCAGGGTGGTATTAGCATGCCAGTTTTGAGGTTCCTCTGTGCTGCCAACCCAGTGGGTTTGAATGTGTCCCAGTGCTCCATATACCCACTGGCAGTTCATCCCAGACTTCCGTTTGGCAAATTTAATATATCGGAAATCATCGACATCAAATCGTGCAAGTGTGGCTGCTGAGATCATGAGCTCCGGGTCTGCCTGATGATTGTCGCAAAATCGAGATATTTCCTCCATGAGCTCCACCACTTCATGGCGCCTGAGCTTCATCGGATCTCCCCACAACTGAGGTCCAACTAATCTTTTTGCCAACTGGGCGGTGGTGTTGACAATCTTCACCTTCAGCTGTGGGTCAATTTCTGCACCCCTGACATGTTGGAGTGCCTTGAAAGGCTGAGTGAGCAGGGCTGCCCGAAAGCCATTGTTTCACAGAAATTAATGTTCATAGGTCAAATGTGTTAATGTATTTTGCCCACCTTTTATTTGTCTGTGCTAAAAATCGGGGATCCACGTTGACAAAGAAGGAGGTGACACAACAGAGGTAATTGCAAAAGTCCCTGACATTCAGCCTATCCAGTTGTTCGGCCTGAAATGGTTCAAGGAATCTCTCCAACGAACTTAGGGACATGGATGTTTGTCTTCTCGTCAATCCGGGGATAATGTGTAAGGCCCACAGGAATAAGTCGAAGTCGAAATGAACGAAGGCATGCCAGTTGCCATCCATGAGTTGAAAGATGTTGGACAGCTGCGCAAACTTGTTCGGATCATCCCCGGTTCCCTTGATGAGAGGAATTCTGAGCTTGAAGATCCAATACAATGGATGTTCACTGTGTGAACCCATAAGCCTGAGATTGCAATAGACTCTTCCCCATTTGATTGCACTGTCCATCATTCCCTCCCGGACACTCCAGGACTGGTGCAAAGTTGGTTATCCGAGTCAAAGCAGCAGCTGAATGCTATGCCCACATGCTTCAGGGCTGCATGAAGATCCATATTGGGTGGCCATTGAATTTCCGGTGCCAATTCGGCTGCACTGGTGATTGTCCCAAGATTGTTTGAGCCCTTATAAGAACACTCCAATATCCACAGCAGTGCGTTTGCCTCTGGGGATGGCGGGCAAGAATGGCGGTGCAAAGTGTCGGGATACAACGACATGGCTTTTGAACCTGTGTCTGCCTGCGATGAAAAGCGGGGAAGAATGTAGGCCTTGTGCTCGACCAGGAAAGACCATGACTGCCAGATTTTCACGGACCAATTCCACAGTCTGTGGATGATGCGCTTTAGGAAAGAAATGGCGGGTGAAACGATATGGGACAAGAGCGTCGAAAGCGGGGTTTGGAAAGGGCAATCATCGAAGACGATTGCGCACAAGAGCGGCATAATGTAAGCTGCGAAGCCCGCCGATGTCATTGCGATAACGATTTTTGCAATCATGGGGTTTACTGTCCACAGGTAAATGGACAAGGCGACCGAAAAAAGCAACAATGCAAGCTGCAGGAGTACAGGGATCATCCGCTGGACCATTTCAAGTTTCCATCGGCGGAGACCGCCGAGTTTGCGTTGGTGTTCATGCCCACGCGCATCGAGGGTCCCCTTGGTGGCGGCTGTCTGGTAGGACACGAGCCATTGCTTTCCGAGGACCGCGAGTAACGCTGCTAGTAGGGTCGTAGTCAGGCTGATATACAGCAGGCTTTGCGCTACGATGACAAAGGCATCCGAGGTCGCATTCGGTGGCATGAGCTCGGGCTGAATTTGGATGATAAATGCCGAGCTAACGGCCGAGAAAAGACCCGCCTACAGCAAATACTTAATTAGCTTTCCTTAAGTTCTAGGCGGTCAGACCGTTTTTGGAACTTAAGTTGCGGGACATCTTAAGATCTATGAAACACTATGTACCCTACCTACATTCTACATATTGTGGGGGGTCATCCGGAACTTACGTTATGTAGAGTGTAGTTAATTTAGTGCACAAACTCGAGTTTTCTCCTACTAAAACTTGAGTGCAGTCGGACTTGAGTTCTGACGGAACTGAAGCCTGTCTTCCGTTCACAGGGAACTTAAGTTCTGGAAGGTGGCTGGCAGGAATCCCTGGCAAGTGACATTAACATGGAGAGAATATGAAGGTGACCACACAGAAACCGACACTCGTCAACGCCGTAGACCTATTGGACTGCATAGGGAGTGAGTCCTGGCTTTATAATGCAACATACCAGAATGCCACCAGAATGCCACCAGATGGCAAAGAGTCAATTGACCTCGGATGGCTGTCAAAGGTCATGAGCTCGAGGTTTGGCAAGGGAAATAATGGGATACGCAGGGTTGAGGAGAAGACCACCATGGAAGTTAGAGCCAAGTCGAAGTGCGTTGTGGCGTGCATGAATCAAAGTGTTTGACGTGAATCAGTCACTGTCACACACACGTTTCTCCGATTCGTTACTTGCTCGCCACTTTCTTCTCCTCCGACCACCACCTTGCCGCCACCCGCGACCAACCAAGTACTCGTGATGCCTGGGCTCGGAAAGGGAAACTCTCTTACCTACCCCCGCACGACAATGTCATCTTTCTAGGCAATTAGAAATGTGTGCCACTCGTCAAATGCTCGACATTGAAGGGAGGGTAAAAGGAAGGAAAGAAAGCAGGTGCGTGGCCTCATCTCTTTTCCAACTCTTCCAACTAACTGGCTTCGTAGCTCGCGCGCAGCCCATGAACGGCACACCCAGCTGCGTGTTCCCCTCATCTCATCTCGCCTATCGTTCTCTACGCCACCTCCACGTCCCCATTCCCTTCCCTTTGTTTTTCCTCCGTCCACGCATAGACACCCGACGAAAGCATTGGGCTCCGTGAATCGGTGTCATCCGTTTCCCCGAGGTACTCGCGCCGTGTGGAAGCTCGCACTCCGCGGTACGTCTTCCCCTCTCTGTCACACAGAAATATACTAACGAAACCCACGGCTGCACCTCCTCCTCGCCGTCTCGACGCGCTGTCCTCACATGCTGCACTCCTCATCCTCCTCTCCGACTTCCCTCTCCGCCCACCCCGCATCTCGTGCTACCCTTCTTCCCGCCAGATGCTGCGCGTGCGCCGACGTCACGGGGGCGTACAAGACGTCGTTGGGCGAAACTGCGCGAGCATCGGTAGGATTCCCCAACTGCAGCCTCATACGACCCCGTATCTCACGAATCAGCGCTGCTCATGCCGGCGGTGGACGAACAGGCAGCGACTTTAGCTTTACAGAACTTGAGTGGACAGGACTTAAGTCGTACAGAACTTAAGTACAATGTAAACTTGAGTACAATGTACCACTTAGCCAATCAGTAGGTCTTTGCAGGACTCAAGTTCAATGGGGACTTAAGTTTGAGGATACGGCGTGAATGCCGGGGGTGGTCGAACTTTGAAATGTGGAACTTAAGATCGACTAAAACTTAAGTTCGAAAAATGGTCTGACCGCCTAAAACTTAAGGAAAGCTCATTGTATTTCATCCTACAGGATAAGAATGAGAGCAGGCCTTCAACAGAGATCACTCAGACCAAAAGGGAAAAATCACTGGAATCACCCTCCTGATTTTTCTGCACATCCACCAGCAAGCTTCTCCCTGACTTATCCCTCTGCCAGCAAGCATTGATGGGGTGCATCGCAGATCGAGCCCTCACGAATATAAAGAACACTCCAGCGCTGCACGGATTCTTGACCAAATCGCTGAAGCGAAAAGTGAATTCCTGCCGGAATCACCTTCCAGATTTTGCTGCATGGCCGCCAGCAAGCTTTCCGATGTATAGCACCCTGCCAGCAATGAAAGGTGGGATTTCGGACCGTTTCGGCCGTAGCGGCGCCAATACAAGGCCAAACGTCCTGAGGGATCAATCAATACTGTTCCCCTGATTTTTCTGGACCCTCCCATATGAGTTCCAGCAAGCTTTTCCAGAACTTTCAGTCATTGGCCCCCCAATGACTGGAACATTTCTATAGGCGCGCCATACGGGCGTTGCCCAACTGTCGTCGGATCTGGCGCGGAATAACGGATGTACAGCATAAGGATGTCGCGTAGCTGCCTCTGGATGATGGTCGTGCGTTCGTGCACATTGGCGGAGGTCATTGTGAAGTGGAGATACTCGAGTATTTCGAGGTGGTCCTCCTGCGATGCGAACTGCTGCTGGTGAGGAGGTAGATGCGTCTGGAGCCGGTGCATGTACGGGTGCCGCACGACGGGCTCACGTGCGGAACGCGGGGAGAGGGGGTGCTCGTCGTGCCAAGGATGGTGAGGAACGCCGGCAGAGTGCGTAACCTGCGGCGCGGGGATGCTGAACGAACGGGGACTGGAGCTGGGGGTGATGGGCGGTTGGATGCGCGAGCTAGTAGTGGAACTGCCGGAGGATTCGGGGAATCGTCTCGGGAAGAAGAGCAGGAAACGCGAAACTATGGAGGCACACGGTCCAAGCTAATCAGGAGCAGTTATTACAACTCCAGGAATGATCGCACAGCCAACGTCCGTTCTGAGGAAACCAGGAACGAGCGGAGATGGACGTCGAAATAGAAGAGCAAAACAAGACGGTGGTGGCCGGCTTTATTATGATATTTGTCCCCTACTCCCGGACGCTAACTGCGGACCCGGACGATAGATACTATTTAGGGGATGCTGGCTTTAATGAATCGAATGAGGGCAGTCACATCGAATTGATTCGAATTGTGTCGAATATAATCGAATTTCTCACCCCAGAGACTGCCTCTAATTAGCGTGAGTTAGAAAAGGCTGTGGAGGGCGACAGCGCCGATGTGCAAGGTCGACCGGGATGGTGGAGTGGGCGAATGCGCGTACGTGATATCCACTGTCCCGCCTCTGGAAAAAATAATTCAGAGGAAGGGCATCTGCAAAGAAAATTCATTTACCTTGGGCATAATCATGTTGCAAGATCAGAGATGTAAACATTGAACTGGTTACACTTACGACAAGCCAATCACGTATGTAGGTGCCGGCGCAAAAATACAGCAGCCTGGTTTCGAATTTCAGGCACAGCGGAGCCTCGGTAACAATTTTGTTGGGCGGGGATACTTCGCAACCGTCAGGTGTGGTCAGAATAATATACAAAGCGCGGCTCAGAGCACAGCATGAAGTGGGCAACCGGGCGGGGGAGATTAGCAGAGCGGACGTACCGGGAACACCCTACGCCAGCAGACTTAAAGAGCCGTAGAATCAGGCCAAAGAAAAAGGGGAAAAAGGATTGTGTGGCTGACAGATTGCCTATGGAAGTTTTTGAGAGGGATCGGGCAGTGCAGTGTCGTGGCACATGTGAATGAGGCAAGAACGAAGCGGAAGCGCGTAGTCTGGGGTGATACAAGTTGGGCGCGTGGCATCGGGGTGTGGAGGGGAAGTGGAGCCAACGTGGCGAGAAGGAGGAAGGCGAGATATACAAAATTTTGCGCGTGGGCACGTCATTTAGTTGAAAAAAAAGGAGAAAGGGGATATAATGAATCCCCTCCGTCTTGGCTTAAGCTGGGAGTGTCTCAACAGAAAAAACTTAAGCTGGGATCTAAGCTGAGCGGGCTTAAGCCGTATAAAATAATATATTTACAGTAGATACTTATACACTACCATATAGACAACGCTAGTCCCGCTTAAGCCAGCTTTAGTTCAGCTCAAGTCCAAATCCCAGCTCAAAAACCACCACTGCTCGCTCCCCAGCATGGAGCTGAAGCCAGCTTAATTTTTAAAGCACCATGCTCAAGCCAGTTCAGCTCAAGACCCGGCTGCCAGGCATCAAGATTGAGTCGGCTTAGGCCGCTATCTCGCTAATTCGCCCTTCAACTGGGCCACAAGTTAAGCAAGCACCGCTCAGTGGAGTTGAAGTCCGTGCTGCCCATAGTTGCAGTCCCCAGCGCGGCGCAGGTGAAAAAGGGACTTGAGAACAGTGACTCGACTGTGGCAGTGGTGCTGAATTTGGAGCTCAAAGGCAGAGCCAAGTGGCATAATTTGGGTGGCACCGGTGGGCGTCACTGCGTCGCCGCGTCGGCAGTGTCGGAGACAGCGATAACTCTGGCCAGTATTGAGCCGGTTTATAGCGGGAATCTTGAGGATATGAATGAGTAGCCGGGGAACGAGATGGGCCAATGGCCGTTGAGAGGAAAGAACAAAGGCAAAGTGGCCTTGTTTGTTTGGTGACTGAGATTGAATGATGGATTGATGGCAACCAAACAAAGCTTTGTCTCTTCCTCCTCTACCACGACCACGCACGCAATCGACAAATTCTCAAAGGGGGCGGCACTCAGAATTATCCATCCATTGATCCCCTCGAATGCTGTCTCCCTCCCACAGGAACACGCCCGTGCGGTGACTGCGGACCGTATAAGTTACTCGCGCCACTTGAATGCCACTCGAAGTATGTGCAGAATTAGGCCGGGTGGTTGTGGTACGTTTCACCCTTTTTTCCTCGCGCTACGCCGTCATGTACTAATTTTCTTGCCCAGAATTCTGAAATGCCGCGCCATTCGCAGTTTCGCCTGTGTGTTCCGCCACACATTCGAGATTCCGTGCGCAGGTATTTATAACGGACTTGAAACCGCTTAAGTATCATCGTTTGAACTGGCTTAAGGTGTATGCTGGGTAGCTGGGGATGATATTTTGAGCTGAGATTGGTCTTTGAGCGGGCTTAAGCAGGACGATGTGGTATATGTTACGCTGTATATCTACTATATATATACTATATATATACTATATAGCTATTAAATAAGGCTTAAGCCCAGCTCAGCTTAGATTACAGCTTAAGATTTCTGCGTTGAGCTTAAGCTAGGCCGGAGGGGTGACAGGGATATATGCGGGTGTAACTCACCGGATATCCCCAAAACCAATTTATTCTCTCACCTAACCGTCCCTGTCGACGTTCGAAAATGAACGGGAGCTCCGGGTGCATAGCGTAATAATGGGGAGGAGAGTAGAAGAGAGGGGCGACTCACCCATGCTGTATCTGGAGGAATTCGTACAGGGCAAGATGATTGGGAAAAGCAACCATTAAAAAAATGGATATATGCGCACATAGCTCACCAGCGATCTTTTCGAGGCTGAGGTGGACGTGTTGTACAAGTCAGAGCAGTCAAACATTTTGTAAGGCATCAAAAAAGTGAGAATAAATTGGGGACGGGATGAGACTCTTCCAGGGGATTCCCTGGAAGATTGAAGGGTGGCGTCCAACTCCCCGGCGCGATAGGAAATGAACGACGCTGCTTTGCTGAATAAATGGCCGGTAAATGAATAACCACGCGATTGAGGCTTGGCGACATCAGGCACGACAGCGCAGTACCAGAGCGCCAATTGGAGCTCGGTGCAGCGACGCTGGCTTGTCAGACGAGCAGCGAGGCGATACAGTGGGTAGTGGAGAAGCCAGGGGAAGCCTGCTTTGAAATTGAGGAGTAACCTTAACCCCCGCCGTGGTGGTGCTCCCGACAACGCTGAAATCAGGCGGGGCGGGCGGGTTTGAGGGCCGCAAAAATCGTGCCGGCGGGGGAGATGTGGGGAGAAGACAAGGGAAAACTCACCCGTGGTGAAATTGGGGACATCGAGGATGATCTGGCGCAGAGGCAGTGAGATTACTCAAAAAAAAAAAATGCGGGCGGAACGCACCTGGATGCTTCAGAATATTCCAAAAACCGATCCATTCTATGTGCTACCATCCTCCCTGACTTTCCAGAACTAAATGAGGATAAAATCTGCGCAAGGTGGGTGTGAGGGCCGGGGACAATAACGAAGGCCGGCTGGCACGCAGTTGGCGCGACGGTTGTGGGTGATGGGCCGGGTTTTCGGTTAAAAGGGTGATTGGGGGGTACGGGCGAGGGTGCCGGCGAGTGGGTAAGGGGCCATGACCAATGGGCAGGATGCAAAAGGGCCAAAGCTGTCGAAGGGCGTAATGAGTCCCGCAGTGTCAGTAGTGGGTTTAGAAAGGAGTGGCGGGTGTGTACAAGAAGGAAAAGCAGCGTATATGAAGCTGGTGGGGGCCGCAGTTCTATTTCCGGGCGGTGTGGGCGTTACAAGTCGAGATCGGCGGCGGGCACGGAATTCTTTAGTGGGACAGAGCAGGGTAGTACTTTATTGGAAAGAGGTACTATGGGGGAGGCTGAATAGAAGGGGATACCATACTGAGGTTTCGGTGGGCGGCGGTGCGGCAGTGCAGCAGCAGTTGGGGTAGCGCAGTTGGTGGAGCGGGCGCAGTGGGTGGTATACTGCGAAAGGAATGGGAAGGTGCTGCCGGCGACCGAGAAAGCCGGCCGAGAAAACAATTCTTCGCGTGCCGAAGTGCGTGACGTGAGCGGTGCAACTCCAAACAAGCGATTTTCACTTGTTCGGCGTGCGGTGAGTGCTTCGGGTAGTCAAAATAAGTGATGTCAAGGGTCAGTATGTTGAGAATCACGAGGGCTATAATCCTACGCAAATAGTTTGACCCAAGGAAATTTTTCCATTCTGCTATGGACCAATGAAGGTGAACCAGAGGGAGTTTCGTGACATATTTGATTATGGAGGGGCCAATACTGGTGCGCTTGAGCCAGGATTTTGGGAGTATGGACCCACATAGGTGGGCTGTCGATGGAAGGTCACCCGGTTTGGGGGGACCGACGGACAAGTTGTTGTTTTCCAGTATGGGGGTGTTGTGGTATGTACAGGGTTTTGGCGGGAATCTGCAGAACAACCGAATTGTGGCCAAACTGCGGAGTATTGCTACTTTTGGAAGGGTATATCGGGTATATCCCAAATTTGGTAGGAGGCATGGGGGGGAGGTTTAACCTTCAGACTCCGAAAAGAGCAAAATTTTATTTGCGATTCTTGATACCGCAGTAGGGGCAGGGGTAAAGTGCCGCTGTGCCTATGTAAGTGCCGCTGACTGCCGCAGCAAATAGTCCGATTGCCGCAGCACTGCTTCTGCACTGCCGCGCAGACATTGAAGGAAGCATTGGATACGAGGATGGCAGGGAATTTGGGTCATCAACAGTCAATATGAGCTTAGTGGGGACTTTGGGTATGATGTCGGAGGTGATATCACCAGAAGTACTTCAGCTGGAGTGTTGTGAGGTAAGAATCGTGTCCGAACTGGTAAGAGTAGCGTCACAGAGGCGTCATGGTCCGTTGCATACAGAAGCTGCATTTTTTCGAGCCAAAATAGGGGCGTACATACAATGTGAGTTGCCGCAGACAGCAACAACACTGCTCATGCTACGCCGCCGGCATGTCCGTTCTCCGTTCTCTGCATCTCCGAGCCTTCTTAGTCACCTTTCCCCACCCTCTGCCTCATCTCTCCTTCTCTATCGGCTCTCTGTCAACGCGCAGTTTCTCAGATCGCTATCTCCCCGTTTTACCCCTTACCAACCATGCCCTCACACCTCTAGGCCCACGACCGCAAGACTGATGCGGCCTCTGCGCGGTGTGGCAGTGCCTCATGTACCGATAGCAAGGTGCGTTCTTCCTGGCTTGGGGAAGAATTCACCTGACGGTATCTATGGTTGTTTTCTTTTGTAGGGGCTTATCTTGACTGTCGCTCCTCGACCACTTTTCCATGCCCCGTCATCTGGTGCGCATATATCGTCTCCACGGCCTTGATCTGACTACCTCGTAGCTTTGCTGTGGGTTATCAATCATGCCGCATATATTCTGCCACCCTTCTGACAACACCCCGACCCCAACTACCTCTCCCAGTTGGTCTTTTCGTCGCATATAGTCTGCTAATTTTTTGCGTGCCAGATTAATCCTGTCACTTCTCAATAATTAAAACGTAAATTTACTTCATCTCTTCGCACCCTTGCTGAAATGGTTCACTAGGTCTTATGGCTATCTTTTCAGCGACTATGGGAACGGTTGGTTTATCTCACTCTCCGTTGCAATCTTTTTTGACTTTAACCCAGGTCGCGTAACCTCACTACAGGTTGTCTTTACCTGAGGTCATTCCAAATCTCGTTCTTCGTCCGCGAAACTAATATATATCCTTATTTTGGCTCCTTTCGTCCAAGTCTTACTCAATGAACACCGCGAATTTATTCCATTCATGCATTTACCCATCTTTGACGTTCCACGAGCACATTCCCATCCAAGTCATCGCTCAGGCTTCTCTCGGCACTTCTCCAAAGTCGTATATGTGACCAATGGTAGTGCCGCTTCCGATCTTGTTCACCTAGCTCATTGAATACTCACACTTGACGCGTTTTCTCTAGGTTTTACCATTGCCAACCGACCATTCACAGTATGTTTTTCGTAGAGGTACCCACCAACATGATAATCACTCCTCTTTCTTTAGTACCCGCCATTTTGTGATGGCTCGATGTCACCGTTCTCAACCTTACTTTATTCCACCTCATGTTGTATTACTACCTCATTTGCAATGTTATTGTTTGATTATTCTTTGGATGTTTTATGAATATTGTGAGATGGGCGATCTGGGGGCTCGGAATTCCTTCCCGGCCCTTGGAAGGACCAAACGGCCTTCCAAGGCGGCCTAGCCTAATCGCCCCTTGGAAGGGCTAGTGAATCTCATAGGTCACTTCCGAGGGCTTACCATAGGTGGTTCAAGGCTGGACCGCCCTTGCGAGCCCTTTTGGCCCTTCCAAGGTCTCACGAGGGGCTTCCAAGGGTTTTCCCTGATGTGACAGCGCGGCCGAAGCGCGGCCCGGGGACGATGCCGCCCGATTCTCGGCACGTGCGTCATTCTGGCGACTCGTTAAACCAAGCACGAACAAGCAGTACGGAGTTTGGCTTCTCGTCTCAAATTTAACGAGATTCAAATTCAAAAAAATTAAATGCGAGTTTCAGACTGGTATATGCGCGACATTCCGGATTCAATGTCTTTCATTGCTAAAAGTGCTTTGAAACCTTGAAAATCAAATAAACTCGCAAATACGGAGAGGAACTTCATGCGAGGCACGAGCATTATTTCTCGGCTCCATTATTTTGTTGAAGTGAAAAATCCAAACAGCGAAATTTTTCTAAGTCCTTTTTATTCATCATGTGGAAATTCATTCCGAGGGTTATATTTCGCCGGAAATGGCCTCAGATTGCCGAGGGTTTGCCGTCCGGCATGTTCGGTTTTAATGACCGATTTGCCATCACCCTCGGAATGGCGGGGTTGCCCAGAATGCGACGCTCGATCCGTCAAGTTCTGCCCGGTTGTTAGTACTTAACACAAGCCCACAGTTAGCCTACTCTCAAGGGTGGAGTACGGGGATAACGGGTCTGAGGTCGGGTCTCTTTGAGACGGCGATATCGCTGAACAACAGCGTGGAGGGAGCGGCGGATCTCGGGGCGACCGTGGCATTGAATTTTACAGGTGGGTCGCCTCCTCATCTACAATACATCCTATTGGGAACAACTTTGCTTTGAAAAGGCAGTAGTTTCGAGGTTCGCAGATTGCTGGTAAAGGAGTTCCCGAACACGGCTGCGGCGTACTCTCTCGATGAAGGGCCTTGGTTGGATGTGCAGATGCCAATGACTGGCTCCTCATACTTCAATGCGCAATCCAACTTCGAATTCATTGGACAGACGTTCGATTCGGTGGAGACTCACTCGCCCGCATCACACCACTCATCCCCGGTGCTTTTTTCCTCGATTTCATCACGGTGCAATCGCCAACCACGTTCTTTCCGCCCAAAGCGGACGTCGCACCGCCGCCGACTTTGACGAGCTCAATCGGCATACTTCCTACTTCCACGCATCCTCTATCACCTACAACCAGCGGGACCGGGACGCCAACTCTTCATGGGCTGCGCGAGCCATTGCCGGTATCTCCATCGCAATTGCGGCTTGCCTGTTATTTGTGGCCGTGGCTTTGTTCCTATTGCGCCGACAAAGGCGGAGACGCGGAACCACACGCTCAGGTGCGTAGATAATCTTTATTGCTGGGGCGTCTTTTTCGACGGATGCTGTGTCCTCAGATATAACCAGTCGAAGTGTAACACCTTTCGCTATATATCGGGATGGCGAGCCATCTGGATTCACAAGAAGTGGGCAGTCCGAGCCGCCTATGGTAAGTACCAACCCGGGGAGGGCGCGCAAGGGACAGCGGCGTGCGGAACCAGTGGTGCGGATGGAGAAACAGGAAACTGCGATGACTGAACCGCCAGTGTACACTGATCGTTCGGGGAGGATTGTGGAATGAATCGTGTATTATATCTTGGAGACTAGCTCTGCAGAACGCACCCGCCCATTTGAATATATTACAGGTTGACAGATCGTCGCTTGACTCAGTCAGCATCCAATCCATCATGCGAACCGAGATTCCGCACGGGCCCATAGCTCGCCCAGAAAATTGCCGCAGCTGCAGGCAGGCAAGCAGGCAGGCAGGCAGGTGGCATCACATGGCGCGGTCCCACTCAGGAACGCCGGTTTCCAGGAAGTATCCCGATGTACGCGTACTATTTAGCCTACATCATCCCCGAGCCCAAATACCTGAGCTCAAGGTCAAGTGGATTCTTGGAGTCCATCCCGCCGCGGTAACACTAAAAACACACTAAAAAGCAAGAAAAAGGTTAGCACATCAACGCGGGAAGTAACGGAGGTCATAGCCTCGCGGTGCTTCTGCGTTTTCACCGGTGTTATGTAGTGCCGCATGCACAAAGTTACTTGGATAGGCGGCTTATCCCCTTTGGAAAGTTCACGACGGCCATGTAGTAAGTAGAGCTTGTCAGACGAGTCAATTTCAGCCTGTAACCATTCTAGCAAGAGCTTCTGCAGCCTTGATTAGATCGCCGGCCTTCGATAAGATTGCGGCAGATCTAATTGAGTCCAGTACAAAAATTCTACCTCGTCTACTATTCAGGCCGACTCCTCTTGCCTGAGCTCACACCTTATTTGAAAATATTACATCCGCCGTAAACCACCATTGGTGGTTTTGCGCGATAACAAGACATGACCACCTGTTCTTTATGGCGGTCAAAAAACACTTTTATTGCCTTTCCGACACTTTTATCAGTTCTGGGTATTATTGCGCAGCCGCTTTACCAATGATGACTAACGATGGCCCCTGCATAGATGGTTCACACAAGGTTCACGACCGTATTTGGCGATGCGGGAGCCCTGTAGTATGGTGCAGATTTTGCACGCCCATAGGCATCTTAGGACAAGAATCGAGAGATTTGTTTTACGACTTAACAGTGTGACAGTCATCCAACCTTGATCATCTCCCGCACGGCGCAATGGGGATTGCGCAATTGTTCGCCAATTCTCATCCGAGTTACTGTGGCCTTCAATCCTGATTCCCTCGTAGAATTTGCGTATAATGCAAACCACATGCAAACCACCTCGCTGACGTCGGGCATATTTTGATATGGCACAAGATTATGTTCGTCTGTCGCCTGTGGCACGAGATTGTGCTCGCTAGCCAAGATCTCTGATCGCACATCGATGTTTCGTCCAGTCATCGCGACGAGTGTATTGATCACCAACTGGATCGTTCCGGGGCCGCACCGCTGACGGTCAAGCTCGCATTCAGCACGTTGCTCTCGCACTACTCCTCGCTTGTGATGGAGAATGCTGCGGGGCGTATCGTTTCCTTAGTAATATGCTACATACGACACGCCCCCGTGTCGTAGTATGCTTAGCCAGCCCCGAAGCACTTGATTTGAGCATGCTAGACCCTAACTAGGACACACACTGGTGTCATAACAAGTATATTACTAGGGTACAACATATTTCACTTTCCCATGATTTCACTCCCCATAGCTGGCGAAATCGGCGTGTCCGACTTGTTGCTTCACCCCAACCTGAAGACAGTGATCATCTCCGATTCCAATTGGCGCATCAACATGGATTCCCTCTTCGGCCGGTTGGTCGATTTGATACCAGGCTGGTTGCGCCCTCGTTGGAGCACCTTACTCTGCGAATTTTTGGACCTGGCACGATTTCCACATTTGCGAACAGTGGCAGCCAGGTGCCAGGATGATGTGGATTTCCAACTTCTGCAGAGGGCACTGCCTTTGGTCGATGCTTGGGGCGTGTGCTTGAAATGATACTGTAGACGCAGGATGGGAAGAGGAAAAGCAGAGAGGGAGAGGGAGAGGAAAGACCTGAGATCAATGGCCAATGGCTTAATTGCTACGGCAAAAACTGCGCGTTTACTTCACAAAAATAATATACAACTTGATGACCTTAATCACCCGCCTCCTCGTACGCCACGACCTAAGTAAGATTCTGTCAACAAAAATCCTTGACGCATTTAGACGAACGGGACTGACTTGCTCCTCACCCAAGGCACTCAGTGTCCTCATGCGCAAATCCTTCCCCTCCGCAAAGTCCGAAAAGAGGCTCGCACCGAGTTTACTGTGGGGAATGTTGACGTCATCCTTGGGCAGGCCGTCGTCTGTGAGGAGGTTAACGTCGATGTTGAGCTGTGTGTGTTCCACTCAAGTCAGGCACAAGGGAGGAGGAAGGAGAGAGAGGAGGAGGAGCGCACGAATGTATATTCAGCCCCCACCAGAATGGGGGCATTGATGAAGTCTTTGACTCGGCTGATGTCTTCCTGTGGTTCGAGGCGCCGTTGAACAGATAATTAATATTCGAAGCAGAGAAGGGCACCCACCCATTTTTTATGGGTGAAGATCTATCGGCAGAGTCGGTGAAAATAATACAATGGGTCTTTTCACGAAGGACGACACGCACGTCAAGTACGACGATATGTATTTTGCCCCCCAATGGCAGGCGTACTTCGAGATGGAGAGATCGATGATGCGCGCGGGGCGGCCTTTGATCACGACGTGGTGGTCCTGGCGAAGGCGCAGCGCCGCGGTACGCACGGAGAACGTCTTTGCGGATTGGTTGGCTTTGAGGGCATTGACTTTAGCCTGCGGTGCGTGGGGGCGTTCAGCATGCTTGTCGCAGTGTAAGAGACGCAGTGCACAAACGGTGCTCAGATCCTCGTAGCTCCCGACATCCTCCGCGTCGACGCCATAGTTCTTCATGGTGAAATTTGTCATGTACATCGTTGTCTAGAGAAGAGAAACTGCAAACCCTATCTTGCGGAACCGCCGTCATCATTGGAATTTGAACTTTAAACTGGTGATTGCCGGCTTGAACTGACTTTAGGAGTATTATTCCGGAACCGTGAAGGGTATGGTAAAACCACGACTGCAAGGATCACACCATACTGATTGGACAGGTTCTTCGCTGTAAGGACGGACACGGCGGACAACTCACTTGCACTGTCGCTGAACTGTCATTTGCGGGGCTTTCTTTGTTTCTTTGTTCCAGCTTTGCGCTCTTTGTCCTGTCGGCCGATAATTGTTTTCATGCTCAAGTATAGTGCGAAGAAAAGAATACAGATAATGCGTGCAAAGGGAGTGAAGGTGAAGCCATGTGTCCATGTATCTATACGTTGGTTGCTGTCACGCACAATAAGCGGTGCATTGCTTCAAAATTTGAAGATATATTACTAGCTATATGCGTGATTCATTTGGGTACCCAAATAAACTAACCATATGTGTAGGTTCGTTGATACTGCCTAGACAAGTGGACCCTGATACGCATCATGTGTCGCCCTGCCTTTTTCACTCCCACTTAGTACCGCAATTTATTCAACGACTTTAGGCTGACCAAAGAAAATAAACGTGCTGGGTTAAGTCAACCGGGCGGATCAACTTGAAATCAGGCTACCTCAATCACCCAGCGCGCAAAGCAGAAATGGGATGCAAAACAAAACTTGGGCCCGTTATAAACACGTCAGCAAAATTGGCTAGGAGGCATTGGTTCCCCGAATTTTCGCCCTGGCCCTTCAGCGAGCCTGATTCAAGCCGAATCTTGAGGGAAATAGCATTCTTCCAATATTGAAGACGACATATAGAAATTTGGGTGACCTTTGACTCTAATTTGCGCAGGGTGAGTAGTCAAATTGGAAGAGGTTTCTGTTAAGAAAACCAGACACTGCTAGATGCACAATTTCTGCCAATTTCTAGTCGTCTTCGGGCTTGCTTTGGGCGGCTTGGGCACTGCCACATTGAATTACAAACAGAGTGTTAGGGCGAAACATAAAAAACCAGGTTTATAAATGGTTCTTTTGAACATGTTTACAAACCGGCACCGAAAATACAACCCACTATACGTAATTCATGCTCCTTGAGTATCGCGTCAAGCAAGCTTAGGAGAATATTCCCAGTGCGGAATCTATGACTTTCACCACCCGATACATAAAATTGAGAATAAAATTCACAACTGCGACATATGGCGGGGGTTCACGTCGAACGGGCGTCTTCGGGCTGCATTTCAACATAGTCTCCCGACGCACACCACCAGCTTCTGGTCCTTGAACCATCTGAATCCCTCAAGTCCTGCACTCTGGCCGTCGGAATAAAAATGTACTGAACGGCTTTTGAACGACTTGGAAGAAGATGCGCAGCCAAGCCAAGTTGTTTTCTGTTAATATTATAGGCCCTTCATCACTGCTACCACCCTGTATCCATCTCCTCCGTTTGCATATAGGACCACGCCGATTGCATCACAATTTCGCATCCAGATTTCCCTCACCACAAGTTCTGCCTGGTCTGACGAGTATAGCGATGACAGTGTTGAAAGTCCTTCCTCGTGTTGTCTCCCCTCCTCACACCCTCGACACGCTTACAATTGCCGACGATGATAACTCTGTGGCTTCTGACGTCCAAATCACGGATACTCTATCCAAGAAAAACTGGCACCTGCGGAACATTTATACGGTCCAATTCATCCGTTCGTGTACACGGGGGCACTAGGGCGTCCTCCACCAGAAAACAGCCTTCTTGTCAACTGCTTCATGCCGCCACCACAACCTCCCACGTCCTCACGAACTCCACAGTCGTGATATTGAATGGCTCGGGGCCGCACCCCGAATCAGGATCGACAGGCGCATCCGGCTGTGTGCTTTCCCCGAACTCGACAATCCACCTGCCAGTATACCTAGCCCACGAGACTCAGTCAGTATACCACGACATAAATCACACAAGGCGATGATCGTACGTTCCAAGATCAAACGAATCTAGGACTCCCGCGAGCCAGACTCCAGGGAAGAACCCGCAGAACCCACCGCCGCTGCCGATGTCTGGGCCAGTTTCGAGGCTGTGAATTATCATATATACTCGTAAGCACCAGAAGCCAAACACATAGAACAGCAGACAACTTTCCTGAAGACAAACTCCTCGACACCGCCCGGGGGGTGTACAGGACGGTGATCTTCTTGGCGAACCCATCGAACACGGCGGGGTCAGTGTTGTCCCCCACGGACGCGAAGATCCACCCGAGCAGCGCGAAATCGCCCTGGGGCACCATGGTGTTCACAATGAGGTTGTCCGCGGATGGGACAAAGGGCCCGACCGTCGGGATGTCGGCATTCGCCAGCAGACGACTCGGTGCGGCGGCGGTGGCTTGGATGAGCTCAAAGTCGCCCGCATTGACCTTGGGGAATGAAGGTCCTGCGCAGGCTTGAAGAGCAAGCGAGGTACTGAGGAAGACAATTTTTAGTGAAGTCGCTGAAGTGCATCCTGGGTGCGTTGGTTATTATTCGATGCAAAATATGCAGAGCTCTTATACTCCTCCACAGCTCCCTCAACGGGAATTAAATCCCGTTCAGCGATCAATGAAGCACAAATTCATCGGGCATTAAAAGCCGTCGAGAAGCCTTGCTCCAACTCCGCAGCAGCACGACTGCATGGAATCGAACTTCTTCCGCAGCACCAACAGGCAGCCGTGGGATGCTTCAAATGATCGTTGACAGTATACACCCCGCGCCCTCTACGATGGACGGCTGCACCAGTTTATTTTTGTCGCAGAAAGATGGAGTCTGAATCCCCGCGATCTAGTGATGAGTACTTCATTCTCGGCCACATCCTCGAATTTACTGAACTTGCAAATCCCGTCCGAGTGGCGTCGTAGGACTTGAGCTGTACATAATGCCCCGAATTTTTCTGTGTCAGGCACAATGCCTCTAGGACGCGCAGCCGTTTGAGAGAGATAGATGAACACCAAGGGCATAAAAACTTTGAATACCAATATCCTCCGAACTGTATAGGCGGCTGAATTCACCGTAAGATGTTCATACAATTTTACATGAGGATGCGCAGGCCGGCAGTGAGGATTTTTGTTTGAAAAAAAACTGACACATCTCATAATTTAACAATCCGGGGCAGTCTTGCCGCGGTAGATGATATATCTAAGTCTTCCCAAAACAATGACACTGAAGTAATTCTCGGCTCAGCGTACGAAAATTAAAACATCCAGTCCGCCGCCCTCATCACGTCTTTTCGTACTATGTCCAACTCCAACCATCCCGGAAGGCCTAATATCCAAGGGAGCTCTTCCCAGAATCTCCTTTTTCCGGCTGCAAATTCGCCTTCACAAAATATTTGACTATGCAGACACATCCAGGTGTCATACCGCTACCCATTTATCGTCCTCTGAGTAGAACAGCGGGTCCAGATGCTCCGTCCTTACTGATGCACAAGCCTGGCTCGTCCTGGAAGCCGGGAGCTGGGCCCGGCTATGGCGGGCTCAGGCTCAAGAATTTATGCGCCGAAGCCCTATCCCTATATTAATAGGACGGAACGAGGAACCACATTCCCGAATCAGAAAGATAGCATAGATGCCACAGGGGGCAAAGTGAGGGGCACTTGTCATAAGGGCACTGGAAGGGCACTTGACGGGCACTTGCAGCGGCACTTGCATGGCACTTGCTTTGGACAAGCCAAAAAAATTACATAATACATTGTCCCCATGCATGGGTTCAATCCCCAGCACAGACATCTTTTATGTATATTTTTATGTCCTTCAATTCAGTGTCTACAACCACTACAGTTTGGTATTCAGTACATATCGATCCCAGATAGGTTAATCTTCAACACTAACCTAATGTTGACTGCTACCGGCTAATGTACCACCAAATAATAATAATAATAGTATAGGTTGTACTGAAAAAAAACATTGGACAAATAATTTGATGGGACAAGCCTACCAGATGAGAATTGAAACTTTGGTTCCCTCCAAAAACAAAATTTAGCACTCCAAGCCAATGTTGAGTCCGATTTTTTTGATTCCAAGCACACTGAACTTTGGTTGGTGGATGATCCGCACCACCCATCCTCTGCTCATCCTCCACCACCTGTCCACCAACCAGCTTGTCTTCTTTCACCAATGATCTATTCCTAACGACATAAAGTTAGCGCATTAACATAATATATCCTTCACTCACAATCTGCATTCCCAGAGCGCAACCATTACCGAAGCTCCAAGGTGTCCCAATACTCTATTGGTTTAGCTAAGACAGAGCACAAACTGACTGTCCATTCCATTTATTTGAAGAAGGTCAACAAGCTTTTAATTTCAGAAGCTCTAATTCAACCTCTGACACAATCTCTTTCAGACCGCTGGACGTAGTAGTCATTACGAGGCCTTACACTGTCCTAAGGCAACTTTAGTTCAAGTCCAGTCTGGGCTGATGTTTGGTAAGCCATACAAATTTGACTTCTATTTCTATTGATTGACTCCTCATTATTCTAGGCCCTGCTCTAACAAGGCTATGCCTGGATTGACTGCACCTGAATGGACTGCGGCCTTAGCAATAATTTTGGTAAGCCATCCATAGGTGAATCACACTTGTATAAACTGACTAGATTCATCTAGCCTGGCTCCACCATTACTGTGGTTGGATTGACTGGCTAATGTGGGAAATGGCCTTGTCAGGTTCTCTAGCAAATGGATTTTCACCATTCACATCCAAACTTATTATTTCACGGGCAGATTTTCACAGTTCATAAGTTTGCGAAAGATTGGAGCTATCTTACATACAGTCTTCATCAGATCGTCGACAGCATACCCGACCGTGCCAGCATGTGGATGTTGAAAACCCTGGCATTTCCTGATCAGCCCAAGGAAAAATACACCATTCAGTATCGAGACCCTCTAATTGCAATCCAGATATGTTCCCAAGAAGGTTTTCTTCCATAAATCGCAAAACAATCGCATATATAATGAAATGTGGACGTGAAAATGGTGGGCAGCAGTTAAAGTAGGTTTATCACTTCATTTATGATGATATCTGAACTCTTCAATTCAGAGTAAACTCCCGAACAGTACTGCACTTGCTCCAGTTATTATTGCGACCGATAAAATTCAGTTGACTCAGTTCAAATCAGCATGTCCTGTCTACTTGACACTCAGACACATCCCAAAGGCTCTGTGATGGAAGCTGTCACAAAATGTCTCCATTCTTTCTGGCTATTCATCTGTCAACAAAATTATATGCACAGGTCTTTCATAACAGACCATAAAAACACGAAATTAAAAGGTTTTTTCTGCAGCCGCTGATCAAGGTGGGAAATGAGGGCATGGAGGTTGTCAGTGGAAAGGGAAAAGTTCAGCTCATCTTTCCTATTCCTGCATCAGAGGGCTACCGATTTGGAAAATCCGGATCCTGGAGCACCACAAACACTGAGCTGGATGCTCAGCATAATTCGAGATGGGGAGAAGAATTCTAGCACAGAAAATAAATTTCATGACCATTGCATGAGCCACGAGGTCGCTGCAATCCACCGGCCTTTTTGGGAGGGATTTCTCCCCACAAACGTCTCGCTCTCCCTGACCCCCGACATCTTACATCAGCTATATCTTGGAACTACAGACAATTACAACACAGAAATGTTTGAACGTCTACACATCGACTTCATGAAGGAGGGTTGGTGGGTATCCAATCAGTGTGAATAATTTCCCCAGACGATAACATGGCTGGGTCGCCAACAGAAGATCTCATCCAATGCAATACTACTACTTTCTTTGGTGATGTATCATCCTTTGCAACATACATGGCATGGCTATAAACAACACGGACTGCACAGCAGGAGCCTGTAGTGTGCACATTTACAGGTCAGGCAATTTGGCTCGTCAAGACCCCTCAGGATTCATGCCAGCCTCTCGCGACAATCGAACTGACCCACAACCCCAACACATTTATTCACACCTTAAAGGAATTTCTCAACCACATTAATACCAGCACAAAGATGGCACTAAATCAGCTTCGTTCTGCTACCCTTCTAGTTAGTCTACCACAACTTCAAATCTAAGCCCTCAACCCTTGATCCTGGAGCAGTTGGCTCAGGAGAAAATGACAACAAGGACTTTCAAACTGTTCTTGCCTGCCTGGAATCCACTGAGTGCATGTCTCTGCCATGCTTTGACACCATAATTGCACGTAACAAGGAGACAGCAGAAGCGACCAGTTTCTCTGGCAAGTTCAATTTGCTGAAACTTCAACTGAGAACTAATTTTTATGAGGGACACACATGGGACATGTTAAAGTTCTATTTCGTCTTCCTGAGAAGTTTGCCGATGGTTCATGGGTCCCTCACAATTGGCTGAAGGCTTGTGTTGCATACATTGAATGGTTCACACCATTTAAATTGCAACATGGAGACAATCACCACATGTATTCTGTATCTGTCCCACCACTCCCGCCGCCAATTGATTTCGCAATGCCTCTATCATTCCTTTGTCTAACATTCACCAGACTTACCAATTATTTCCTAATTTCAGTCGTGGTAATGCCAGTGCTAACTTGGATTCCACGTGGACAACTGACACTGTTTTAGATTACGAGTACTTATGTTTACATAATACTCGTTCGTAGGATCTCGCAGCAGCAAAATTTTAAGAAAAGTTTTTAATTGTCTCCTCGAAAAAATGCTAATGATTCTAGAGGCTGTGTTGAACCGATTTTACAGTTTCATCACATTTTTTTCTGACTCTCTTAAGGCTCTGAGCATTATTTGCTTGTACTTTGATGGCACCTGATAACTCGTTGTCCGCTGGGTGTATGTGTTCCAGAGCCACATGGTCGGGTTCATTATTGAATTCCTACGTTTCTAGCTCAATTATACGCTCCTCTGACGAATAGTGTATGGCAAGGGTAGGGGTATAACCGCGGTGATATAGGTACGGGTCTGGAGGGTAAGGGTACGGGTTGGCCTGGGGCCAAAACCATATAACCGGGAACCCGCACCGTACTGGCACCAGTTTTACCGCGGTTCAAAACCCGCGGTAAAGGCACGGTTTGGGGTGTTGGTGGGTACCTTTCACAGCCTATTAATAACAGAGACCGTTTAGACACACAGACATCTGCAATAATATTGATACAAAGTATTTTAAACATTTCATATCTGAGGGCTAGTTAAGGTGCCCATCAGTTTTCAGCCTGAGACAATTATGAAAATAGATAGATCCAGATGTAACTATGTCCTCCAATTTCTTTGTATCTCTGCTCCTCAAGATAAGTGGAAGCTTCGCATGCCTTCTTAGATCACAATGCCCAGCTTCTCCTGCATGATGCTCTTTGAGTTGTACTTTGGCAATTTTAGATAATTGACACAAGTCATCACAATGGGCTGGTAGTCATCGGCCATGAGCGATGCCTAGTGAGGTTTCTGGATGACAGTCAGGGGAGGATTGAGCCCACGGAAGCCTGAGGAAAATACCGTGAGGTTTTGGCATTGGGTTTATCACTGATAGTCTGCATAGGGTGGGTGAGATAGTTTTGGAGGAGATGCAAAGAAGAAAGAGCGAAAAACAGAGAAGGGAACCGGCACAGAAGATGGAGGAGAGGTCCAAGTTGGAGCAAGCAATCATTGATCTGGTTTGGGCGCTTATTTGGCCAAGGAATTGTCCAAATAAGCGCCCAAACGGCAAGAAGATCTCTCCTCCCAGATTCCGGGTATGCTATGTCTTTGATTCCTTTTATTATTGACTTATCTTTTTTTTTTGGCAGTGGTTTCCTTATCCCACCACAGCTCATAGGGTATTATTTATGTAGCTAGGAGATAATAAGATATCCTATTTGCTACAAATTGATTTGGGTGGCAGCCATTATTCCTGAAAGTAGGCCACAATACCTAGGTTATATAACACGGTTTGTGCCGGGGGTTTTGACCACACACCGCGGTGAGAAACCCGTTGAACTGTACCCGCCATCAAACGGGTACGGTATAGACGGGTCTGGGTCCGGTACAGCCCGGATCCACCCGCGGTTTACCCTACTGACGAAAAACGAATACACTAGAGCTTTACCGGATTGCCGACATATTTTCTGATGCTATCACGGCAAATGCCGCACTTTAGGCACCAAGATCTGTGCGACCCGCATTTAAGCACAATGGCGGTGTTCTGCGGTATTGATGCTATAGACATCTTGTAAACATATACTAGTCTCCTAGTCTCATTTCCAGATGTTAGGGCAGTGGCTCGCTGTGCAAGCACAGCGTGCGGCGGTCGCTCGGCCTCGGATCGCCGATCGCATCAGCGATTTAATCTGATCTGTGGCCAAAAAAACCTAAGGCTTGTTCAATTCTCAGGGACGTAGTTCGCATCTGCAGTACAAAATGTAGCCATGATACTCCCAAATAAAAATCTGAGGCCAGATTTCTGGCAAGAATAAATCTGGTCTCAGAAGTTCGAAGGTTCAGATATTAGAGGTTATTTTGGCACTCTTGGTTCGAGCTTCAGTTGAACTATGTGGAGCTTTCATTTGTTGAATTCAAGTACAATCTTTGCTCAAGTATTGATTTTCTTTGATTACAAAGTAGTTTAGAGGGTCAACTAATAACCTCTATTCTATGCATTTCCTACAGCTCAGATTTAATGTATGTAATAGCCCATATTAAGATGCCTTAGTGGTTTCAAAACTGGAACTGACAATGTCTGCCAACCAAATAAAGACAAAATTAAAGCTGCTGGTCTTCCATCGATCATTGCCGGTCAGGGCAGTTTTTTGCTACGGAAAAATTAGATCTGTGCTTCAAAGAAGATTTTACCTTGGATTTTATTATATTTAAACTCAAGTACGAGTTTTTGCCGGGCAAAGCCACGGCCTACAACCCCAAGTCAATGTATCTCTTTTTTTGCAAACAACTGGACCGGTCTTTACGTGTACAAATCCATTTGCTAGGATGTTTCAAACCTGTAACCACTTATGATGATTTTGTAGACACTTATAGATTTGTAGCATTAAGACACACATGCATAGACAAATATAATTCTGACAGGGGGTCAGACACATAGACCCTGATAGACCCATATAATCCCTACCAGCAATATATAGCATTTCAGATTTTCCTGATGCAGATCATCCACCAACTAAAGTTCAGTGTGCTTGGAAGCAAAAAAGTCAGACTCAACATTGGCTTGGAGCACTAAATTTTGTTTTTGGAGGGAACCAAAGTTTCGATTCTCATTTAGTAGGCTTGTCCCATCAAATTATTCGTCCAATGTTTTTTTCTGGTACAACTTATACTATCATTATTATTATTATTATTATTATTTGGTGGTACATTAGCCAGTAGCAGTCAACATTAGGTTAGTGTTGAAGATTAACCTATCTGGGACCAATATGTACTGAATACCAAATTGTAGTGGTTGTAGACACTGAATTGAAGGACATAAAAATATACATAAAAGATGTCTGTGCCGGGGATTGAACCCATGCATGGGGACAATGTATTATGTAATTTTTTTGGCTTGTCCAAAGCAAGTGCCATGCAAGTGCCGCTGCAAGTGCCCGTCAAGTGCCCTTCCAGTGCCCTTATGACAAGTGCCCCTCACTTTGCCCCCTGTGTGCCTGCAGTAAAGTCGTACAATGTATTCACCTAGCGTTATTCCGGGTTCAGATCATGAGCTCGTTGCAAACCTCTTACTTTACTATTTTATTGAGAGCCCTATACTCCAAGTTACCATGTAATATAGCCAACTTTCGATTCCGCACCCCTCCCAAAAAATCTCGGCCCCTCCTCATCCCATAATAATATATTGGATTTGGACTCAGATTTGGAATTGGGCTCAAGATGAAGGGGTGCGGACGTTCCACTGAATCCTCGGGTATGAACTAGACGGAGACGCCAGATTTTAAATACTTTTCTCTATTGAACCATATGTAAAGCTGGCTGGTTCAGTCTGTACTCAGTTTTGCTATTCTTGATCAAAATTTGGCGGAGGATCCCGATTTGGAGGAGCACGTGATGCGATCAAGCGCTGCCGGTAGCCAGATGTAGTTAGTGAGCGCGAAAAAAATGTGTAGTTGAAAAAGTGAAGAAAAAAAACATAGTAGAGACTTGCAAATTTCTCAATTGCCTTCACGGGGGTCTCCGTGAGCTGTGTTGCTTGCATGTGTTTTGTTACGATCACTGTTGGAAACTCGAGATAGTTGCCTCATACAGAGGGATTATTACTCAGGAAATAAAAATTGCATGAGAGTGAGAATATTTGGGGAGCTCAATGGGATGTAGTTAAGTGAATTAAAAATGGTAACTGAGTGCCCAGGTCCGGAAGTGATGTGTGGCCACATTTCTTGATGGTTCGTAAACTTCCTTGCCTAGGGGGCAGTATAGAATACACGTGCTACTTTTCCAGAGGCATTGTCTGCCGTCGCAAAATAGGCACAAGTTTTCCCGAAATTCGGTGCTCTTACAGCACCAAATCTCGTGTAATATTATTTTTAGCGGATCCTATGCATTCATTCATTTGTTCTCATACTTTTCTAGCCTTAGCTAACGAAATACTATAAATCCAGAACAAGATCTCTGGGTCGCATTAAGCTCTCAAGCTCGTCCTTTTTGTTCCGCCACCTTCGGATTCGGATTCTGATTCGATTTCCTGCTGAAGGACGTATATTGGTCTGTCGCCCAACTCATGGATATATCGTCTGGTACGTAAACCGTTTCGTCTTGCCAACTTCATTGCTGACGACAGGCATTCAGAGATAAGCACACGCTAATCATAGGAAATCTTCGCTGAAATTACTCCAAGAAGTTGCTAAGAATGCCTCAGGTTTCGGAATAAATACAAATTGTAGCGAGAATGTGACATAATCCAGCAGATCTATATTCACCAAGTTGATGACATTTTCGAAATTCTTCGAAATTTCTTGGGCCGAGATAAAAATTAGATAGAAATTCTGATGGAGGTTTGCCCTGATGGATACGTTTATCAGTCAATCGAATCAAATTATATCATGATTCGTGATGGTTGCGGCACCATCGGTATACCGAGTGTCGCGCACTTCAAAAAGCATGGAATCCCCGGCCCACATGGTGGCATACGCTGGGGTATCTGGATCGAATCCTTCCTCTTCCTGAAACCGGCGGAGGCCAGCGTAGACATTTGAATCCCACGAGAACCCTTGGGTGCGCGACTTAAATTCGAGTGGGGGGAATCCAAGAAAAGTCGCCTTGTCAATGCTGAGGCGTTCAACACCGTTGGGATCGCGGGACCAATAGGCGGGATATTCCGGCCAACGGAATGAGGCGGTGGTAATTTGGAAATGCTCCTTGGGACAGAGAAATAGGAAGCCCGTAGATGGCTTTTGCTTCGCCCCGTAAGCGTCGATTTGAAAATCAACAGTGTGCGTGAGGACTGGGATACATGGGTCAGCGCACGCAGTTGAAACGTTGATTTGAATGTGTAAGTTACCGTAATCCTCGAAATTGGACGAAACCCGCAGGCGGCTGAAAATATGAGTCGCTTGATAGAGCCAAGCGTAGAGGTTGGGGATACGACGCTGTAGAACGAGCGTGCGATCGCATACATCGCTGGCATTGAAACTTCAATCAAACAGATATAGAAGTTGGGGCATATCATGCAATGAGAAGATAGCTTTATCGTGTCCAACCCTCCGCCGTCTTTTCGCCGCCAGCCACACCAGGAGCCCAAGGACGTAGGTATGGGTCCGCCTCCGGGAAAAATGCAACCTCAGCCGGTTCCTCGCCCTGCTCGTTTGAAGGACAGAACATGATTGACCCAAGCTTCACGGTAGAAAAGGGATTTGAAATGGGTACAGGCCGCAGTTTGAGTAGCCTCCAAATTTCCTCCATGTAAATCGTGAAGCCATATCTAGTATGTGTTCGCTGGAATTGGGGGAGGGGACCAGGAGGTGTGATTTTGGTCAGACTATCGGCAGTTACAGTGAAATTGTGTTCGCTGGAGAACATTCCAGTGCTGTGGTTGGGTTAGACGCTAGGTGGATTTGGAGTAAGGCATGAGACAAACTGTTGACATACAAATGGTTGTGAACAATCAAGGATTCGGCACGGTAAGTCAGACAGGGACCCTCTCCAGTACCCCCGCCCCTACCGTGTACCCCGCCTGTTCCCCCATCGCCTCATGTACCTCCTGGGAAAAGGATCAGCGATGTCATGACACTTACAATTCCATCGCGCACCGTGGATATTGGTTGTGTGGGATTCGACAGCTGGACGAGACATGACCACCAAGAATGAGCAGAGACCACCGAAAGGTAGCATAGGGGAAGGTCAAGGTGGAGGTAAAGGGAAAACCACAGACACAGCCTGCTGCCTTGGACAGCTTCAATTTAATATTGCCGTAAATATTTCGGGTAGTCGGCCCGTCGAGCCATTTAGGCTTCAGTTGAATCGCTTTCAGAAAGTGGATGGAGCAGGAGTGGAAATGTCAAATGGTCATTTACTTCCAGTGTGATACTTATTGGGTCAAAGAAATCATTTGGGCCAGTGCCGGCCATCGAATGATTTTCTACCCTTTTTCCCGGCTATTTTGACCCTCAAAATCGTGGCTGTGTCACGTGCTTAGCCACCGGTGACTGTGTTCGTGTCATAGCCACGGTTTTAAGGGTCAGAACAGCCAGGAAAATGGGTAACCTGCACCCCCTACGTCGGTCACCACTGAAGTAAAGGTTGGTCCAAGTGAGGACCTGAGAGTGCTTGTGCTAGCCCCAAAAATAAATGGATGGCCCGAAGAATAAAATACAGTAGGCTTAGGGTACACAAAGAATGCCGGGTTGCCAGAAATTTCAGGTTAGGGTATGCAAAAAGGAGTTAGGGTACACAAAACCGGGTTAGGGTATGCAAAGAATGCCAGGTTGCCAGCAATTTCAGGTTAGGGTATGCAAAAAAAAACCAGGTTGCCACCAACTTCAAGTCATGGTACACAAAAAACACCGATTTGCCCCGATTTGAGGTGAGACAATTTCTTTAACGCGACAGGCCTCTTAAAGGAAACCGGATCGCCCGGTAAAACACTAAGTTGGCCCTAAAAAGCTAGGTCGGGCCCCATTTCGACTCCACAGCGACCAAAAGGTCGGGTGGCAGGCGATCTGGGTGGATCGGCCAACAAAAAGTCGGTACCTTGAGGCCAGATAGGGCTCAAGGAGCGACAACCTGGGGCCAGGTTGTTGGATAAGATAGTTAGTGCATCAATAATAGTGTACTTGTGCATAAGTAGTCCGTGTCGTAAGTATAAGTCCATTGTAGTGCGAGTATATGCGAAACTAAAAGAATGCAAAGAGGGACAAAAGAAAGTACTACTAATACAACTTCTCTCTTGGGTTCACTTAGTCCATATAGATGCGATTATCCTACAAGTCTGGGCGGAAGATGGTCATGACGAGAGTCGGGCAGGTCGGCATAGCGTCCTGAGGGATTGGGTGATAGGGACGCGGGAGATGGCGATGCTGGAGACCCATCGCCATGCATGTCTATTGTCGAAAGATTGGAGTAGTGCACCCCGCCGTACTGGTGCGATATCGGACTCGGCGGCATTGACTAGATCAACGACTGCTGTTCCACGTCATAGGCAACCTGGGGCGGGCCGTGTCTCGTCGCGATAGACGCATAGCCAGAGTTCTGCCCCGAACCGTAGTCGACATGTTGCTGGTTGTTGAAGTGTGTCGCGAAACTGTCAGAATCGCTCGCAAGCGATGGCTGTGGGGAATATCGTTGAGAGTTGCTCGACGCGCCCGTGAACGGTGCGCGTGGCTGCATCAGGGTGTCATCCGATTGCCGCGGGTCCTCGTTGTCCACAGGTGCCCGTGGAATCTCAGGAGGAACAGTACCACGATGAGCGCGACCGCCCCAACTGCTGACCCTGCGCCAATCGCAATCTTGGTACCCGTAGACAGATTAGACGTAGAGCCAGCCTTCTTCCCGGTACTACCATCGGCGTTATTCGAATTCGAATTATTAGCAGAATTTGAGGCACTAGGGGTATCGGAAGGCGCAGGGACCGGCGGCGCTGCATATTGCGCCTTGATGAACTCTGCAGCGCGTTCAGCAATCGCATACGTTGGGCTCATCGTGTGCGCCGCGATATGCAGCGGGATCACAGACGCGTCTACAACGCGCACATTCGCCGTGCCATACACGACTAAGGTCGTATTCACCACGCCGCCCCACTCAAGAGGGAGCATAGAGTTCGTGCCAATGGGGTGGAACTCTGTGACTGAGGAGTTGGCAATATAGTTGTTCACATCTTGGTCGGATTGCGTGTTGCTCCCGGGCCCGGTCTCGCCGATAATCTGGTCCTTCAGGGGGGAGGTAGAGATGATCTTGCGCACAAACCGGAACGCAGCGAGCATGATGTCCGCGTCGTACGAGATGGAGAGGTAGTTGGGGTTGATTTCCGGCGCATCCCATGACGAGTTGGACAAAATGCGGATGTACCCGCGCGAGAAGGGGTGCTGCAGGCAGAATTGGAACTCTAAACCGCCCGGGCTACTGCCCAACATGTTGAAGCTAGTCAAGGGGGATAAAAACTCAGTCAGGGTCGCAGAAGGAAAATAAGAGTGAGACTAACATAAGCTCTATCTGGCCAATCCCACCTGACTTCGCCCAATCATCCAATATCTCGTACTGAACTTGCACGCCTGCCTGCACGGTAGGGTCCATCTGCGAGGCAGCGACACTCGTCGAGAGCGCCTTGCTGATATCGACAGTGCCCGCCCATAGAGCCTGGTCCTTGCCAAACAGCTCCATGGTGGAGGGGTACGCGATCGCCTCGTTCCAGTAGGTCCACATGCCCGTGCCCGAGCTGTGCCATTGTGCCAGCTCGGTGTCGTACAGCGGCTGCTGCTTAAGGGCTGCCCATGTGTTTTGGTCGGCGGATTGCACTGATATCGTTGCGGAGACTAGAGCGGAGATTAATCAAAGGAGCGTCATTGAGGAGAAACTGCGTGAACGCACGATGATCCTGTAGATTGGCACCAACACCGGGTAGGTCGACGACTGAATTGATTCCAAAGTTCTCAAGAAGGCTTTTGGGTCCGACACCCGAAAGCTGGAGAATTTGAGGAGAGTTGACGGAGCCACCACTGCATAGTCAGCCATAAGAATACATGTATTGGCGGAAAGATCCATAAAGGAAAGCGAACACGCACGAAATGATAACCTCCTTCGATACATGCACAACGCGCTCCTGATCGCCAGCGCCCGCAGCAAACGACACGCCATCCGCCACCGCAGGGGAGGTCGTTGAATTCCAATTGATCTTCGTCACCTGGTATCCCGTGAGGATAACCAGATTCGTGCCAGGGAACGGGATCGCATAGCCAAAATTCGAGTCACTGCGGCTCCCATTGGCGGGGTTGATTATCGAGGGCACGAAGCTGACGCCGACGTTGTTACCGTTGGCGGGGTCGAGGGCAGATGCTAGGCCGGAAGCGACGACGGTGGGAACCCATGTTGAGAGGAGGGGGAATTGGAAAGAGCTATATGATGTCTGGATGGGTCCAGAGGTGCCGTGTGCAGTCGGGTCGTTGGTAACCTGGAATGTAGTCGCGTTGCCCTGGGCCATAGGCGTCCATGTCTCTGCCTGCGAGTTCGAGTTGGGTTGGCAAATGTGGCTCCGTTTGCAGGAGGTCGGAGGAACTAACCTTTTTGGTCATTTCCTGCACGCCGTCCCAGCCCCAAACGTGCGCGCCCGCGGTGCCGTTCTGTAGGTTCCTCCACGCATCGTATTCCGATTGGCTCCCGCGACACCAAAAGCCACCGTTGGTAGCAGATGAGCCGCCCACGCCTTTGCCACGAGGCCACTTCCGGGTGCCGCCTGCCGCGCTGTTCTGCGCCGTCGTTGTATACGCCCAATCGTACGCCGTGCCCGCCAGGCCATTGAGGTAGGACATCCCTGAAGAGAAAACGTCAGTCGCCTCCCCTATTTTGACAAAAAAAGCGCGTACCAGGAATAGTGATTTGGTCTTGGACGTCCGTACCATCGCCGCCAGCTTCGATGACAGCAACAGTCATGTTCGGCCATTCGGCTAGCCGCCGCGCGACTGCAAGGCCTGCGGTGCCCCCGCCGACGACGACAAAGTCAAAAGTTTTATCAGCGAGCTGGGATGGGTCTGTCGTGTAGACCGAAGCGGAACATGCAGCGATCGATCCCGCGAGAACGAGAAGAGATGAACGTGAACGAGAAAGCATTATAGGGTGTGACCACGCTGCCAGCAGTTATATAAAGGAATACAGCGACAAAGTGGAATCAAGAAACGAGGAAGGTGGCTGGACTGGGAGCAGCCTTGGCCCTTGACTAAGCTTAGCTAAGAGCTATTTCGGCCCGGGTCCGATATCGTCGATATTCGTCCACACCCCATGATATGCCGTCCAAGATATTCACATTCATCGATTCCGATGATGTCAATCCCCTCGAAAAGTTCGATACAGCGATGGTTCTTCGAAGCGTCCAAAAAGTGAGGTGCAGTCGGGAGTCAGGTATGAGTTTCCCCGCCTGATAGGGATCTTGCAAGGCTGATCGTTTTTCCTAAGGGTGGGCCGGCATTCAAAAAAAGGACCTAGGGCCGACTAATTTTTTTCAGGGCCTTTGGCGGACTAACTAACTTAGAACTACGTAATCACCCGAAAAAAGGAATTTATCACGTGTTTTAGTTACTGGACACGACTTGGGCAACCCGCCATTCCGAGGGTGATGGCAAATCGGTCGCCAGACCGATTAAAACCGAACATGCCGGACGGCAAAACCCTCGGCAATCTGAGGCCATTTCCGGCGAAATACAACCCTCGGAATGACCGATTTTTCCTGCCGGGGAACCCCGCCATACCAAGGGTGATGGCAAATCGGTCGCGAGACCGATTAAAACCGAAGCTGCCGCGTGGCAAAACCCTCGGCAATCTGAGGTCATTTCCGGGGAAATCAAACCCTCGGAATGACCGATTTTTCGCTTGGGTGGTATGTTGCTGGACTAGCTGGGTGGTGGCGGGAGGAAAGAGAGGCGGTGAGGCGGTCATCAAATGTTTCTGATGCAATCAATATTGATCAATACGCAGCCACAGTTGGAAGTTGGCGCTTGCCTGCATGTCGACGCTAGGAGGCTCAAGCGGCCGTTTCGCAGTCGCTGGACACCTTGCTTTGAGATGTGTACTGGGGCCGAGTTCAATGTCGCTTCCTCCTGTTTCCGGGACCCGATCGACCGATCGACCGCCTTCCTGGCGGAAGGTTGGAGGTGGTTGAACTATTAACATTGCGTCCGTACTCCATGTTTCAGAGTGTTATTTTCCGCGCATCGGACCAACCCAAGCGACGCTTTGACCAATGCCGGAGGCCAAGTGTATGAACACTGGTATTGGATAAAAATAACTGTTTTCTCGTATGGCATTGAATTCTTGAGAATACATCAACTCATTCCAGGTGCTGGCACAGTGCAATATTTATATTGGTGTCGCTCACCTGTTGGGTACAATGAAGTACACTGGCACGAGATTTCAGGTGTTAGCCACATGTAGATGCAGATTGAGTATTCGGGCTTGCCACCTGTCGGAAATGAAGGTGTTGGCTATTGAGAAAAAAACCCAGGTGTCAATAGACTATGCAGGGAATCGAACCCGGAAATCACCCTGATAATCAGCCCCATGCTCACTTCATTTTGAGCTGTGTGCACCATGCACCACCCACCCCTGCTTTTGTTCCCTCATTGAAAACCTGAATACATGCGGGAGTTCTGCAGCCACATCCTGTTCTTTCGATGTCGTCAGGGTTTTGAAGGAATAGATGTTAGAAAAGTGGAGCCGAGGTAAATAAATGAGATGGCACGCGTCAAATTGAAATGAAGGGGCTGCCAATTCGATCTGTATTCTGCGAGTGAATGAAAGTGCGCGAATCTGAGTTAATTAGACTGCTTGAGCAGCCGTATCTTCGATTTTTTAAAAGAAATGGATACTTTATTTATGCAAGAGCGGGGCGTCGAACCGCTAAATCAGCTTGGCACACAACGGCTGGTTGAAACATTATATAGGTATAAGCCGTGTGCACCGTGCACCACCCATGTATTTGTTCTCTCATTGGATTCCGCAAATAGATGCAGGATATCTCAAGTCTGTTTTGATGTCGGAGACCAGAAATTAACTAGTGAATATGTTTTCAAACAACAAAGAAATTGCAGACGAGTTTGACCCACCTACCTTTATTAATAATTATAGGCCTTCCATATAGACGTCGGCATCTTTCACCAACCCGCAGGTGGTTGATTTTTGAAACAGAAAAAAAAGGCAAAAGAAATGCATGAATCCATTAAGTATGGGCAGGGAGTCGAACACCGGACACAGCTTGACAAACAGTGTGGTGTGGAGGAAGACTAAGTTCAGAGCTGCGTGTTCGGTACACCACCCATGCCTTTCTTTCCCCATTGGATTCCTCAATACATTCGGCAGTTCTGTACCTATAGCCTGTTCTTCCGATGTTGTCAAGGGTTGGATATCAGAAAGGTTGCGCAGCGGTAAATCCCGAAATTGCACTCTGTAAATTAAACGAAGGGGACGCTGATTCAATTTGTGCGATGCATTCTTCTGCTACCTAATCCATAAACGAATGCGCGCGAATATCAGTTAATCAGACTAATTGATTCAGAAAAGCCGTATCTCCCTCTTTTGAAGAAAAGGAAGAGCAGTTCATTTCTGCAATAGCAGGGAGTCGAAGCTCAAAGCAGCCGCTCTTACGCTCACCATTGAAGTCGTCGGAGTTTGGGTTGAAGAAATTATTATTACATCTTAAAAATTGGACGGAGGTAAACAAATGATGGGGCCCATACCAATAGGATTATTCTATTTAGAAACCCCGGTTGCAGGTAGAGAACCCCGGGATTGCAGTGGTCGCCGGTCGCCGGAGGTGGTCGTGCTTGGCTGATCCGATGATATAACAATGATGCACACTTTAACTGACCAACCGCCTCCTGTGCAGCTACCTCCACTACAGCCTGTATGACCAGGTCAACACGCGCCCGTCGGTAACGGCAGTTCACGCGCTACCACTACTACCTGGGCCGCATACAGGGGTTAATAGAGAGTTTGCGCAAAGCCATCAGAGCCATCAGGTGTTTTTTGCAATGCGCAAATTGATGGCTCCTGGCTTGAGTGCACAATTCACACAATGCATTCTCCCCCTCATATAGACACTCAGTAGAGTGAACAATGATGTCAAGCTCGAGAACTGACATACCAACCTTCTCCAGCCTCAATAATGGATTCAATGTAACATTTCCCTTGTAATGGCTGCTCAGTCAATGCCTGCGAGACATTCCAATGGTAGTAGGTGCACAGACATGTGGATATGTTCCCTCTGCAGGTAATATCTTCATAAATGACCCCAAGTATCCCAGCCATCTGAGCTGGGAGCCATCAATTTGCGCACTAGGCAAAAAAACCACCTGATGGCTCTGATGGCTTTTGCGTAAAGTCGTTAATGTCCCTGTGTGTTAGCTGCCACATTTCGCATTTCGCACGGTAACACTTGTTTATAAATAATGAAAATAATGAAGTGTTGCTTTGGTGTTGCTTAGAAATAACTTAGGAATATACTTGACCATTTTGGGAAGAGTGCACCGCATCAAACGGTCAAAGCGACGCATCTCAACGTACATTGAGAATCTTTGATGTATCATATGTGGTCGCAAAAATACGATTTTTATATCAGCATGTAGCCCCAAATAAGCGCTTCACGACGACGCCCAGAATGTGCATTCGCCGCGAATTTTAAACGCGAAGTTCCGGGGATCTTTATGCTTTTTAAAGCTTTTCAAACACCTGGAGTAAAATAACCATAGATGAATGAATACTGGTGCTCTCAAAACTAATTTCAGGGGAACTCGCTATGTGTTATGGGCACAGATGTGTCAACTTGGATTTGGCCCAAACCGGCGGACAAGCAGTGTTTTCGGGGGCGTACTCTCGGCTGGCCTAGGGCTAAAATCGGTGCACTGTTTTTTTTTGGCCTCCTCCCTCTGCACCATATATCATGGAAAGGGGGTAAGAGGGCCGAAAATTCTGTCAGGCACTCGGTACTCTTTTGGGGGACCCCATACAGGCAGATATGTTGAGGGAAATCGGATCAGGGAGGATACAGGCTGAATTGCATAATATGCTCCTGGATTTTCTGGCCGAAAATACTAGGCTCACAAGTGGGATGTCTACCCTCTTCCCCTCAGGCAACCAGCCCCACATGTCGCAACGGTTGCGAGGTATCACACCCCGAGCTTCCCTCCGCAATTATCTTTTATTTTGGCACAATGCACACTCACACATGGACCCTTTTAATATATCAATTGGTTCCATGTATCTATTTGAGGAGAAATGAAAGACACAAGTAGTTCTATGTATTTCATTGTGTCTGCCGTGACACCAGTCAGCTCTTGCATCCCCACACTTGCACTGTCGCAATCCTTGCGAAGAAATGTTGGTACCTGGAGTTTCGTCTCTCGTACTCCTCACTGATTTTGTGGCAGCACCTAGTTTTGCATCTTCAGCACCTGGTATCGTAGTCATGTCTTTCCCTGGTGTCGCAATGCTTGCGACAATCACCCGCCACCATACTTACCCAATGCCTAAAACCGCTCGTCGTCCTGAGGCACTCGCCTTTGTCCTCACACCGCCAAATGCAAGATTTCAGGAACCCTGTAAATTCAGAAACAACATAATGTACACCTTTAAATGTACCTTAAATAATTTTTTACAGGATGTCTGAAATTGAAGCAGAATACACTAGATTAAGTTATAACTTCAGGAGGTCTGAATCTTTGAATTTAAGTAACAGTTTCTCAACAACTGAATTTACACCTTAAATTATAAATTTCAGTTGCAGATTCAGCACAAACGAAATTAATAATCTAAGAGTGCCTGAAAACAATAACTTCAGGCGGCGTTCCAGTCTGCCCGAAACAATAAGATTAATGCACAGTTTCGGCTGGTGAAGGCTGAAACTGTGCCCGAATCTTATTGTTCGGCCGAAATTGTGCCTTAATCTTATTGTTTCAGGTGGACTTAAATGCCTGCCCAAACTATTGTTTTCGGGGCACCCTTAAATTATTGATTTCACCTGTGCTGAATCTGCAACTGAAAATTATAATTTAAGGTGTTATTTCAGCCTTGCAAAAATCGTTGCTGAAACTCAGAGCTTCAGGCCTCCTGAAGTTGTAACTTAATATAGTATAGTCAGTTTCAACTTCAGGTGTCCTGAAAATAAGAGTTTAAGGTGCAACTTAAGGCTTACTGAATTTGGTTTCTGAAATTCATAATTTAAGTTACATTATCAGCCTGCCTGAAAACTTGCATCTGGTGGTGTGCCTACAAATCATAATCGCACTCCGAAAGATGCCCATATTTGAGAGTGTAGAGGGAGAGGAAGGGGGAATATGGGAGGCTCCCTTCCTGGTTGCTCTAAAAGCTGCCAAATTCCCCTCTTGTAGTTAGACGGTTGCCCCGAGGACCTCAACTCTTAAGCTGACTGGCCCCCAGCACATCATTATAGAGGAAGGACATGTTGCATCTTGGAGGCGCCTCTAAGGACACTGTCCACAAGACCTAGCCATAGCCCTAGCCTTGAACCCATTGGGTCAGGGTTATGGTTACAGATACCCTTTGAACCCCAAAGGTCTCTATAATAACCCTGAAAACAAAAACAGCTGACCACGGGTGCATACAACTTTGACAGGTATACATGTCTCTATGAAAATGCTTGTATTTTCATTCTGAATAGATCTTCACTGGTCTCCTTCACAACTTCACATTTTTGTCATCATTGTCGTCATCAAACAGCAGCAAGTAAGCTCAGACCTTCTCAAATGGTACTGAAACCTGTGTAGGGCAGGTTGGGGTGGTTGTCCCCCATGGATCTCTACCAACAAAAAGATAAATTTCACTCACCCTGGAAGTCTTTTGTCACTGGGTCTTATTGCAAAATAGACTTATGTGAGAAAACAAAAAACAGCTGACTATGGGTGCATACAACCTTAACAGGTATACATGTCTATATGAAAAATGCTTGTATTTGCATCCTGAATACATCCTCACCGATCTCCTTCACAACTTCAAGGTTTTTGTGGTGTTTTGTGCAAAAATGTGTTTATGTGAGAAGATGAAACAGCTGACCATGGGTGCATACAACATTGATAGGTATACGTGTCTATATGAAAAATGCTTGTATTTACATTCTGAACACATCTTCACTAGTCTCCTTCACAACTTCACATTTTCATTGTCGTCATCATCATCAAACAGCAGCAAGTAAGCTCAGACATTGTTGAATGATATTGAGACCAGTGTGGGGAAGGTTGGGGTGGGTGTCCCCCATGGATCTTTACCCACAAAAAGATGAACTTCATCCACCCTGGAAGTCTTTGGTTGCTGCCAGCACCAAACAGGCAACAGTGATGAGGGACAGCAACAAAACCCTTAAGTGTATAGGGGTGGTGGGATCGTACAGAGGTCCCCCACACATCTTGAGGCATTTTGAAGCGATCTTGCAAACCCCCACACCGCAGCCAGCCTGTCTAATCTAATTACAGCAACTGACATCTGCAGCACAACATATTGAAGAATCTTGCTGCAGGTTTTGTTTTAATACTCTAGGTTGAACTTTTGAGTCAAGCTATTTTTCACAATTATGCTGATTTTCATTTGCCGATGTTTGTGCATGTTTGCACACCAAGCATCTGATTGAGATGCCAAGTGCACATCACTATGAGTCCAAAAAAAAAAGAATCAAGTCAATCAGAGCAGGTGATCCCATGGCATGCAGTGTGTTTGTTTACCAACCTTGTCATAGAATTCTGGTCATATAACCCAATCCCATTAGGTGATGGAGATGGGGAAAGTAGATCAACCTGTAATGACCAATAATGAGGAGTTCTGAACACTCAAAGTTGACTTTTGAGTGAAGACCCAGTGGCTAAGGTCAATTTTTTGAAATTATGCTGATTTTCATTTGCAGAAGTTTGTACATGTTTGCCGACTAAGCTTCTGATCGAGATGCCAATAGAATATCTCTATGAGTCCAAAAAAAAAAGAATCAAGTCAATTGGAGCAGGTGATCCCATGGCATGCAGGATCCCACGGCATGAACTATTCTGTACCTTGGGGGGCTACATTTGAAAAGCAAGTGGTATAGGTCATTCAGGCGTGTAGGAGACGTCTTACCTATAGATCCTGTTCCCTTAGCCCAGCATGCTTTTGGAGCCCGCTGGGATGATAAATTCTGTGGCGGGCATTTACAGCTCTTGCTTCAATCTTTGCGATGGCCACACACACAGAACCATGACAGATACATTACTTGGAACTCAATTACTCACTCATTCTGTTCCTGATGAGATAAGCCGGTAACGGTTAACATACACTCAAAATCTACGGTAACAAGACTTCACCCTCAAGTTGGCCATGCTTGCACCAATGGCTTAGGTGTTTATCTCATGTTCATCTTCGAAATGCCCTTGAAATTCACTCACCGTGAAGCACACTTGTAGGGTGCACCAGATCCATTGAGCATTGTACAACCTAACCTTCCTCAAATCCAACCATCAACACTAGACATATGTTGGCAGGGGTATCCTTACATCGCCACCGTCGGAAGCAACCTATGGTGGCGAGCAGTGGGATCATCTGCACCAGGGCCTGTGCAACATGTTTTCCCCAGGTAGGTATTCCATTTGCAGTGATGTAATGGTATACACCATGCAGAGGAGGATGACTCCTGGCACCGGCATCGAGCACGACACCCAGAGGTGGCCAAACTTGTAGAGGTGGATGGAAGGAAAGAACAAAGGTTGGAAATCTTGATGCCCACACGTCACTCTTGTATGACTCACTTGCCAGCATTGGTGTAACCATCAACTGCCGTGTCTTTAAGTTCTCCTGCCAACTTGTCTCCATATTTCCTCTCTCATTCTCCCCTCATGCATCGTTTCCTCCCTCGAAAAGAAAAACAATCTCTAGAGTCTCTGCTGGTGCCCGAGTCGCCCTCTGTATCAGCAACCGAAGAGACTACAATACCCAACGCTGTTGACGATGGTGCACCACCAAGAAAAAAGCCCCATATTGAGGTGCCCCAGATGGACTTGAAAAGGGAAGAGTACCTGCACAAAGGCTTCACTCACGAGATGCGCAATGCGGTTGACAAGGCTTGCCAACATACCCGTCAGTTTCCTTTTGTTTTTCTGTTTGAGATACACAGCCTCTGACACATTTTCGTTCTTAGGCATCTTCTCTTCATTCTCATTTGCATGGGTGTTTGACAACAAACCTCAGCTTGATAGTGGCCCCCTCCCAGCAGTCAACTGGCTCGATGACCAGCCCCGTTGCGCAGTCAGCAATGATGGAGTCCCACTTGTCTTCCACATCCCGGGTGCCATAGGGCGAGCAGGCGCTGTGCGTCTTCATGTCTATTGCTCTCTGGCCCATGTTAATGGCTGCTCTTCCTTAGGATCTCCTACTCCAGCAATTGGTTGATTTCGGCAGTGATGTCAATGTCAAACTGCCCAAGTGCACCAGCGCAGATGGTCAGACTCGCTGCGCCATCAATTCTTACCACAATTTTGCTGGCCAAGTAGCAGGCCTGTTCAAGCTTGTGAGAGCCTGGCATGCCATTGGCCACACGGTGAGCCAGTTCTCTTTGGCTCCATGCTCCAGTGCCGATCTCCCGCAGTATGAAGACCCCGTCGTATCAAAACATGTTATCAAGACCGGCCATGCCTTCGCCCACAGCATGGAGCTTGTGCATGAGCTTCGGCTCCTGTCCCACCGTGTCAACGACCTCATTTTATTTGCCGATCCCGCCCATTATGCCGCTCTCGAGAGCATCCGTGCAGAGGCAGAGCACAAGTATAGGTTCGTCAAGGTGCTGGGATCTCATGACCCGCTCATGATGGAGGGGCGCGAGATCATGTTCAATTGCCAGATGCCCCTCCACACAGACTGCCCAGATCCCAACAAAGGGTGGGCAGTACTCGTCGTCCTTGGCCACTTCAAAGGTGGTCCATTGTGCATCCCTGCGCTGAACCTCCGCCTGCAGTAAATGCATAGGGACATGATCATGGTGCGCGAACACATCCTTCCCCATGAAGTGGAGGCATTTTTGGGCGGGCAGCGCGTCTCGATTGCGCACTTTACACATGAGTCCCTGTGGAAGGCATGTGGCATCGATCCTCCATACTTAGTTCCGCACATGTTGGCCTTCATACAATCATGTAGTTTCCCATGTTGGTAGTGTAGGCACCTAAAGGAGCGCTTCGCACAAATTCCTTTGTCTCGAAGCAACTTAAGCCCAAATATTGAGTCCCTCAATAATTGTTGCCGTGTAGTAGGCTTTGTTCAGGTAGAAGGATGCAGGGCACACATTTTTCTGCCAATCAATTCCACCGTGCGGCATCCATCTCTTCATTATTAATAATGTTGGATCATGATTACCCTCCCAGTGCATATTTAATAACACTGGCATATCCAACCCCATCGGTTCCGACCCCTCTTCAACCCAACTAACCCAAGTTCGAAACTATTTGTCCGAATACCCGTCCGCTGGTATCCTCATCATCTACTGTTACTATTCTCTCCATTCAGCCCACCGATTATACTAGCTATAATATAGCTGTTAGTTGCGGTGTACACTGCGATGCTCATGCACTCGTTCTTATTTATGTTCTCTTCTCTTCAGAAATACCTGAATTATGACCACAAGGAACGAATAAAAATTCGAAAACACACCTCTGCAAGTCCAGAATTCCCGTAGGCTCTCCTAGACCCGATTTACCGTCGATACTTCGCGATTGAGCCAAACCTGGTACCCTACTCGTCTCTCTTGCACGCCGCATCATCATGAACATGTCACCAGATAATTTCGGTCATGCTCTTCTGTATACCTTATCTGCCCACTATAAAAATCCGCACAAGCTCGCCATCACTGTGCCATCATTTCATGCAAGACATCTGGATCCGTCCCGCCGGCATCACGTCGGCATGACTGTAGACGCATGTTTACTGGCTTCTTCCCGCGACACCACATTGACGATGCAATGCAGTCCACCTTTTCCGCTCCTCACCGTCAAGAGAGCCTCAGTCACTCAGATACTGGCTTGTACTCGTCCTTCTTGACCGTTCTACTGCCAAATTCCGGCCCAGCCCACGTTTTCTGGGCATCAGAAATCAACCTCTGCACGCGATATCGTCCCGAAACAAGCAGGGGCTTTCGGAGCGGTCTTCCCAAAGCCACAACTTGACTGTAGGGTACATCCTCTCCATCTCCTCCCTTCCCTCATCGTTCCCCGTCAAGAACTGCACTTCCTGCGCGCTTTTTCGTCACCGCTGCCGTTGCTCCTTTTCTGTGCCCCTGGTTTGGCTATACTCAATCCCCACACGGAGACACCCTCGGAAGACTCCACAAGCCTTCTTCAAGTCGAAATCTTAGCCCACTAGCATTCCCCGTTCCGCCCATCAAACGCTGGCCAAGTACCGCCATCGTCCGCGTCTCAGCCGCTCGCTTGGCGTTCGTTCATGGTCGTCGGCGTTTGGGGGTCGTGGCAGAAGTGTATTGAAGAGAATAGGGCGGTTTTAGGATACAGTTGGAGCTTCAGGTGCGTTGTATGTGCTCATTTCTCCCCCTTTTCGACTAATCAGCCTTGCCCCGCGCGAATTATTATTGGTTTTAGCCTAATTTCAGTTCAGGTGAGTCTTCAACATCCCCTCTCCATTCCAAGACTTAGCGCCACATTTTTACTGACCTAAAAACGGCTCGCTCGTCCTCATCTCTGTGTCGTTGCGCGTACTGCCACCCCGCGCATCCCGATCGCTTCTCAGACGCCATATTCGGATTCAGAGAGCTTGAAAACGATTTTATTTTATTTTGTGTGCTCATTCTGGCGTCTACTCATGCGTTTCGCCTCAGGTACGTCTCCTTTTGCCCCTCCATCCCATTCAACGTCCATCGGTTCCTCTTGACGGCCTTGTTCTTCCCATTCCTACGTCATACCTAGCTGGGCGCAGCTGTGCAGCCCGCATCCTTCACCATGAAGTGCACCGACGGCGCCCTCAAATCAACGGTGGCTAGGTGTCTCCATTTCGGAGTCACCGTGCGCCGCTGCCTTGAGCAGCCCCGTTTTCGCATTTCGTGCACAAATTAGCAATCTATGCAAGCTATCTGTACGCTTCAGAACTTTTGTTTGCTTCCTGTAGTTTGCCCCAGGTGCGTTGAATATGACTATTTCGTCTCTACTTTAACTCCTCCACCTGGTAACAGAGCGCCAGGGATTTCCCTGGCAGTGCCCGCTCGTTACCGTCTGGCGTGAATTGCCACTCCCCGATCAAGGCTCGTTCCGCCGAAGCATAATTCGGACTCCATGGTTTCGAAAAGGCTGATTAGCATGCCCATCATATTAGTGGACCAGGTACCTCCGCACTATATTTTCTTCGCCTTTGGGGGCTGATTATACCAGTTTTGGTGCCTACTCTGGCAGATTTGATCCAGATGGGTCAAGTATCACAATTCTATTTTCATTTCAACCACTCTACGCATTAATCCCACCCATCTAGACTACCGAATGTACAGCCAAACAATTCCCGCGAGCCATGTGTCCAGCCGCGCTCCGCTCAATTCCTCTTTCCACGGTCTGACTAGGGAGACTAACTCTGCCCGCTCCCACTGCGATCGCTTCCAAGGATACTGCACCGGCCACCCGCCCCACATCACCCACTGGACCTTTTCGGCGCTCTCCATCCTCGTCCACCGCTAGCTCTACGCGTTCCATTGGTGCGCCACCACCTTCCGCAACTTCGTGAACTCACCGGCGTTGCTTAAATGGTCCCCTGTACACGTCTCAAGTCGAAATTCCGAGGGATGTAATCCTCTCCTGCAGAGAGCCAGGGGCCCCTCAAAGGGGGAGATTGCGTTAAGAGAACGGATAATTGGGAGATTTCGGATCCCCACAGATTTCTGATCTCCATGAATTAAAAGTAAAATGCGAGCTGGAGATTTTGTTAAGATGACAGATAATTCGAGGCTTTCGGATCCCCACAGATTTCGGACCTCCACAGATTAAAAATAAAATGTGAACTGGAGGTTTCATTAAGAGAACGGATAATTCGAAGATTTCGGATCCCCACAGATTTCGGATCTCCACAGATTAAAAATAAAATGTGAACTGGAGGTTTCGTTAAGAGAACGGATAATTCGATGATTTCGGATCCCCACAGATTTCGGATCTCCACAGATTAAAAATAAAATGTGAACTGGAGATTTCGTTAAGAGAACGGATAATTCGAAGATATTCGGATCCCCACAGATTTCGGATCTCCACAGATTGAAAATACTGCAGTGTGGCAGCTTCCGCAAGAAGGAAGTGACTCAGAAAAGGCACTGCAAAAGTATTAAGCAGGAGGACTTTCGAAGGGGATATTGTCATATGGAGATAGAACCCAACATTCATAAATGAACTCGAGGTACCTGAGATTGCCAAATTTAGGCACAGTCGAGGTTTTATTTGAAAGCCAAGGTAGCAGATTAAAATAAATTTCACCAAAACTTGAGTTCAATCTTGCGGTTGTAGGTCAACTGAAATGGTAATCTCAGTGAGCAACATAAGATTGAAATTCAGCTGCACTCAAATGCATTTCAAGCACTGCGGCAAGTTAATAGGAACACATGGTAGGTTTGAAAAATAGCACGGTAAGCACTCTTACAGCAGAAGCGGAATCATGGCGGCCAAATGCAGTCTCCATTCAGCACACTGTACACATTTCAATGGAATTTCATATCAAGTTGAGAGTCCAGAATCGAAAAATTTCCCAGAGATCAATATCAGATTTTGGTATGAATTAAGTCATTGTACTCACTGCGTTCCAAGGCTGTGTCGGCAGCCTGTGCCGTACAAATACTGACGTGTGCCGACCTGCGTCAGCACGCGGTTGACAACGGCCGATCTGTGCCGACGCCCTCGGCTAACCCTGGTCGGCAGTTGTCAGGCAATGTCAGGCTGTGCTTTCAAACGCTGCCGACAATGCCACGGAACGCAGTGACTATAATTCACATCGGTCTTGAAAATGACGCATACTGAGAATGCCCTCTGTTTCCCTCATTTCTCGTTCGTTTACCTTCGGACCAACCGCATTCGAGACCGAGAGGTCTGTACAAAAACCCCGAAGAAATCCGTTGAGAAACGGAAGAGTATATTGCCGAATCCATCAATACCTTGATCCAGCTCTTAAATTTCCTCGAATTGCTACGAATAAGTCTGAGGTTTTTGTGGGGACTACACTGGAACATGTGGATAGTCTACTCAAGCTTACCTACAAAAAAAACTTAGCAATACAGCCCAGGGATGTGTCTATAAGCTCATTTTCAATATGTATATCATTTTCAAGACGGATGTGAATCATAGAGAACTACATTTTCGGTGTTCCGAGCGGTATGAATCGAGGTGCAGGAAGCAAATATAGTACTGCCGCGGTGGCAGCGGGTTATAAATTGTTCTAGTTGGTAAATATGTACACGATGCCATACAGATGTCCTATGCCAAGCCAATCTACCGTCGAAGCAATGGAGTTTAACTGACCGGGGTACTACTGAACTATTGCAATCAATTCGTCAGTAACGCGTAACGCTCAATGCTTTGACCACGTAAAGAACTTTTTCTCGATCTATGGTGATTCTTTTGATATTTTTTTTTGGTCAATAATTCAGACCTTCGTCATCAATTGATTGCAATAATACAGTATTCCAGTTTTTATACTTTTCATGGCGTCTGGGTTCTACCGTGGGGCACGGAGGAAACATACCGGACCCGCGAGCTTGTTTCTGATGGCGAGGAGAAATTCAGGGGCGATGGTGTAATTACACTTGCATACACCGGGAAAATTCCTGTTCAAAATCTCTCTATCCAAAAGTCTCAGCCTTCAATGTCTTGCCTCTAGAGCTAGATTTTGATCACGCAGCTATTGTCGTGCAACTAGAGATTGATCTGGCCATTCTGAATACGGTGCCTCGAGTCGCCACATGGAAGCGAAACGAGAGGACGTAGATCTTCCCAACGACACGGAGCTGGACAGACTTCTCATTCAACCTCATTCAACCATCGCTTCAGGCCAAGACTCTTCGAAGAAATCTCGCGGCCTCTTTGGATCTGTGTACTTTGACACGAATCCGGTCGTAGTCACTATATGTGGTACATCCAGGAATGCAGGTAAACACACAGCTTCGGCGGCTGCATCTACATATTTCGGACCTGGCTCAATCCTCAACCGTTCACTGCACATCTGGGGCAATCCAACAAACGCGCGCGCCGACCTAGTTGCGCTACTGATCGCTTTGGAAATAGCTCCCAGAACGAAGACTCTTCACGTCTCGACCGTGACAAGATCCGAGTATGCTATTCGGTCAATCAAATACCATAGCTTTCGTAACGATGCTTGCGGCCGGAAGTGCGCAAATGGTGATATCTTGAAATCTATCATTCAGGCCATTAAAGTTCGCTCCGCGCCCCTGCACTTTGTCCACATCAAGAAGAATGAACTTCACAGGCATTTTACTGCGGCCAAAAAACTCTCTGAAGTGGCATTGACGCTTTCTCGACCTGCGCAGCCCAGAAGTCAAGAGCTCTGACCAATGCAACCTTTCACAACACAACCACTGGGTATGGAAAAGGTCACGGCGGATATTCCGGATGATTCCGGCGTTTCAACTGCACCGTCAAAGCGTCCCGATTTCCCTGCAGGTCATCGAGGCCGACTGCGCTTGTATGAAATGCGAGAAAGGAACCGAAAATTGATTATGGAAGCTTCCTCAGCCGCCGAATTCTGGAAATACATCAAACGATTCATAAACCCTGCTCCGAATCCAATATCCGTGACGGCAGACAGTTTGAAAGATGTCTTTGAACGACGGCTCAATCCCCCTACCACTCTTCCTCAGTCTTTCGATGCATTTCAACATAAAATAAATCGACTACTTGCTGGTTCAACTCCGAGCACGACGCCTGACCCAACTCCAGAACAAATCTTCTCCAAAAATGGTCAGAGGACGACATGGAATGGCTGAAAGATCACCTATGCAAGGGACTAGGAAATGCCTCGGGTGAGGACGCGATCCATTACGCGGAAATCTTGGAGACTCCGAATGACGATCTCCTCTTCCTTTTCAATGAATGCACACGGAAAGGAGACAGACCTTCCATATGGTTCAGAACGGTCTTAATCGGATTCCTGAAGAAGGGCAAGAATGGTGCCAACCCAGATGGCTACCGAATAATCGGTCTGGAGAGCTGCCTTCTGAAAGCGTTGACGCTGCTGATTCATAAACGCATGACGGACTGGGCGAATGCATATAAACCCATACCTGATTACCAGAATGGATTTAGAGAGGGATATCGAACTAACAATAATCCCTTCATCCTACGCTGTGTAAATGAATGGGCATACGCAAAAGGACTCACTGTCTATGTTGCAGCAGTAGATGCAACCAACGCCTTTCCGTTAACGGATCATCCGACCCTGTGGTTAAAACTCCAGCGCATGGGAATGGGTGGCGCATTGTTTGACTAGCTGCGCAAGTTATACCAGAAAATGAAATACTATGTCAGACATGGTGATCGTAATTCTGCCGAATTCAAAGCCCTAATCGGTTTGCTCACCGGCGATCCTGCATCTCCTGTCTTATGGAATCTCTTCATGGCTGACTTGATCATGCTGGACGATATCCACGATCCCATTATCTTTGGTATTCGAATAGCAATCTTGGCCCAAGCAGACGATATTCTTCTCATCTCGCTATCGGCCAACGGATTGCAGCGCAGATTAAACACGCTCACTGCATGGTGCTCACGCAACTTTATCCTAGTAAAACAATCATCATGATTTTCGGCGCCACACCTGCAAATCTCGTGTTCAAAGTCGGAGAAACCGCTCTGACTGTCACAACTGAGGAGAAATACGTTGGCATGCACTTTCGCATGGACACCAGAAATATGTTCGAAGCTCACTATAAAGCCAAAGCAAGCACAGCACGGTACTGCGTGCACAAGATCATGGGAATCGAAGACTGGACCGGTCGCTTGACGCCAAAAGAGCTCAAGACCTTGTACATGGCACGAGTTGATTGTCACCTAATCCACGGTTGCGAGGTTTGCCCTGACAGCGAAGAAATTCACGTCAAGGAGCTGTGCGCAATCCAAGTTGACTTCCTCAGACAAATGCTGAATGTCGCACCGGTCTTCACGGAAACTGGGATTATGCCGCTTCGCATGCGTGGACTTCTACTGTTGCTAGGTTATTTGCAGTACCTTGTTTCATCCCGCCCTCCCATCTTGCTCGAGCCTGTTTGAACAGTTCTATTGAACTCATTGGCAGGAAGAAGAGATCATGGGCTGGCGATGTCCTTAATGCAATAGCCAAACTCCCATTCCCTTGCCCTCCATTGGACTTCGTGAACGCAACCAAAACAACTGTTGAAGTATATCGCAAGGACCTCGATTCAGCATGAAGTTGACTCGTCAGCTAAACTTTATATACATGGTCGCCGTGAACCACAAAAGGACAAGCCGCCTGCTCAAATAACTCTCTATCTAAGGCATTATTTATTCATGGTTAAGAACCAAAGGCACCGTGAAGCTCTTACCTCAATCATGATGTCAACCCATCTACTTGCCTTAGAACGAATGCGGTACACTGATCACGCACTCCAACCCGTCCCACGACATGAATGCCTATGCCGTTTCTGCACAGCCAAGGTCGAAATCCCAGAACATGCGTTGCTTTAATGCCAGGTAAACCCTGAGGTTCTTCAACTGCGCCACACGTTCTTTGAAAAATTGCTTCACACTGTGCTAAAGATGCAAAGGAAATTTGATGAGCAGCTTGATAGTATTGAGCTATTGAACGCTATTATTTATGAGCGCTCAACGATTGTTCTGATGGGAAAGTTCGTCCACGATGTCCTTGAAATATTCTACATGACAGAGATGTATAGGAGACAGAGATAACTGACAAGTGCAGGGCTCATTCCAAATGTATGCTTCGTCCTGACGTTTAAGCTCTACCGTGGGGCATAGGGAAACCTGTGGGGTCTGCGAGCTTGGTTTAGATGGCAGGATGAAGTCCAGGGGCGAAGATGTATTTACTTGCTTGTACACCAGGAAAATTCCTGGAACCGGCATTCGTTATTCGGACCGTGCCGTGTAATAATACCTACCTACCTACCTACCTGGCGTTCTTTATTCAGACTGTGCCGTGTAATGCTACCCACCTAAGTTACCTACCGGTCAACTCGAACTATGAATTATGTAAATATATCGCCCGTGTCACTAACCATTAGACTCATGGCATGGCAGTAGCCAGGGAAATTGCACCGTAAAGGCACGACACCAACCGTCCACGTCTAGCGTCATGACCATTGAACTCCTTTCCTTCCCCTTTAGGCAAATTGAAACTCATAGGTGACCGCTTGCCACCTTACCACTACCCGGCACCCCCAACCAGTAAGGGGCCATGCATCATGATGAAACCTGCATAGCCGATGTAGCCGTTATTATTTTCCAGCCAGCCTTATTTACTTCTCCGCTTGACAGCAAACGATACAAAACAAGCTCGGAACGATGTGTCAATCACTGTCAATCCACGGGCGATGCAGCCAATCAAGCCCAAATCGATTCAAGCCGCCTTTTAGGGTCTTACTTCCGGCAACGACACACGCGGGAAATGCGGACGAAGGGGTCGCGGTTGTGTGGGCATAGAATGCGGGGACATGGAAAATATTAAAGGTGAAAAGGTTTGGCGGTGCAGGCGGTTTCGAACCTGGTTTATTGGCGAACTCGAAGAAGAGGCGACAGCTAAAAAAGGGAACAATGGATGAATGAACAAAGTCTGGAAGCGAAAACAATGGCTACATAACAGCCCTCAAAATCTACCGTTCTGTATTTAGCCGAACAACAATAATGAAGCGCGGACTTTGTAAAAACCTCTGCGCAATCTCAGCGGGCGGTAAACTGGCAAAAAACTGGGGTTAGCAGGACTTGAAGCGTCTCGAAGGCGGCGCCGAGCCCATGCGACTTGCTGAGCCCGGGACACAGGTGCACAGATTGCTGCGGCCTCGGCCTGCTACTATGGGCTCACTATCGGACGCTGAACATACACGGAACGGCGCCGATTCGAAAATATGCCGGCGGGACCCTACGACCTTGGCGACTTAGATATTGCGGGGAGTGACTCAGCGGGATGATGATACACGGCATTGTGAGGGCTCTATAACTTCGGGAATCGCGTTCACCAAGGCGGCCGCGTTTGTCGGGACCACCCACTACGGGGGAATGGCTGTGGTGCGAAGATATGGGGTGGTGTTTTGAATTTCGTTGTTATATCCCTACCGGGCTCTGGTTTGTACAGTATAACAACGAATGGTAGATCAATCATGCTTATATTGTACCAAAATTGAAGCATTTACGCATATATATACAACCTGTTCGCCGTGCATGCGAGATCAATATTTGTCGCGAACTGATGCAACTTCTGGAATTACTGCACAACCGCTTTGCCGTTTGGCCTCAAATTTTTCAGGATGCCAGGACTCATCCCTCTGAAGAGTTGAGAAACACCAAAGGACTTTTTCATCTTTTGGTAGAAAAAAATTATAACATAACAGGTATATCGCAAGATGGCTTGGAAATTATTTTTTATGACCCAGCACACATGGTTCAAATGCTGCAATATATCTGGAATTCTTCGTCCAGGGTAGAGAGGACAATGAATTAAAGTTTGTTTTTATTTCTGTCATGAACCGTGAGGCAGCCGCCCACTCACGTGCCGGTCTCATCCTGTACCCCTCGTGCCGCAGAATCCTATTCGTATACAGTGTCTGGGCCCACCTGTTGACCCATCAAAGGAGCTGAGCAAATGTGAAACAAGTGCGGGCCTGATGGCGGGATCTGTGGTGTGTAGCTTTGACAATCCAGCACCGACCCGCCCCCACATGAAACCAGCCACTCAGTACTGCAGTCCTGCACAGCTCATGCTCCATAAGTGTGAGCCTGTACACCGGGCTAAGGGCCACCGCTCTGACGTGGGGAGCAAGCCAGCGCAAGCTCAGCACCGACAGCAGGCGCGACAAAATTGATGGCGGACGGTGACTCACGGCTCCGCCGTGCTACGTTTGGCAAGATGGCCACCGTCCTGGTATCTCCATCCCGCTGGGGCATAAATAATCTATATTGCGGCATCGAGAGAGAAATGGTAATACTTATTGATATTCCACGTGTCAAATGAGGATATTTCTATCTGGAAACCCGGTTTCCAAGAGAAACCTCTCCGATCAAAGGACCCCCACAGCTGTTCTATTTGAAAACCCCGCTGAGAGCGCTCGGCGGCGTCGGGACAGGCCGGTGTGCAGTGCAAAATTTTGCCGAGCATTGCCATCAATCACACGGAGCAGAAAGTTGCCAAGTATTCCCACGCATTTCTTTTACGTTCAAGGTGCACGTCTCACAACTCATACATGGGTCATAGTGCGGAAAAAGTGCGCATTCAATTGTTTTGAGGATGTTCGTGAGTGTTAGCCCTTGAAGGTGATACTTCCCCGAACATTTTGATGGACACGTCAATAATTGTCAATAACCCACTCATTGACGTGGTTTGGTGCATACCCGGATGAAGAAAAGACATGGGCCTGTCGCACTACCTGCAGTGTGCATTTCCAAATGGCCCAATACCAACAATGACCTTGTTCAAGGAGATTCCATGCAATTATCCCCAGATCCCACCTTTGTGTCAAAGCGGAATGCTTGCCAGATTAGCACCCGATCATCTAATCTTATCTTCCTTCCGTGTGACGGCACCACCCACATCATCTTTATTGACTTATTCGATTCCTCAGTAGTTCCACTCATGCAGAATGGCTGAGGCATGACCCCGTGTTTTGTTTTAGATCCCTGATCATTGCATCCTCATATGTGCGAATTGCCTTTTTTGGATGGCACCGGCCGACACCGGTCCAGAGAACCCCGGAAACCGGGTTTCCAAATAGAATTATCCGTCAAATGATGGGCCTAGCCCCCCCCCCCCTCTTGTCGAAGCCCCAAATGGACAGCTGGAGTTGGCTAGTGTCGTGGCGTTACGGTGCAATTCACATGGCTAGCTCCGTGTGTCATAAGTATAATTCTTAGTGTTATGGCTCAATATATAGTAAAGCATGCCGTGCACGAGATAACAAGAGTACTGAATGGATTTAGCGGTATTCCAAATGAAGGCCCTTGGCTTGTATAAGAGCAACTGGGTTAACTCAGAGAAAATCAGGTTCTCCTCCAGTCCCTGCAAGCTGTTCGATCCATCTCGTCAACAAGCTCTCTTCGCCATGCAGTTCTCCACCATCCTTATCACTTTGGCAGTTGCATTTTCTCCGGCGCTTGCTGCGCCTACCGCTGAACCCGCTGCTGGCGAGCCCACCGTCGCGGCTCTCGAGAAGCGCGCTGTTGGTGTCTTTGTCTGCACCGGACAGTGAGCGCACTTCGCACAACCACTGAGGCTCGGACTGACTTGTCATTTTTTTAAGGAACTTCTCCGGACAGTGCAACCACATCAGCCCCCCGTTCAATGTTTGCCAGCCGTTCTCGGCCACAGGTCTCACAGGATACCAATCTTGGGGTCCTGATCAAGGTTTCGCATTTCTTAGGCCGCTGAAATCTCTAGCTTGTTGATCTTTGGATTAATAGGCACGACTTGTCTCTGGTACACCGGGGGGAGCTGCACTGGAACGCAGTCCGGGGCTGTCAACTTTCCCGGATACACCGATGTCCCCGACTTTTGGAAGTTCAACACGGCGTCGTTCAAGTGCTGGACCTGAATTTCAGCCGCACCGGGGATAGACCCTCAGTGAATTTTATAGGGAAAATATCAAAATCCATACATACAAGTTATCTTTTCTGTACCACTACTTTGAAATGACCGCGTTTGTGATTTTATAAAAACGGTTCGAAGAAAGTATTTTATTTGGGTTCGTGTCGCTCCGGGGAAAATCGCTAGAGATCGAATCGCTTACATCCGAGTCCATCTGAACCTGAATCCGACTGAATCAAAACCAAGCTCGGAAGGAAAAAAAAAATCACAATTATTATTGGTTGGTATAGATGCACCGTTCTAGTATAATATGTAAGAGTAAGCGAGGCTATAATGGCGGTAGCGGCAAGAGGCGCAGGAAGCAGGCGAGGAAGCAAGATGGGCTTGAAAACTTGACGGCACGGCACTCTGCGCGCCGACTTGAAATTGGATCCCGGCGGGCGGCGTGGCGTGATGCGACTCAAAGGGATGAAGCGAGGCGTCGTGGCGCTAATTTTGCATGCAAGCTTTGACGGGGAGCGGACGGAATTTTTCAGCCAGGAGCGCCCGTTGGAGCTTGCAGCGCGGACGGATGTGGTGTCGTGGCGCGGATTTGGCGCTGGCAAAAGCGGGCAGGGTATTGAGGCGGAGCTTGTGAATGGCAGCGGTTTGTTGTCACGGTGTTAATGTGGGTTGCGGCCGTGTCGAAACCAAAGGAGCTGAGGAGGCACTGCGTTCAGGCTCCAGGTAGCAGAGAGCGAAGGTGATGTAGGGAATTTGGCGGAATATTCCGCGGCGGATTCCGTGGCGGATTCCCATGGACCGAATCACCTCAACCAGTTTCCTTGGAGCTAATTCTCTCCACGGTTTCTCCTCCTCCACAAATATCCATCCACGTAATTACATACTTGGAATACATTGGGTGCACAGTATAAATGTCTCAACCAGGCAATCCCCTCCACAAGTTCTCCTCCTCCGATATATGTGGACGTAATTGCATGCTTAGAATACTATATCGCATGCAGAGAATACCTGTCTTAACGAGCTGAAATCACCTCCACTAAATTAATTCCAGGGTTCTCCGTTACTGATGAGGCATCAACTGAATTTTGTGGACGTGATCTTTTCACTTGCTTACAGTACTATTCTTCGACTGAATTACCTCCACATTATTCCAACCACACAATGGGATCCACCCCGGCCTGTCCACATAATTTCTCAAATCTAGTCCAAGGGTTATACTCCAGGGAATCTCACTCGCCCATTTCTGCTTTGACAATCTTCCGTGAATGGAATTCAGTCCTCTATCCATTAATTTCCCTCCATTGGATGGCATTCAACATTTTTCAGCTTCACAGCTTTCACTGCAAGACATTACCATTCCCGTCCAGCCAATGCAATCCAGCCCAATTTGGCCGGTAGATCAATTTTGGTTCCAGTCTCGGGATTCACTGTCTTCAATCTTGTACATGAAATTCCCATTCATCCTGGCAATTTCATGCAGGCATTATCGCCGCTATTATTCTATATATATATATATAGTCTCACCCGACAGTGTATATTTAGCGGCCGTATCTGCCCTTACAGATCATTTGGAGTAATGTAAGAACAAATATATGAGGACTAAATAGGTACTAATACTATGGGCATCATGAAGGTGAATGGGATAGAAAAGGCTCGCCTCAGTCGGACACCTGAAAGGTAGAACAACTGAGGCGATGAACATGCAGCGTCGCAATATATATGAAAGATAAGTACAACACCAATATGGTTGTTACGGTTCCCAGCCACCACATCCACACGGAGGATACACCGCGAGCGGGATTTGTTTGGCAAGATGACCTCTGCGACAATATGAGTACGGTAGGCGGGATGGTCGAGCTTGGTTTTGACATTTTGACAGTTTGACAGCTCAATTCCGGTGATCGCCGAGTTATCTTGTAGCACTTTTATTGGCCAATGTACCATACATTTAATGGAACTGGGGAAGCATCTGACAAAATATGGTCCACCCCTCAGTCAACAAAAATTTAGGCTGACCAATCTGCTCATAAACCTCCCATGCATTTGCATCAAACTCGTCCGACACCCATCTGTAGCATTCTTCGCGGGACTTCGGAATACTTTCCCTGAGGGCATCTACCAAATTCTGAGGAGCCGGTGCACTAAAATTGGTAAGGCCAAATCTCTCTGGAAAGTCGCAGATGTAATTGGGTGAGAAGCCGGAGGGTAAGAGTTTGTTCCGCTGTGCTCGAATCTTGTGGTTGTTCCAATATTCAACAAAGTCATCTAGGCTATGTTGGACGATCTTGGGCCACAGCCAGTTGAAGAGGTCACTTAAAACAGATCAGAATAGGAGAAAACAAAATATGCTAGACTTACATATGAAGTTGGACACCAGCATGGAAGTAATTGAGACTTTTCCCGAGAAGTATGATTTGCTTGATGTCAAGACCGACATAGTTCGTGAAGAGATGCCACGAGGACTCAATCGTAATGTTGTCAGTGCTCTTGAGTGGAACAAAAGCTGGGGTGTCTTCGATCAAAATATCCGGCATACAATATTGACTGGATCAAATGTGGTTAATTTAATAATATCATAGGCAAGGAAATATTGCACTGACCGCAAAGCAATGTGTGCAGCATACAGTTCACCTGTTTCCAACCCACCATCGACGGTCGCTTGAACGAACACTGCTCCCAAGGTAAGCACACTGGATAAGCCAAGTAGACAGTACACACCACCGTGTTTCTCGACCAGGTCGAGATAATAGTGTCCCACCGTTGAAGAACAGCGGGCATTTGGAACAACGAGGAACTTGACCATTTTGCTGCTAGAATGACATCGTGAACCATAAATATCGATGCCCACAGGTCCCATCCGCAAAGCTTTGAAGTTCAACTTCTCGTGGCCATCAAAATGAAGCTCAAAGTAAACTCCTGTATCGGTCAAATGTCCCCGTTTTTTTGGCTGATGGCGCCGCCCAGGAAATCTGGCCTCAGCACCATCTGGGTCTATATCTGACATAATACGGCGAACGGTGTCTCTAAATTATAATTAACGATCAAGATATTCTGAGGGAGAGCAACAACTGAACGTACCGGGGAATTTTTGTTCCATCATGACGAGAAATTTGGTCCTGAACTGTCCGAGGGCCATTTCGTGAGGATACATTGTTCACAATTACTTCGGCAACCAGGGTGGTTGAAATGTGATCAGGGGGTGGCTTTTTCACAGTTGGAACCTTAAATTCACGATTGAGCTTTTTCAGAGTGCTTAATCTATCACAACATTAGTGATGCCATTAAATAAACAATTGAGACGCACTTGATATCATAACCAAAGTCCTTGAGCAAATAATCGAGACGGACAGCCAACAATAGACTCTTTTTGGAGTAATCATGGAGTGCAGGCCCAAGAACAGAATCGGGGGGACCTGGAAGTAGGATCACATATGTACAACAGGAATGATCAATGTAAATGACTTACGAGTACCGTTGTAATGACCGTTTGTGCCACTTGGATTGACCATGTGGGAGTTGGAGAATCCCTGTAGAGGTGAGCCACAATTTATAGGGATTGTGCCAAGCCCGGAACGACCCGAGAACAAAAGAATGAGCCGACGAGAACAAAAAACTTGTTCTTTTCTACCATATATAAAATGTGGGAAATAAAATGCGTGGGAAGTTGATTGTCTCCCACACAAATTCTACCTCTCAATTATGACTTGTAGGTTGAACAAAAGACTCTGAACTTATTTTGACACGGAAAATTGGGCACAGGTATGCATGGGAAATTATTATCGAACAACTCTTATATTTCTTCCCACGCAAATGAACGGTCCAATGCCAACACAATCACTCAACGTCCGAGATAATGGAGCTGACTGACCGATTTTTGTCACCAGACTGCAAATTGCATGTCTGTCATTGTTTCCTGGAGTCATAATTCACCGGTTGAGTTCCGCATTAAGGTGTTGGCCCCGGTTATTAATATTCCTCCTTCCGAACAAGCTCTGCTATTGTTGTCTTGAGTCAGAGTGTTTTGATGACTTATTGTGGTGGGAAAATACTTGAGATACCCGGGCATATTATGCCGCATATATAATATGCTTGTGCACCCCACCAATTCTGCACCAACCTTGGATCATGGCTGACGACATCGACCCCATTGATCCCACCATCTGCACCAATCCTGACTTCCCTGGGGACTGTTGCGGCAGTACATTCGATCACAAGCAATCTCCGGGGCTATGTGCTATGTGTTATATTGCTACAAAGGATGTGGAACGAGCAGAGATCATGAAGGTATGTTTTATGTTCAACTTAACACTGTACCACCACTAATTTTATTTGGCCTAGGAATGGCCCCAGTGCACCGGATGCAGTGCACAGCTCAAAAAATTGAAAGGGGCCCGATGTGGAACTTGCATGAGGAAGGGTGAGCTTGATTTTACTCTGCTTAGGTTGATATACTAATTGTTTGATAAACAATCAGATCAGCCTATTGCCGGAGCGGTGCTGCCTCTAGCTACTCCCTTGGGTGAAAAAGACACAAATCGCCCTCCTGCAATCGATCCTACGACCAAGACCATCCAGGAACTACAAGCTGAGGCCCGTCGAAATGCAATGACTGCAAGAACCCTTCAGAAAAGTGCATCCAAACAGTCCGCCGGATCAGGATCTCTTCAGGTTGCCGCTGCAAAAGGTGTCTCGAGGCAGATAGCTGTTTACCTCGTCCCTATGACATCCACCGGTACTCGAACTGAGGCATCTCGTATTCTTGCCAATGCAACTCGTTTATTCCCTGAAGACATGCTTATGGCTGGTAGGTTCAATTTTCTTTTGCTACATCCTGTTCTCATTCCGGCATGGTTGTTTTCAGATGTATTGACCCATCTGCTTCATCATTGGAACCTTGACTGGGAGAAGGACTGCTCTGAAAGCTTTACTCCGTCAGTCTCTAGTTCATTTTCATTATTTTTTCTAACTCTTGTTTCATCCCAAGGGAACATATCTCACTTCGTCTTCTTGGCAATGTCGGAATTCAACCACACAGCACCATAGGAACCCTGGGCCAGTTCTTCGACACACATGATCGACTTCATGGTAATCACCCCAAGAAAATTCTGTTGGGCCCTTCTATGCTCAGGCTACCATCTCCGGCTATATATCTTGAGGGCTTCATTTCTATCAACGATGTAAGTGCTACACACTGTTTTTTTATTGGTAAGGCTTACGTTGAGGCAGTTCGAGAATGACACTGGGACCTTGGCCCCTTATTTTGTCCATACCCAAAAGGAGAACCGAAAGCGCAAAGCCAGCCAGACTAATTTTGATCCTGATATTGGTGCATCGAAACGCACACACAGTAAGCACTTCTCTGTTTGGAAAATCTCAGATTCTCACCTTTGGTCAGGTCGACCTTCTGCACCGCTTCCCTTGTGCTCTGAATTTGGAGATGCACCCGGATTCTCCAAAGTTGCTTTTCTATTTGCTACGGTATTGATTGCGCAAGATGGAGTAGTCACCATTGACTGGCCTAACATCGAAGACTGTGATACCACCCCCGCCTCGATGTGTCGCCTTCAAGACACAGCTTTTGATCAAGGGAAGACAAAAATGGTTCACAAGGTGCGGGGATTATTATTCATTGGGGCAGCTTGTTCTGACGCCTTCTTTACCGTAGGTAATTTGCGATGGCCTTCCTTGGGTTGGCAAGCGATTCTTCAACATTGGTGCCGGTGAAGGGCAAGTAGATATCTATGAAAATCGCGAGCAGGTTATAAAAGAGGTAACCCGGTTGAGCAAGGCGGGTTATTTTCTGACCCGATTCAACGCGGAAGCGAAGAGACAGGGTGTGGACATAGACAATGGTGAGATCTTGTTATTATGCATGGCATTCACACTCTGAGTCCCACAGGAGTCCAAGTTACAGAGTTCAAGCTTGCGGTTGAGGTGGTTGACAACACCTCTGGACCCTCAAAGGCTTCCGGATTTTCCCTCGCTCAGTATCAAGCCACACTCAAAGTTCAACAGGACCGAGCCCCAGATCAAGACCAACTGGAAACCGACCCGGTCCCACCCATCTTAGATCCTGGCCTCATCGTTTGGCTTTTTGAACCAAGGCGATCCACAAAGGTCAAGCATTGGAGTGGAACAAATGAATACCCTCCTTGGCACCAGAATAAACTCGGTAGCACATTGAACGCATTTGCTCATTATGCATATTTATTCAGCCTTGAGTCAACCGTCTTCTGTGATCTTCAAAGTATGTTCTACCTGTTTTCCTCGAGTTCCTATTCTCATTCATTTTCTGTAGCCGCGATAGCCACCGACATCGATGGCAACGGCATCGAAATGTTGTTTGATGTGATGACCCACACACTTGACATGTATGTTGGTCGTCTTTGCCCCTGCTGCTCAGATTTAATTTATTGTTTTGGCAGGGCCAGCGGGGTTGGTGACCACGGAAAACCCGGTCTTAAAACTGTTCCTCGAGAAGCATGAATGCGGGAATCGTTGCACCCATCTCCGTCCCAGTCAGGATGGATTTGCATGTAATTCAGAGCCCGCTGGGGAAGACTCCGAGGAGGATTAGTTTGCATAAATACATGTGGCGGCAGTGAACATTAATTCTACTTGATAATCCCTGAGTTCAATGACTCGGGGGGCTCAGAATGGGCTTAGAAATCAGTTGTAGAACCGCCCAATTTGCAAGGTTATGTGACAACGGAATATATGTCTGAGTGCAAGTGTATACCATAGGATTGAGGAATGGAATAATACCAATGTATAAAAAATAGACACAGGCTGGTGCAATGCCCAAAGAACATCTGTGGACGCGTCGAGGAGACGACAGATAAATTGATGGGTGATCACTGGGCTTGATCCGGCACTTCGGCAGCCCCGAGAAAAGATTTGTTGCTCAGACTTGAAGGGTACATGTTACATACGGCAGAAATGGACCTCCCAGAGATCATGCAGTAGTTATCATGCTAGCCAGAACATAGTAAGCAAGGATCATTTCGGTGATCACCGATCGGCGTTACAGGAATCAAACTGTCAAAATGTCAAAAGCAACCTCGACCATCCCGCCTACCGTAATATGAGGGCTCCTCCAGATCCAGGTGCTAATTTTGTTGATTGTCCAACACCTGAACAGCCATCTAGCCGCACGTGCCAATCCGGGCGGCTCCTGCCATAGTTCCACCTGTAAAAAGAGGATTAGAAAAAGAGGGATTAAGATTGGAACTGGGCTGAGCTGGATGATATAAAACTCATTTACATGCATCCTGAAGCCATCGTCGAGCGAAGCTGAACTTGGATCTTGTTGAAAAGTTGTTGCCAAGTCGCTGAAGGCTAGCCAGCAGAGCTCAACAAAAGAAGGTTCAAGGATGAAGACAGATGACAAGAAGTCGCAGACATGGGAGGGTAGGATTATGGGAACAGTCTGGTCTTTGGCGACAATTTCGGCCTAGATATGTTTGGTGAACTCCAGAAAACGCTGGAATTATGTAAATTGCAGGGTTTCTAATAGCCTGGGGTGGGCCAGTAGACATTCCAAGATGGGAACAGCCAAGAGTGTTATGGTAGGAATTGAGTGTAATGGACCCTTTGAACAAATAAGCAACGCCGGGTTGAGAGTAATTTTGTCAAGCAGTTTTACAGATTCCTTGGAGTAGATTCTAGTCTGAATATTATTTATTTATTGGAAGAGAAGGGGAGATCCTGTGCACAGGTATCTGGCAAAGCTTGTGGAACAAATCCGCTGGACAGGTATTTGAAGGAGAGGATTCTGTGTACAGGTATCGGGCGAGATTTGTGGAATGAATGTGTTGGACAAGTATTGAAAAGAAGGATTCCATGCACAGGTATCAAGCTAGAGATGGTGGATGGGATTCACTGAACAGATATTGCATTGAAAAGATTCTGTGCGCAGATATTCAGCCAGATACGATACAGTGGACCGAATTCCGTAGAGAAAAGTAGGAAGGGAGTCTGTGGACTAGATTTGATGCACAGAGTTTCCTGGAGTGGAATCTGTGGAGAGGGCAGAAATATAGGTTGTGGATGGATTTCCAGAGACACCTTGGGGGTTTCGAGTGGAGGGAATCTGGTGGAGAGAACTGATGGATTGATTCCGCCATCAATTCCGCCATCATTGGCGGAATCCGCGGCGGACCCCATATCACGGTCTATTTGAGGTAGCAGGACTCCGTGGCGAGCCGTATAGCCGGAACGTAGCCGACGCCAAATGTTGAGGCTGTGTTAGCCGCCTCGCCGATCTGTGTCTAGCCGTGGTTAGCTGGCTAACCAGACCTAGCCAGGGACCTTGTCCCGCTTGCACCTCTAGCCATGCTCAAAGCATCCAGTGGCATTCAGAGTACTGGATATCCATAGCATATTGAGTTCATTGCCGATGACGTTAAGATGAAGTTGTGTGCAGTGTAAGTGGATGTTTGTTCCATATCAAGTGGCAGTGCAATCTGATCCGGATCCTCAGGTTGCGGTGCGCATCGGGCCAACTATGCAGGGAGAAAGAAGTCAAGTAAAAATCCTTTGATTCAAGGCTCATGCTTAATTTCAAGGCAAGGTCGGCAGTGGTTGTAGTAGAGTTGAAATAATATTTTATTGTGTGGGGCAATACCATCTCGTAGCTAGCCAGGCTTGAGTTCGAGGAATGGCGAGCAGGCCTTCTAGTAGCAAACCCATGTCGAGGTCATGCGACTCAAGCTAGAGAAGCTGCGCCGAGCTGCACGTCACGGATCTCAGAGCAGCTCGCAAGTGCCCTGTCTAGCTGTGGTCTAGGTGACCGTGATTGGCGATTAGCCGGGCCTCGCCGGGGCTACACGAGGCTACGCGGAGCTCAGAGCGTCTAAAAATGGCTTCGGCTACCTGGACCTTGAACACAGTAAGGGGCGGCGGGGCCGATGAAGCATGGGCAGGGTGGCATGTGCGACAAGGAGGTGGAGACAGCTGGTCTTCAACTGGGTCATGGAGAATAAGTTGAGATGGCGGAACGTTGATAACCTAGCCGCTTACTTGAGAGCTGGGGTAGGAGTGAAAGAGGGCCTGGATGGTTTTTGTTGCACAGCATCGCCAAATTGGGAAATTGAAAAATCCCATTTAGAATGCAGGGCATACAACGCGGCTTTCAGCGATTGGATTTACAGTCTTCGATGCCCCAATGGGACAATGAAATTTCATTTGATCTTACACACACATCTATGATGATTTACTCTCAAACTGAGCCACCCAAAACCTTCTTTGAGGTCCAATGTATATGCTTGCAAAGTTTCAGGCCGATTGGATTTTAAGTGGTCGAGATCAGGACTTATCTATCTCAAAATTTGTTATCAGTCCAAAGATGGGCCAATGGGATGCGCAGCCACCGCTGGCTCAATCTTGGCTTTCTCTTCTCCGATTGATCTCATTCCATTTGGGAATCTGTTTGAATTAACTTGCAGAATACATGTGCAAAATTCCATACCCCAATGTGCCATGCAAATGGGAGAAATGAGGTTGAAAGTGAAGTATGTCACATTGTGTCACAGCTCACTTTTGCGCTGAGATCTTCACAGTCAATGGAGTTGGAGTCAATTCAGCAATTGTATGTGCAAGTAGAATGATGAAACATGGAAATAACATTATTCTAACATTCCTGAAATTTTCTGGGGTAATTTGCATTCACAACAAGCAAGATATTCAAAATCAGAATTTCAGTTTTAGGTAATTTTGTAATTGATGTCTCTCTGGGTCACAGCATACAGATGCTCTTCTCCTGAAACTTTGTATAATCAAAGCCAACATATTCAGAAATCTACTTGAAAGTTTTGAGGTCAGTGGAAAGGGCTCATTGTGCAATAGTGCTTTGTCCCATTGGATGGTTGTGTCCCATTGGGGCATCAAAGACTGTATGTTGAGAGTTGCTTCCTGTTTTCTCCGCACCTGCATTTTTAGTCTCTCTTGGTTTAACACAATTCTATGAATATCTGACACTGGGAGCAAGTGCCGTGGGCGTGGGTTCATGGCATAGGACCGACACTTGCCATGGCACTTGCCACGGCACTGGATCCACATGGATGTGAACAAAGAGAGGATAAATATAGCATTGAACCGATAGCTTGGCCTCTCGGAGATTTCCGTGGTAGCGGCTTGTCACCAAATTTAAATTTTACCACGGGTGCCTGCTCCATCAATGTTCCATCGTAAATTTAAGGCAGCCTTTGCGTGGACAATTCGTTGAACCAGATCGTGCCGTCTCAGTGTCGGGTATGGGACAGTAAAGTTGCTGTCATATTTGCTCTGCAACGTACTTGTCGGTGCCGAGAGAACCTCACCGTACCTAAATTGTTGAAATGATGGCGACTTCTGCTCCCTCACTCGAATGCGAATGGATGGCTTACCTAGTCCAGCAATAATCAGAGGTGCAGTTAATTTGTTGTATTGTTCTCACAGTTCAAGTTTGACTCAGCAGACTAGGGAAAAGAAGGAAAGTGATTCGTGCGGGTTGATTCACAACCTCGGGTGTGCAAGCTGCAGGTAAACGGGACTGTATTGTGAGGGCCAGAAGAAATTCATATGCCATCAAATTTTGTGCAAGTGTAAGTGCACACTGAGACATGTGGTATCTACGAATTTGAGACAGGCAACAAACTTAAATAAATGTCACCCATAAATTTTCGCTGCGAAAATAAACAGGTATAATATTCTTCAATTGGTAAGTGTCGTGGTCTGACTAGACCCAGCCGGAATGAGTTAAAGAAGAAAAACTCACCGAGTATCCAACACACTTCACAAAAAATATGGCTGCACAGGATCAGTGAGGCGAAACTCGTTCTGATGACATCGGAGCTTGAAGGAGTCCAGCACAGTGTGCCACCGGAATAAATGCCAGTAGGCACAGAGTACCACTGTGTTCCAGTGGGATGGAGGCGGGGATGGTGTGCCCGGTCTGCCCCATGTGCCGCCCTGCAGAGGCAGGGTCTGCCGTTACCCAAAGTCAAGGAGATGTTGTGAAGAGACCTGGGGTAGAGGCCGAGTTAGTAGCACATACAGAATAAAATAGATTATCTGGACACGAGAAAAAATGCAACGGCGACATCCTAGACTGCGGGCGAGGACTGAATCGAAGAATCAATTGAGGGACTCGTGTTGAGGTAAATTCCTAAGAAATTGGTCACCTCAGTGATCTAGGCTGGACTCCTCAGTGTAACTGGCCCACACAACACCCGGAAGCAGGGACAAGATCAGCAATCTGAGATAAGGCAGGCAAGCACAGTATGAAGTTTACATGTGGGCTACATCAACCCGGATTAAAGGATACGAGGTCAGTACACAATGCAAATAAAATGTTGATGCGAGAGTTGAACTGGCACCTGGGTGACCATACTGTAAGACACACCACACAGCATCACTGGAGTCCAGTGGGGCCAGTGCGAGAACCATGTGAATTATTTGCAATTTAATGAGGTTCCTCCATTCTAAAACTAATTTTTTGAGGGTGCTGGGTGAATTCTTGCCCTTATGTATAGCCTTAAATTTACGATGGAACATTGATGGAACAGGCACCCGTGGTAATATTTATATTTGGTACCACGGAAATCTCCGAGAGGCCAAGCTATCGGTCCAATGCTATATTTATCCTCTCTTTGTTCGCATCCATGCGGATCGAGTGCCGTGGCAAGTGCCATGGCAAGTGTCGGTCCTATACCATGAACTCACGCCCATGGCACTTGCCTCCAGTGTGATTGTAGTTTAATGGAGCAGGAGGGAAGGTAAAAGGATGGGAAATGAGAAACCTCCTGATGGTAGCTAATCTTAATAGTAACCCATGGTCAACCTTTTTTTTTCTGCTTCATCATCGATTCTGTGTTGTGATATCAACGATAAATACCCAGATCTATCTAATCCCTGAGGATGGCGCCATTCTAAAGCGGATTCTTTTTGCCTCAATGGTGAAAAAGAAAGGAAAATGACGATGAGTAATGATAGGGAGGGTGGAGTCATGATGGGGAGGGCGGTATTAGTGATGGGACTGGTAAAATTTTTGAAAAGAGATGTAAACTAGAGGATTTTCTTTATTGAACAGAGGGTTGAAAAAGAAAGTGAATGAAACAAAAAAGAAAAAGAAAACCGAGGCAAATTTCTTTGTTGCACTCTAAGTGAAAAAGAAAAACTGACATTTTTGAAAAAAAAGTGAATAAAGCAAACAGATGTTGAGAACAATGTCAAAGATGAAAATTTCATTTTTGCAGGAAAAGTGAAAAAAAAATGGAACAACAAATATGAAGGAAATAAAAGGTGTTAACGACATGGATTTGTGTAAGTGAATGAAGCATAAATGTGATTAATTCAAGAAATGTAATCTGAGATTTCAGGAATTTCTTTATTGAAAAGTACTAAGTCCTTTATGATTAAAAGTGAATGTAAAGAAGCAATTTGAACAATTTCTTTATTGTGATTGATTGAAGTTGAAATATGTTCATTAACTGAAAAGAATTTGAAGTTGAAAACACAAATGTGATTTGCATATTGATTAATGAAAGGATGCCGGTGATGTGTCCTCACTGATTCAGATGGAATGACAGGAACAGTGATCTAGATTGTTGTAGTGTAAGTGTAAGACAAGATGAAGAAGAAACATGACATGTCAAAGATTAAATACCATGATCAGTGATCCATTGATTGTAACAAAGTTCCAGTTGTAAGTGCCAGACTTACAATTAATGTGATTTCAGGAATTGGCACTAAGTCCTTTACAATTAAAAGTGAATGTGAAGAGGGAATTTGAACAAGGAGCTTAGAGAAAAGTACTAAGTCCCTTATGATTAAAAGTGAACATGAACAAGGAATTTGAACAATTTCTTTATTGCAATGCAAACGACATTTATGATCAAAAGTGAATTTGAACAAGGATTGGCAGACACTTGTATCTAGTTAGCAGCCATTTATAACAGTGAATTTTTGTCTTTTTCTTTCTGGTTTAATGTGCCATGAAGAAAGTTTTGCAGAATCATATTTTACCTAGCTAGAAAGACACCATCTCAGAAACACTATGAAAACAGTCTGCATCCCTTCCTGGTGACACCAGCCTACTTGTGAAGTGGTGGTCTAATTTTTACTAGAGGCCTTCGGCATCAAGCTCCCCAAATAGCTACTGGAAGGGAGAAAGGTGATTATAGAAGTAGCTAAACCCAGTTGCAGGTGCTTGTTACCCTGCTGTGTCACCCCATCTTCTACAATATTGCAGTATCTCAAGGACAAGACACAAAGAGCAAGATCTGGGAAGGAAGCTGGAAGGACTTTCAGACCTTCATCCAAAAGCAAGTTAAAGCCCTAGATGACATAAAGATTGACTAGCATGTGCAAACATTATTTTACAGAAGCTCCAAATTTCGGTTGTCGATATTCCTAGGGTACACAAAAAAACCCCGATTCGTGGTGGGGCGGTTTTCTTTTAGGCGACAGGCCCCTTAAAGAAACCTGAATCGGGCCCAATTCGAGGAAAAGGCCAAATTGGCCCCAAAAAACCCAGGTTGGGCCCGATTTCAACCTCACAGCAACCAAAATGTCAGGTGGCAGGCGATCCGGGGGGATCCGCCGACAAAAAATGCCGCTTCGAGGCCCGAACGGCCTCCGGGAGCAGCAACCTGGTCCCAGGTTGTCGGATAAGATAGTTAGGCACCGCAACGCCCAACTCGTTCGCCTGGCTCAACGCCAGCTGGCACAACCCCAAGTTCTATTATGACTTCCGGAGACATTCCATGGCCGCGTGGAAACGGCTCGCCGAGGAGGTCCCCGGCCTTTTATTTATCTTGGGCTCAGTTCTGTGGGCAAGCTGGTGGCTGTACACTCTGGGTGGCATGTACAGCCACCGATCTGCCCACAGAACTGAGCCCAAGATAAATATAGGCTTTGCATGAGATATGGAGAAATCCAGTGAAGCAACAAGCTAGATTCCAAGAAATCCAACCCGGGATTATCTCTGCCGTCGTTAGATATCTCGGCCGGAAATTTGATGCAACTTTGAAAATGCAAACGGACAATTGAGGACTTTCCCAAATTCCTTTGGCACTGTTTGAGAATCCCCTTTGAGATGTATTCCAGATATCCATATGTCTCTGAGGAATATGTGACAGATTTGAGAAGTGGCATATGTTCCATATTTCTTGATTGGGGTACTACATCATGAATCTGTACCTATATAGTCGTGTCATTTGGGTACCCAATTGCAATGCCATCAATCCGACTTGGAGTTTTTTTTTTTTTCGGCACCCGTTAGGGCTCGCAAACCCGATTTTGCCCAGCCCTCCCATTCCACTTTAAGTTTTTTCCATGCTTGCTAGGGCTCCCAAACCCTACTTTAGCCCCATACTAGACCTAGATTAATGCCCTTAATGGCACCCCCCTGTCTTTAATTGGCATATTTCTCATTCAAAACGGCTTGTTTTCTGATATCTAGATGGGGTATGGAAGAGCACTCTTGTGGCCTTGACATCCACAATGTTTACAAGCCATCGGCATTGATAGAACAAATCTACATTCATGCAAAATAACCTTTTGATGCAGACACTGATGCGGGCACAGGTGCAGACATGCAGGCATTTTTGATGCAGACAGAGTAAACCGATGCAGACCGAGGGCCCTTAGGTAATTTGGGGGAAATGTGCGTTCAAGGGAGGGAAATAATAATTTCCAAATCGGCCATGGGAGAATCTGATGTCTAACCCCGTTGAGGCAGCAACGAATTCAAAGCCAGAGTTCTTTCAAGAATAAGCTAGGAAAAAAAAGCTCGTGAAGAGTCAACCTCGCACCTGGATTTGGTTTCATCTGGAGCTGACATGAGGATAAAAGAAAGTCTATGCCCCCTGGGAGATTCAAATCTGCATCTCCCAGGGGTGATGCCTGCGGCTGCCGCGGTGACTTCAGTGAAGACTTCGTACCTCTTCATTTTGATATGGTTCCAGACTCAAATTTCAAATTCAAGGCACCACTTCCGCTTGCAAAAATTGATCCCAAAATTTCAGCTTCGGGCTGTCTGAAGCTGCAACGTAATGTGTTCTATTCAGCTACAAATTCAGGTGTCCCGAATATAGTAAGTTACTATACAGAGACAGGTTGCCTGAGACTGGTCATTTCGAGAACACAACAAGTCTACCCAAAATGTTGCATTTGGCCGCATGTCTGCTAAGGTTTAGCACTACTATGTAACACTCGGTGCACTGGTGTCCTTGAGCTTATCGATGCCATTGCGCCTGGCGCCTCCGAAAAATAGTCAAAACGAATCTGCGAATATATTCAGTCCGCCTTTGATAGCTCTTCCAGACGATCCAGTTCTTCCTGGAGCAACTTCTTCAACTCATCCCAGTCCCTATATATCTTTGCCGCTCCTCTCAGTTCCAGTTCCCCTTTACTCGGTTCGAATTCAATTCCTAGCTTTTTTCCGAAAGCTTCGAGAAAATCGGCAATTTGTCCGAGCATCTCCTCTGGTATAATTCCACCGTGCTGCCCTGAAGGATTCGAAGCTTTCCCTTCATTCACGAGAATCGCATTTCTGGCGTTTCCTGCGGCCTGGATAAGTGCCTCACTGAGCTGGGGCAAATATGTGGCCCTCATAGCGCGAGAAATAGGAGGAGTTTCGCCTCTCCCATCCGTAATTCGGTACATGAGCTGTTTGAAAGTGAATGACTCGACGTGACGGAGCAGCAACGATGTCGATATTGTTGTAGTGGCAAGAGATACAAACACGGGGGAACCATGCGGGACAGAGAAGAAGTCTTTCCACGCATTTGACAACGCTGTGATGGCCAGAGCCCATGCTTCCTCGGTGTGATCTGCAAATTTCCGGTGCTTTTCAAGTTGCGGCAACCAGACATCACGGACGACGGAGTTGAATCTCTTCACTTGGCTGGAACTCCACCCCCACGTAGTATTGACCAGAAAAACCTGAATCCATGGGGCAATGTCCTGAGACAGTATCTGCCTCCCTTCTGGAGTTTTCGCAATATTACCACCCATTTTATTGTAATGGTCTTCACATGGGTCAGGGTACTTCCATGCAATACGGCCTATATGAGTCCACACTGAGCCTGCTGCCACCATTGACCGCAGAGTAGGGTCATGAAGCCAGATTTGTGCCCGACTTAGAACCAGGAATGCGTAAACCGCAGAGACTTCCTTGGGCGAGGACAGTGCCTGGGTAATTATCCGGAAAGTTTCAGGAGGTGGTGGTGGCATATGTGGTGTCATGCATGCGAGCAAAATCTCTAGCAGACTTTCAACCGCCAGGGTGGTATCAGCATGCCAATTTTGAGGTTCTTCTGTGCTGCCAGCCCAGTGGGTCTGAATGTGTCCCAGTGCTCCATATACCCACTCGCAGCTCATCCCAGAGTCTCTCTTCCGCTTGGCAAATTTAATATGTCGGAAATCATCGACATCAAATCGCACAAGTGTGGCTGCTGAGATCATGAGCTCTGGGTCTGCCTGATGATTGTGGCAAAATCGAGATACTTCCTCCATGAGCTCCACCACTTCATGGCGCCTGAGCTTCCTCGGATCTCCCCACAACTGAGGTCCAACTAATCTTTTTGCCAATTGGGCGGTGGTGTTGACAATCTTCACCTTCAGCTGCGGGTCAATTTCTGCACCCCTGACATGTTGGAGTGCCTTGAAAAGCTGGGTGAGCAGGGCTGCCCGAAAGCCGCTGTTTCGCAGAAATTAATGTTCATAGGTCAAGTGTGTTAATGTATTTTGCCCACCTTTTATTTGTCTGAGCTAAAACTCGGGGATCCACGTTGATAAAGAAGGAGGTGACACAACAGAGATAATTGCAAAAGTCCCTGACATTCAGCCCATCCAGTTGTTCAGCCTGAAATGGTTCAAGGAATCTCTCCAACGAACTTCTTAGGGACATAGATGTTTGTCTTCCTGTCAATCCGGGGATAATGTGTAAGGCCCACAGGAATAAGTCGAAGTCGAAATGAACGAAGGCATGCCAGTTGCCATCCATGAGTTGAAAAATGTTGAACAGCCGCGCAAACTTGCTCGGATCATCCCCAGTTCCCTTGATGAGAAGAAATCTGAGCTTGAAGATCCAATACAATGGATGTTCACTGTGTGAATCCATAAGCCTGAGATTGCAACAGACTCTTCCCCATTTGATTGCGCTGTCCATCATTCCCTCCCGGACACTCCAGGACCGGTGCAAAGTTTGGTTATCCCAGTTAAAGCAGCAGGTGAATGCTGTGCCCACATGCTTCAGGGCCGCATGAAGATCCATATTGGGTGGCCATTGAATTTCCGGTGCCAATTCAGCTGCACTGGTGATTGTCCCGATATTGTTTGAGCCCTTATAAAAACACTCCAATATCCACAGCAGTGCGTTTGCCTCTGGGGATGGCGGGCGAGAATGGCGGTGCAAAGTGTCGGGATACAACGACATGGCTTTCGAACCTGTGTCTGCCTGCGATGAAAAGCGGGGAAGAATGTAGGCCTTGTGCTCGACCAGGAAAGACCATGACTGCCAGATTTTCACGGACCAATTCCACAGTCTGTGGATGTCGCGCTTTAGGAAAGAAAAAGCGGGTGAAGCGATATGGGACAAGAGCGTCGAAAGCGGGGTTTGGAAAGGGCAATCATCGAAGACGATTGCGCACAAGAGCGGCACAATGTAAGCTGCGAAGCCCGCCGATGTCATCGCAATAACGATTTTTGCAATTGTGTGGTTTACTGTCCACAGGTAAATGGACAAGGCGACCGAAAAAAGCAACAATGCAAGCTGCAGGAGTACGGGGAACATCCGCAGGACCATTTCAAGTTTCCATCGGCGGAGACCGCCGAGTTTGCGTTGGTGTTCATGCCCACGCGCACCGAGGGTCGCCTTGGTGGCGACGGTCTGGTAGGACACGAGCCATTGCTTTCCGAGGACGGCGAGTAACGCTGCTAGTAGGGTCGTAGTCAGGCTGATATACAGGAGGCTTTGCGCTACGATGACAAAGGCATCCGAGGTCGCATTCGATGGCATGAGCTCGGGCTGAATTTGGATGATAAATGCCGAGCTAACGGCCGAGAAAAGACCCGCCTACAGGATAAGAATGAGAGCAGGCCTTCGACAGAGATCTCCACGTACAAATATGAGTGCCGTGTCAAGATCGGTGCTGTATCTCTGCTGGAAGTCCTTGTCGTGGTCAGCAGCGAGCTTCATGTACGAGTTCCAGAACACCGTCTCCTTGTCAGCGACGGGTGCCTGGGGTTTGAGTCCTGTCACTGCCTTGTGAAGCCTTGAGGTTGTTCATAGTCGAATTGGAGGCAACAATGTATGGACGACGTACTCGTCCTGTTTCTGAAACAGATCAGAAAAGCACGTTTGGAGTGCCGCGATGAGCCTACAAGCGACCGTGTCAGTCTGGGGCTAATTTCTGCGGACTATGGCCCCAAGTTTCTCACCGGTCATTGTCCGATAGTTTCTCGGGATCATGTTGGTCTGGCGTGGCGGACATATCGTGGATGCGGCGAGGACGGGGGATGGAAGTGGGATGAGTAAAAGAAGCTTAGGCGCCCTGCTTATGTATAAAGATTGATATCTCCAAAAAGAAAACACAAGCCGCGCACGGACCATGGTCTACTGTACTATTTCATTCAATTCTCATGTCACGCATCACAGGGCCCAAAATATTCAAAAATATTCGAACATGTCACGGGTCACTTGGGGATTTTCGAATGTCCCAAACGAGTCACAAAATAGCCCAAACCTCATTTTTTTGCGCGCGTGAGCGCGCCAAAACGCTGGGCGTTCTCACGAACTGTACAGATTGACGTGATCGGCGTTTAATCGGCAACTTTTGCTTCCGTCTTGTCATCGAACTCTCGATGGAACCGCGACTCACCCTGCTTCATGGAAACGGTCCATTGTCCAGCAGCAGTAACTAATGGACCGATGTAAGTGAGCTACTTCAGCCCCGAGACATCCAGGTCCTCATCCTTATCGTTAGTGTGCCTCCAAAACTCTGTGTACCGCCGTCGGTGTGGTTGGGCAATTACTGTCCGTTCTGGTGAGCAGGACATTCGGAAGTTCGTCCTGTGACAAATGCGCGTGGTCAGAGTCATCCTCTCGCCCGGAGTACTCTGAACCTGGCGGTGAGTATTCGGAATCGTCTGTTTTGTCGTTCTCCCTGTCATCCTGTCTGTCATCCGGTACGCCAGATTTTTTATCCGGCTGGAGTGAGTGTTCAAATGTTAACTCGCAGTCCTGTGCCTCGCTCTCGGAGCCCCCAGCCTAGAAAATCAGAGAGATGTTGTCAGGAAATAAACTATTCCACGGAGCGCCCTGGCCTCTGGCCCATAATAGACTTTGACAGATGTCAGATTGATACAGCAGTAGATATGTATATAAACCCTATGCCCTCGTCTTTTACTCTCAGTCTTTGATCCCACATAGCGGGAGACTGAGGGTGAGTTCATTACTTACTTTTCATACTTTTACTTATCCTGTACAGTATTGCGCCTTCCGCGCATTTACAGGTATTTAATATACAGTCTTTGATCCCACATAGCGGGAGACTGAGGTATTGCGCCTTCCGCGCATTTACAGATCTTGACAGATGTTACTGCTTGTAAGTTATTAACTGACCTTTCTCTCGTGGCGCTCAAAAATGCGCAGAAACATTTTGATCCCCTCGTCCGCCATGGAGGCAGCAGTACATTTGGGAAGCGGGAATCGCTCATGATCGAACCAATGTGCCAGGTCGAAGTACGCGAGGATGCCGCACGAATGCGGTATGATTTAAACACGACGCCGAGGTGCTCAAAAATCCACCAGTCAAGGGCTTTGCGGAGGCCCGCCGATGGCGTGCCGCGGAACCCATCCCCGTATCCAATTGCCTCCTTTTCACAGTCGATTGTAAGCGTAAACCAGTGATCCTCGTTCTTGTTCGCAATTGAGCCGAGGTGACTGCGATTTTTAGTCGCAAAGGAACCCCCGAGCCGACGAAGCCATCGGAAACCGCGCGCGGTACGATAGCTATCGGGATCGGAGTAGGCTTGGCTTAGTTTTTGCGCAAAAAATGTTGTCTCGATGCAGCTTGTGCTTCCGTCGCTGAGCCCAAGTTCCAAGGTGAGAAGTTCGAGCATCTGATCCTCCTGGTCGGATTTAACCAATCCGTGGTGAACCAGAGTGCGAGTTGCTCCACAGAACCTCCAGCCCTGAAGTTCTTCACATCACCATCCCATGGAAGCTTCTCAAGAGCTGCTAGAGCTGCTTTGATGCGCCCGGCGGCAGCATCGCTAGTGGACTGCTTCTCGAGTGTTTCGTACTCTGGGTCCAGCGCGGTACGCCACAGTATTTTGCACCGTGTATTTTCTCCAGCGATGACCAGATTGTAGCCAACCAGAGGGGAAAGCAGACCGTTTTTGCGCGGTGCACCGGCGAATGTACAAGCACAATGGACTGTGCCTCCAGGTCGAGAATAATCGCGCGACCGAGAGCCTTGACGACAACAGACGGCAGAGCCATTATTTCCATCACACTGAAGGTTGTAATGGTGGGAGGAAGGTCAGAGAGATACTCAGTGGGATCGGCAAAGACGGTCGATTTGCGCTGCGGCCAAGAGGCGCCACCAAAATAAATGGGCTACACGAGGTCGGAAAACTGGATTAAGGGTTGCCAGACACATACTACACTATTAGCCGACGACATATCAGTTCCCACGCCCCTATTTTGCTTCTGCGCTTCACCTGCCCAACATAAATGTGGTGCGAAATAAGGGATTTTAACGGATGTAGTGGACATTAAATAGACTACATACTTCATTGTGCCATTTTACGAGCTCTGCCTACCGCATTCTCACGACAGAAATATTAATCATCGCAGAACCAAGCCCTGTTGCTTCTTCAAGCCACGGCAGCTACAAATGAAACTAGATAAAACTTCAATTGAAACAGTAGAATATACAAAATGTGCAGAAAGATACCTTCGAAGTACAAGCAGAACCACTACAGGCAATTCCTTCAAGATCCCGTGAAATTGCGATGTCGTTGGATGCGGCGAGTGCTTGAGGCCGTTCCAATTCTTCTGCATCCTGTGTATCCATCTCATCGTCGCTATCTTCCAGGTCCGGAATGTTAGATGGAACTGCAGAATTCGAGGCAAAATCATTTCTATAAAAATATTCGCAGCTCAAAGAGCAATGGCTGTTGAAAATATTACCGGAGAATAGATTCTGTACTGTGCCGCTCCGACTTGGATGGAGAAAAAAATACTCCCAAGGGGCCAAAAATTTTTTTAAAAAAAAAAGTGTTGCTTAAACGTGTTTTTGAAGCTTCCTGAGCAAAAGTTCGAAAACTGGATTAAGGGGTCCCAGACCCATACTATACATTACGTGAGTGTTTCGGCATCTTCTGGATGGCGCCTCTTGGCTGCGGCGGTAGCTGAAGGGTGAGGAGGCTGGCCACAGGAAGCATGTTGGGGGGCAACGAGAGTTTTTCTGGTCCATCTTGGATCTTGAGGCGGTCGGGAAGTCCATCCATAGCAGCGAGATTCGAGGGCGGGATATTGCTAGCACTAAAGCTTATGTAATTTGATTGATCTACACCGCTTTTTCGCCCCGCTTTCTGATTCGCCCTTTCTGATCCGCGCATTCATTTCACAGGTTTTCAGTAAGTCAGAAGTGCCTTCTGAGGGTGTCTGGGACTTCTGAGGGTGTTTTTTTTGGGAGGTATCGCGCTAATTTTTGCGAAATGTTCGATTTTTTTTTTTGGTGTCACGGTCGGCCCGGCTGATTTTCGAAATCTAAAGTTCGAATATTTGGGTCACAGGTCACAGCCGGTGAGAATTGAATGAAATAGTACAGTACTCTTTTTCCACGCTATGTCATACACACAAAAAACAGAAAGTCGAGTTGTGAAGCTTGAAATTTGAAACCTCCTGCGATCCTCAGCTCCTACCCCGCTGCGCTCTGGAGTCCCGTGCGCGACGGGTGATGTGCGCCCATCCCGCGCATACTCTTCCATTTACTTGTGCACACGGTTTTTAATCGGGAAGCGAAACAAACCGTGAAGTTGAAACCCCATGTTTGAGAGCATTCTAGACCATCTAAAACTCATATTCACAAAAGGACTTGAGCAGGTAGCCCTTCTAGAGCGCAAGAAATCTTGATATTTCGGACCACTGTTTGGACCAGTTTGCTGACCAGTTGAGCGGCCTGTGCCCCAGCCGCTGTCTGTAGATTTCCCAGTCAATGCATGTATTGGGGGTTTTGAAGGTCTTGGATTCAGAATATGGCCACACCAAGTCTTCACAGTCATTGCCTGAGGCACATTGTAGTGTTTCACTTCATACTGAGGGTATCACTAATTTGGGCCCGTTTTCCGTCAAGACTGCACCAATTCACTCGAACCTTTTTGTAGGCATGTAGCCACTAAGTAGATACATTGACTGAAAAAAGTTGGGGTGAAAATCACTCATAATCATAGAGAAAGTCCGTCCCTGTAGCACTTAATCGTTTCGCTTCCCGGTTAAAGACTGTATCGCAATAGTAGAGAGGTGAATCAACTCAGGGACTGCAGAATCTGCGGCGTTTTGCTTTTCTCTTTGCATTTAAATTTAGATCTTAGGTTGGATGGATGGTTGGTATATCTTCTTCCATTCGAAGAACTGAGTGGGTTTCTGCTTGAAAGCTATCACAGATGAACGGGAATATCATGCACTTCACCTGTGTCCAATCTCACATAAGATTAATATGCACACAGTGGGGAGCGGGGGCTGTTCAAATCCTCCCGAGAGCCTGTAGTGAAATCTATCATCTTTTTCTTGCTGTCTTTGTGATTCATTTGCGAAGAAAATGATCAGGATCCACAGTATGCATATAGCTCCCCGTGGAGGAATTGGTGCATAACCTGAAGTGTATTTATAACATCCGGACAGTTCGAATCCTCCCGGGCAGTAACCCTATCACGTTTGTTTAAACAAATTGCGTCTAGATGCAAATCACCATTTACAGCCGTTTGCAGAACTTGAGGCGCGGCCTTTTTTTTTTTTTGTAAGTTTTCTATCGCACAGCGATAGCGAGCTCAATTCTTTTCCGTTTGACTTAAAAATAGGCTCATCTTCTCGGCAATGAAAGTGCCTATCCGACCACTACCTTCAACTTGCCTGATGCGATCAAAATTGCCTTATCAGGTAAATATCGGTCTTTTTGCACAGGACCTGTCGTATTGTCTGTGTGGTGGTCGGATTGGCGTATAAATTTGATAAAACATCCTTACGAGTATTAACAAGGGCCAGAAATGCCGGTATTTTCAATATGTGCTTTATTTCGCCAGTATTCCGCATTCTCACCATGAACGATATTCAAGTACCTTCTATATGGGAACCACATTTGATATAACAAATCCCGGTATTCTCAGCCCTCCACAATACAACCAAAACCATCCTCTCAAATTTCTAGGTCAGTTGAACAACTATAGCTATCATGCTCATCATTTTGTGTAAAAAGACCGATATTTACCTGATAAGGCAATTTCGATCGCATCAGGCAAATTGAAGGTGGTGGTCGGATAGGCATTTTCATTGCCGAGAAGATGAGCTCATTTTTAAGTCAAACGGAAAAGAATTGAGCTCGCTATCGCTGTGCGATAGAAAACTTATTAAAAAAAAAAAAAAAAAAGGCCACGCCTTAAGTTCTGCAAACGGCTGTAAACAGATGTTTAATCTAAACACGTTTAACCGCACGGCGTGGTGATCCGGGCCGTTCAAAGGGCGGTTTGAACAGTGTTTAAAGGGAGACAACGCAACAAGACTCTGACTGGGACAACTTAGAGTGGTAATTCATAAATGTAGTGCTCCTTTATCATGGGACTGTGGCCGAGTTGAACTGGTCTCAAGGGGCAGTAAAACAGACTCACAAGCGATAATTTAAATACAATGTGAGACTGCCCTGAAGTAAAGAGGAAAAGGAAGGGCAAGATATATTTCCAATGAAGTGAGTAGTTGGACTTCAAGTTTTTCTGTTTCTTATCTTGTCAGATAATGAATAATTTACTTCCTTTGAAGTTTCCTTATCACCATTTCAAATAATTTGCACTGGTTGAACATTTCAAGTTTTTCAGTGAAAAAAGTGGTGAAAGACTTGAATTTTTTTTCACCTATTTTTTCAGCAAAAAAACAGGTGAAAAATGTAAAAGTATTTTCACATTTTTCACCTCAGACAAAAATGAGGTGAAAAATGTGAAAATACTTTTACATTTTTCACCTGTTTTTTTGCTGAAAAAATAGGTGAAAAAAATTCAAGTCTTTCCCCAAATCTTTCACTGAAAAACTCGAAATGTTCAACCAGTGTTGTCAGAAATTATCACGGCGATTACACCGCCCCTTGGTACTCCAATCCCTCTTATTTTGTGCCTTGGAAGTGCCCTGATTCAATTTTGCATATCTTTCTTTCTGCTGGTTGAACAGACACACTTGAATCAATCATTTTACCTGTACTTGACCATCACATTCTCCACTGCACATGTTCAAAGTCAGATTGAATTTAAAATTACCCAGCAAGTCCAATTCTGAGTTGGCCATTTTTTTAAATACTAACACTTGCAGCTGCTATTGTACATGTTTGACCCACTCAGGCAAGGTGCAATATTTGACAGTTTTTTACCATTTCTGGTGCTTAAGTTTCCTTCGCTCTATTTTCAATGACCTTTGCAAGTTTTGCACAGTGGTTAAGGCCTATTCTCTCTTTCTGGTGATCCATACTCCGTCTTTAAAATGCGTCGACTAGCTAAAGCTTATAATCCGTCTCTGGAGACTATTCTACCGACACTTGACTATCTCAGGACATTAGACTGGTCTCCTTCAAGGTAGCACTGGCTTGTAATGACAATTATTCAACTGATGAACTTCGCATATTCAGTCCCTTTCCGGATCTTTGCACAGCTCATGAAGCCACTGCATTTTAATTCAATGGTGCTCTCGAGCAACTTGAACCGTGTATTCGATGTGGTGCATGGGCGTGCCGCCTTTATTTTAATTTAATTTGGGGATTAAACATTCCTGTAGTAAACCGGGGTTCAACTCCAAGTGTCTGAACTCTGGGCACTAGAATCTGCCAAATTATTTTTTCTCCAAAACCAAGGGGTATAATTATAGATCTTCAAATGTCAGAGGCACACAGATGACTTATTTGCTTTCGGGAAGACACACCCCTCCAGAAAATGATGTGTTTTTGTTAACATCCTGTCTGATATAAAGACGAAGAACTGGATTAGGGGAATCACCAGATGCGGTGCTCCGTGCCACACAGCTGCCGTATTCATCATGAAGATCTTGTAAGCAGACAGGTTTAATGTGTCCGAGTGCTCGGGGAGCCTCATCCCTTTTGTTTTCTCCCATGATGGGCATGCAGAAACTAACTCCTGTACTGCACACGGCTGCTCCAAGTTCTTTGGCCAAGGTGATGACACTGCTGCGTCCGAATCCAGTTTTAGTGCATGTATATTGGTTTCTTCATCCAGTCTAACAGCCTGCTTAACTTTGATCTGCACGTTAACTCTCACCATACTATACAACCCTATCTCAGCCCGCCATCTTTGAACTTCCAAGGGAAGACTTTGATTGATGTTCCTCTTTATTTCATTCGACTTCAATAATACCCCCGTATCCAAATCCTCTAGGTGGCGAGGATGAGTCGGTGCACCCACCAATCACCAAAATTGAGTGAATTCGCATTTTTTTAACATACCACTCTGGCCTTGAGGTAAAGCACTTGAAGTTTTCTTGACATTCTAATAACTCGTGCCCCCCATGTGAAGTTTGAAAAGTGCTTCCATTTAATTCTGTGATTGACCTTGCAGAAGTGGGAAGTGAATGTTATAGCACCACTTGTATTTCACCATTTTTCAATATACTTGCAGCATTTACATGTCTTGACGGCTCAAACAGGTCTTCCCTCTCGTTGCCTTTGATCCTCGCTGCTTCGAGATCCAACCATAGTCAGGAGCTCAGTGTCTCTCACATCATTTTGATTGAACAGAAATGGGTTGGTGTTCTCCCACAAGACTTTGAACGGTCACTTTGAAGAACCCTGATAAATGCTATACGAGTACGCTTGAACATAAACATGATGCGGATTGACTTCAAGTTGTGACTCCCAGACTGACTCACCTTCCCAGATTCCATACAGTTATATCAGGTGTAACAAGATTTTATACTCCACATTGCATAAAAGATGTGTGATTGCTTCCGTGGATCATGGATGGCTCTCAATATCGACAGTAAACAATATAGAAGAACTTGCGTGTGGACATAAACCTACTGTAACTGGCTTGCATTGTCACCCATTTGCTGAGTCGGGTTGATTGATGCCGTTTATAAACTTCGCTGGATAAGTTAAGAATACTGCATCAAGTCAAGCCACGGCAAATTCCCAAGCCAACTCGATGCTGCGTCTCATCATCTTGAAGGGACAGTAATGTGGTGGATCCCCGGTATCGAATTCAGAACCTGGGCCTATTACTATTGTCTGTTAATTAGTTTACTTGGCATGAACATGGTGGATGTAACTAAGACGCTTGTGCTATTTGGATTAGCTTGCTTGATGTGCTTGCCAGCAAACTTACATCAAGTTAAGTAAAGCTCCACCAGCGTGCAAAGTGAAACACTGCAAGTTCAACTGAACTTGCAATAAAATCAGTCTTCATTATTGCGCGTCACGGCCCCCGGGTGTTCAATGAAGTGCTGATCTCCCCCAAGCACCTATGCGCATTTCCCTACTCCCTCAGTACTTTGCTTCGCATGATTAATATTGGCTTAGACTGGACTCAGCGCTTCTGATGAACTAGACTAGGTACTCGAGTAACATCTTTGCCATTAGGGGACGGATGCTTGCCCGGCATGGGCGTGTTGAATAGTTGTTGTGGTTCCAATTTTGTGGAGTAAATTAGGCAGCTCGCATTACTGAGCATCAGCCAATTTGACATTACTTCGCCGACATGACCCGTACTTGCTTGAGATGTAAAAACGAATGCATAAAGGGGAGTAAAGTGTCTGGGAATACGAGTTGGAGGCTGATATGGCCATCAGATTGTTTTCTATGCCTTCACTGCGTTCAGCCGCTTGCTAGACCGCAGATTGTGGCTAAGCGCCTCAGCGCCAATAGCCGGAGCTAGCCGGCCAAGTGTGTCTAGGAGATCTCAACAAAGACCGGCTAAGTAGGGCTAGGTGCGGCTAGTCGCCTAGACGCATTTAGCCACTGTAATGGCTCAGATCTCTACATCTGCCTGCGCTATAGTGCAGTACTTCTCACAAGTAGTGTTTGCCAGTGTGCTCGGTTATTTTCTTTATTTATAGTTGATTTTCTGATCCAGTGTGCCGTTGCACGCTGGAAATTAACAAAGCTTAGTAGACATATGGCAATGGAGAATCTTTTATATCCCGAGGAATATGTACAAGCACCAGGATCATCCATTATATGTACATGCAGAACTTGGCGCAAGTCTTGAAGTATCGGGGTCGGGGATCACAATGGACGGTGAAGCTCAGGCCAAATATAGTAGCGGCTAGCCTGACCTACACGGATAGTCTCTAGGTGGGTTTAGATGAGTCCGTGTACCTCCACACACGAGGGGTACGCGACTTAGACGCTTCTCACATCTCTGGGACATGTTTCGGTGTTAGTCGGCCTAGACGCAGCCGGCTAGGTAAATAGACGTACATAGACGTACATCAACTGATCTGGACTGATCTCCCATCGGTTAGACATTTTGGCGGTTTAGGGGCAGGCTGAACGCAGTGCTTCCCAGGCCATCACAGCCCTAGCAAGCAAACTTGTATTAACCGTGCAAGTATAAGCTAAAATGGCCACGCGGGGGAAAAGTCAAGTAAAGCCCCGTAAAGTGCGACGCGGTTAAAATGGCACGCAAGTAAAGTTCCAAGTAAGGCAAAAAAGTTCCTTTATTCACTATCATTAAAAATCCCTGACAGCGAGCACGCGACTTCGGCAACGAACTCCTCCTCGCCTTCGACATGCGCTTTGCCCTTAACTCGCCCTCCGTCCAGCTCTCCCAACTCGAAACCTCCTTCGGCTTCAGCCCCGCCGGCGACTCACAAATTCTCGCCCAATCCCTCATCGGCCGCGGCCGCGCCTTCGAATACTCTTTCAGCGCATACAATATCGACGCCGTCACCGCAGCGCAAATTGGCTGGGTTAATCGCGCGTTGGACACCAAGAGCGAGTTGTACGGATATGTGCAGGCGTTAGCGGAGCGCATCGCTTTGTTCCCGCCCGCGGGAATTCAGGCAACAAAGAAGGGAATTAACGAAGTGAGCCTCGTACCAGTGGACGCGTGGATTCAACAGGCAAGGAACATCATTGAGGTGTTGGCGCCGTCACCTGTTTCGCAGGACCTGTTGAAGAAGTTCGTCCAAGCTACTAATAATCAGACGATTGGCCCTGTGGATTTGAATTACGGAGACGGCAACGACATCATTTAGCTACTTTAGGCAGTGTTTCTACGAACACAGAGATGTAGCGTACATTTAGGCTTCCTTGAATGAGATCAACTAATCTTAAATATTTTTGATATTCTGCATTCGCTTCAAGTGTTGGGGAGGAAACGCGGAGGGTCAGAGGGCCGTGGCGAGTGTGTTCAGCATAAGAGATAATTTGAAAGGACCAGCAACCCAATGGGTCGAATCCCCCGCCCTCGAAAAAGAGGGGAAAAGAAAAAACGAGTTGAGAACGAGGTAAAGGGTACATACCAATAACGAGTCGCTGTAATTTCCCTAGTAGGTTGCTATCGGAGCCTGATCAGCCACGGAACGTGAATAACAGGTCCCGACGGCAACCTACGAGGTCACATCTATCTCTCAGAATTTCTTCGGCATTTCTTTTTTCTTTTTTGAAACTGTACAGCCACCCCACATTTCTCGGAGTGTACAGCCACAGGTCTGCTGGCAGACGGTGGGCGGCGAAGACAGGTAGGTGTCGGTGATTTCATACAGATCCTCTGGAGGATACGGGCGTGTATCTGTAGCGGACATTGTGGAAGCGAGATAGATGAGACAAGTGAATTCTCCTATATATATATGCTTGATCGAAACCTCGGCACGGCTCCCGCAAACATTGAGCATGTTTGATTGAGAGTGCTCGATTGAAGTGTGTGGACACTTTCAATCACAGCCGATTGAACATAAAATTGAAATTACCTATTGAGCTTCAATCATACCTTTGAACACAATCAATCGGACACCCACCGGTGTTCGATTGGTTCATCTTCGACGGGCATGTCCGATCGAACACCGCACCACTTTTAGATTCCACAAACACCCGTTTGGGATGATTGTGAATGTTCAATTGAGCATCGCCCCGATGGGGGCTATGAAAATGTGCTCAATGTGTTCGTTTGGACACTACCGTGGGCACGATCAACCTGGTTTCGGCGAGGTAACCACGGGATATATTTTGGCAGGCATGAGGTCACGTGTGAGGTAACCGACAGGGCACCGCGGGGGTCACCACAGCCGAGGTATATCAATGCACCCAATTATCCCCACCATGACAGGTGGATCAATACAGCGCCACCTATGATCCCCGCGCGATACCTTGTCCAGCATCTCAATCGGCGCCGTCCAACACCCATAAGTCAACTTTTAAAGAAACGATCCAATAAGAGGATGCTGTCCACTCACCGAGAGCAATGGGTCGGGATACCGACATCCTCCTCGCTAAAAGTCTTCGATATTAAGTATCTAGGTCATGGATTTGCACTTCTTGAGCCTTATGAATCTTCAGCAAAACTTTGGGCTGGAAATCCACGGCGTCATCCCACACCGGGAGCCCCACTGAAAAGTGGTTTCTTTGATCGTTTGAGTAACTTTCCAGACAAAAGCCGCTTTGAGACACAAATTTAGCCCGCAGCCCCATATCGGCGCGTTTGGCCGAACTTGTGCTGGAAATGCAAAAGTCTCTATCTTTTCTCACTTCGCTGTAATAGCATTTCATTAAAAAAGAGTTTTCAAGTGTACTTATGCTGCGCTGCCAAACAATGATGGACCCCCCATCTTGCATGCTCTCTACCAGCCGCACGGGCGTTCATTTCAGCTACACGTCGCGTCAATCCCAGAAAACTCGTTTCCTGTCTGGCCCCCCAGGGCTCTCGTGCCCCTCTTGGCGAATTTTCTCGCATTTCCAGGCGGATTTGTTCTGCCTCCAACATCCTCTGTTACACTCGCTTCGCGCGGGCGTTTCTAAGCTTTACGGCTCTCCTTCGAGGCTTCCACTGGTAACTGCGGATACTAATTTGGACGCAGACTCTCACCTTGGCATATTTTGTTGAGATACAAGGTTCCAGGCGTATACATTACTTAGCGTCTCCGTAATTCAATCTCGTTCCATTTCGGACGTCTTTCCCTTTCGGGGTTCTTATTCGGATGCCTTATATACATCCGTCATTACACCCGTCACCCTCAGCGCTCGTCTCTTTCCGCGTTCACTGAGGACTCTCTGTCTCTTGGTTGGTTGTCTAGCGAACGCCCACTGAGCTCTACATGTTTATTCTCTAGCTCGTCATTCTCCCATACCCGCAAGATCTTTATAGCCGTTATTTTCTCATCACGCCGTTCTTAGACGCTATGTGCCTAGGAATAAATCGCCACCTCAATCATTTTATCCGCACTATCTCCACAAGTTGTCGATCATTCTGTCTCCTATCTTATACCTATTCCCTTCCCCTTTTCCACCTGAGCAGTCCACAAATCCAGAAAATACATCTACCTTTCTCCGAACGTTACTCTGGAACAACTCTCTACTTCATCGGATAGATATTATTAGACATTGCTTGTACCATTATTCGCTGCGGTGCCAAAAATAATGCGAGTGGGTAATTCAGTGGCGGTGTCCTCGTTCGCTGACTCCGCGGCTGCTTTTCTGACAGACAGTGTCAGGCGGTTGATCATAATCGACGTAAGGCTGTAGGCAGAGCAGCATAAGATTTGGCTTCTGTCTCCGCCCTGCCAATGCAACTCACTACATGCTAGGCCTGAAATGGTTAATCGATGAATACCCCGAAACATTACGATGACAGACGCGTACTGTGCGTTAATGAGCTTTAGTCCGGGCTGGGGTAATACAGGTCAACTCCAATGCGAAGTGCTTGCAGGGGCTACATACCCTGGCATTGATGGCGAGAGCCATCCACACGACATTCCCTGACAAAATCACACAGAAATATAAAGTGCCGTCCCAGCGAATTGTGGGAAGTATGGATGAGCGGAGGCGTTGGGCATTGCGGTTCATTGTGCATACGAGCGTAGTGGCGAACACGATGCAATCAAACGCGATCGACGTGGAGAGATATGCGGTATCCCTTGGGAAGTCAGTCTTTGCATTGGAGTTGGGTCGTCGAAGCGAGCTCACATCTTGGGATCAGAGTACAAAATGCAGACTGGAGTGAGTTGAGTACTTTTTAGCCAGGACATAATCGAGTCTTCACTGACCGTGGAAAGAGTCAATAGGTACATTGGGTAGGACCAACGCTCCATGAAATGTTAGTGGTGGATTTGGCCGGAGTTGGGACAAAGATACCATCATTGGCGCCCGGCAGGGACATGGCATAAAAAACGACAATACATTCCACGAGGATGATGGAGATTAGTAAGGAAGAAAGATACTTATTTCTATTTGTCAATGCGAATACACTGCCGGAGGATCAGTCATGTTTCAGTAACACTCAGGTGTCGTACCGAAGCAAAAGAACCACTTCAGCGGGAACAACTATGAGAAGTGTTTGGAGCCATTCTACGATTGCAAAGCTGTTGCAACTGTCGGTGAGGTGCCGATGAGATATTGAAAACGTCGACAAGGGAAACGGTAAGGGTACATCTGGAAGGCGAAGACGTCGGAACACATTCGTAAGGACTAACTCCTGGCTTACCTCGTAAGTCCACAACGGAGAAACATAAGCTAACCGGCTGCGTGATGAACGCGTTTGCGGCGGAGCATAGCATGAAAACATACCAAACAACGTGATTATACAAAATGCCACAGGGCAGTATCGGTTCTGAGGATCACAGCGTTAAGCGCCCATGAACCGAATAGCGGTGCGCGTACCATTAAAAAGATGTAGAACACTGAAGGCGAGATAAGAATGCGGAATTATTATCCACCAGAACTTACTGGTCGCCTTCTTTCCCTTCCAAATCCATTCCACCTCATCGCCGAGTGTGAGGAAAAAATCCCAAAATAACAGGGCGAAGCAGCCCGCGAAGTACCACTACAGAAGAGCAGTTGGCACCATTATAAGATAATTTTGGACCGGATTCCGTCTGACCTTGAAAGCAAGGCTAAAACAGTCAGTTTATGAACAACGGGAAGCGGATAGAAAGACATACAGATCCTCTGCCGAACGAATCACGTCCGACGTATTTGAGTCCACGAGTGGGGGTGGGCGCATTCCATCTGAGAGGGAGTAGAAGACAAGGGATGGGACCTTCGACGTTATCGTAAATAACGCGGGACTGTCGAGATCGCGGGTTTACCATGTCGGACTAATCTCCACAATCTGATGTCTATATGATCTCTGTAGGATGCCTGTCTTGATGGCATCGCCTCAAACATTACAGCTATTCGTTTCAGATACTTTACATCCCAGAAGACAAGAAGAGCAGCACCGCCATTGACAAAGGATCGAATTCCTGTTCCGTAACCAGACATACATTGTTCAATGGCTCGTCATTTTGAGGGGGCGAGAAATACGTCGTGTCGTAAGAATGTCTGATCACGGAACCAGGTTTATTTCCTAGTAATAGACGTTTTCCGCTGCAGCCATCAGAGCCATCTGATGGCTTTTTTTGCATTGCGCAAGTGGATGGCTGGTGGCTGCAAGCAAAATTTTCACAGGTAGCCCAAGTGCGCAGTAAGAACGCCAAGAGGCCCTAGGCAGTCTCCAAAGTCTTTTCGGTCACATCAGACCTGGTGTCCTGTTCATTTTGTGGATAAAAATATACAATCAGAAAAGCATTATAAAATTGAGTGATAGACCCATCGGTGAGTCTTTCTCCACATGCACATGAGGACTGGATCCCGTCATCTCCCATCAGGGTAGGTAAAAAATGTTGTTATCAAAAGTGGCTCAAGCCATTAGCCATCCGTTTGCGCAATGCAAAAATGCTATCAGATGGCTCTGATGGCTGCAGCGCAAGACGTCTAATATCGGCCCCAAATTTCGGGACCATCTTATCTAAATTTGTATGTGTGCTTCCCTTCATTGGATTTCTGTGAGAATTTCTGGCTGTGCCCGATGCGTAAAATGACGCCCGGGTGCCTGTTCAAATTTCCCCACCCCCGCATGCCATTCCCCACATAAATGGTCCAGAGGGGGGAGGTCAGAAAAAAGAGTGCTCGCGTTTTGGGCCTGTGGCAGCCGAGAGTAACACGCCGAAAGCACTACTTGCCCGTCGGTTTAGTAAAAATCTGATTTTATATATGTGTACACAATACTCATAGCTAGCTTCCTCTGAAAGCACCCTTGAAGCGCACCAGTATTCATAGACTTATGAATATTCTCCTGCAGAGGTCTGAAAAGTTAAAAAAAAACCAAAAGTCCTGCGCACTTCACATATTAAATTCTGAGAGTCGCCACATCTCGGGTATAATCGGAAAGCTCTCATTCGGGCCTAGTTGCTGATATATAAATCATATTTTTAGGACCGGAACTCATATCACAGCAACTCCGAACATTGTCGCGGGAGGTTGAGATTTGACGCTTTGACTGTTACAATGTCAACACTGCGGCCGAGGATAAGAAGGGAATCTGGAAAGATCCTGCTATATCAATAGTGCTAGCTGCCACTGTTGTATACTGGATTAGATTCTCGAGTTGTGTTGGGACTTTCATGGTTGGGAATCAAGCAGCGCAGAGCTAAAACTCACTGACTCTTATCTACGGATGCTGCTGTTGGTTCAAGATTTCTATCAACTGTCAAACTGCACGTCAAACTGCAGGCACGCGGAATCAAGAATCCACTTACGATGATACACGTCTGGGAAAATGCGGTCATAGAGCGCGGCCAGGATGCTATAAGGGATCAGATTTCTTTGAAATTAGCTGCAGTAGGCATGGTGGGCATTGTCAGGAGGAGTGCCGTATATGAGGGCTTATGCATATTTTGAGTGTTCCTCCCACAGATATGATTCGACGTGCATTCTCAGCATCGTATGTGCGGGTATAAGGATCTGTTGATGTTCCACAGAAAACTTCCATTCCATCATTCAAACCATTGGCCGAATTTAAAATCGATTTGACAGGAGGGCAAAGGGCAAAGATCACTGAGCTGTACGGCCATCCGTTGATGCTCCACAACATCTGCAGGCTGGACTTCTTGCGGGAGATGTACTCACAACAGAAGGATGCGATCTCTGCTCAGTGTGGCACCTGGAACCAGTATAGAAGAGGAGGTGGTTACTCCGCAACCAATATCAATTTGCAGCGGTTCAACGATCATCTTTGCGGGACCGCCCGCCCTCACTACATTGACCACTGAATTTTCTATGACTGCGGCGATTAGGAACAGCAATTGCATTGATGAAATTTCTCATAACAGTTTTTGAAATTACAGGAGAGTACTCAGAGATGAGTATACTGTAAAGTGAGAAACATGCAGGCTGAAAATGACGCCGCACTCGAATGGCTAAGCAACTGGCACCAGAAACCATGGGTGCCGATAGACATGTTCCTTGGAGCAAGAGGCGGGAAGTATCTTACGGTACGAGGAACTTCCATTTTCAGACAAACTCACCCCTGACTCACTGTATCTGTAGCCTATTTTCGCAGCCCGCACACCCCGTACCCCTTTCCATAACCATCTCATAGCTATACAAGCTTCATTTATTCATTGCGCCTTTTTTGAGAAGCTGCATCACCTGTGTGTGTGCTAGGTATAGCGAGATGGGAAGAGGGAGGAACGGCATATTCTAAATGAGATATACAGAGGGTAAAGGTGTGAGGGAGTGCCAGCAACAGCATGGTTTCGGTTTAAACCACATCGTCACCAACGATAATAGGGTCATACACCGCCAAAGTGCCGACAGGTTACCTTCAGCTGGTCAGGTCACATTGCAGACATGTTTGGCCAAACCTGGTTTCAGGTGGTAATGATGTGGTCGCCAGCTATACGGTGCGGGTTATTTCACAGCTCACCTGCGCCTGGCCCGTCAGCTATTGGCCAGCTTTTTCACACAGCTGCCTTCCACAGTCAATAAATAAATAATAATATTAACAAAACACTCTGAATTCCAGAAAATCACTGGTTCGATCTTTTTGTGGCATGATGTTCACATTTTTCGTTTCATTTGTCGAACCTTGGTCGAACCAACTTGAAGTCAAGTATTTGAAACTCCGCCATCAGCACGTGAATGGCTGTGCATGTTGATCGTCTCGTTGTCTTTCTTTCTTTCCACCAACTGAACTACCCCGTCTAGAATCGACGAGACCCGCACCCCTTCCGCCCACCACTTCTACTTCTTTCCGCCTCCTTTCTCATCTTCTCTCCCGGACCTCTCTGGTCTTCTTCACGTGTCATTCTGTAACAGTCTGTAACAGCGATGGCTTTCAAGTCCTCAAGCGCTAGATTCAAGCTCATCAAGAACAATTCAAGAACACGTCAATACTCCGATGCAGTGTTTCATATTTCTTCACCCATCAAGAGGAACGACATCACAGCGTTTGTCGTCGCTACAACCAAGACTCGTCAATATGAAGTTGCCCTCGTGAACATGAAACCAACCTCAGCACCCGAAGCAACCTCTCTTCCGGATGGCCTGCTCCCTGCTTGAAGTTTGAAGAGCCATTATCAAGCATCACCTGGTGCTGCGCCTTGTGCCCTCTCATCATCAATATCCTCAACACATTAAAGCTACTCTGCCTCTTTCAACGCAATATCGATTATTTTGGCTCTTTTTCAACAGTTACTGTGGCTTAACGGATCTTTTCTTGCGGCTCGTTTCTTTGGCCGTTCTTCTATTCTTCGCAAGCATAACAAATCTACGAAAATTGCGCTCGACTGGTCCCAAGACTCCCACCACTGCTAGGTTTGTCGTTCTTCATCTTCTTTCAGACCCCAAGCTGATGGTAATGTTTGCTAGTCTGTCTTGCAGTCTGTCATGCTTGATGCTGACATGCTTTGATTCTATTCGGAATACATATGTATCTAGTAGATATGAATGCATTTTGTTGAGTGGTAATATGTGCATCCCAGCGTGAATCAAATTTTCAGTACTATTATTCTGCCTGACCATGCAGCCGCTTCCAGGTTTGTTGTCCAGCTGACAGCCACATCAACCTGGCCACACTCTGCAGTCATAGGCTCCTGAACTTGGAATCAACCTGACGGCAGCTGGAGGCCGGTCTACCGTGACATGCGGCACATACCTCGCGTACAGGTGGTGGGCACGTGTGGGACAAATGGCGGTGTACACAGTACATAGAGTTTTCAATCTGATTTCAATCTGGATTCAAGCTGGATTTTGACCAGAGTCTGACACAATCAAGGTTTGAAATCCTTTTTTTTTTTTTTTTTTTTTTTTTTTTGGGAGCGTTTGGATAACAAGAAATCGTCTGCAGAAGCATTCAAGAGCTTGTCCGCTTGGGTTACTGGTATTTAGCCAGTTGCTGCCAGGGAAGGTTGTCCGGGGAGGAAATGCCGTTACGCACAAATAATTACCAGTGTGGGACTCCAGCCATTAGGTTATCCTATTCCAAATTTTCCACTTCTGGGCTGTATACCCACTAAAACCCCCGCTGTAAGAATCCAGTCATCTGGCAAGGAATCTTCATTTAAAAGTAACCCACTCCATGTATTCAAGACAAGCTGCTTTTTCAACGCTAGTGGTCCAAAAATAGTTGTATTGGTCAGAATGCGGTCGCGTTGCAAAGCCGAGTTGACAAGTTTCAACCACCGATTATGGATATTTGCTGCACTGTAAGTCACTCCTGGATTAGTGATGACGCGATCAACTCGAAGGTTCCATATGAGGTGCCAAGCAATCGAAATCAGTATCGCGAATAATCGTCCTTTGTGTGGCACAATTGCGCCGCATTGGGATTTAAATCTCACTATGTTGCACCCCAAAATCAAGCCCCAACTGAGTTTGGGCCAATCCATATATTTCTTTGACCACAACTCTCGAGTGAGAGCCCAAATTATTTTTTGACCAGGCGCTAGGCACTCAAGCGCAATGTGTTCTAGTGATTCGGTGACTTCACAGCTGTGACATCTGCCTTGGATCTCGGCAGTCTCAATATGATCCCAAAAATCACCGACTCTGAAGGTGTTGTGCATGCATTTCCAGAAGAGTTCTCGTGTTTTACGTTGTAGAGTAATTGACCTAATGGAGGTCCATATTGCTGCATCTGTCGGTGCGAAATCAGAGAATTCTCCGATCGAACACCGAACACGTTCAAGGTTCGTAAATGTTGACTTTCGATGAGGTCTCGTCTCCTCTGATCACTTGGGCTAAATCAGTGAAATCCAGACGGCATCACGGCAGCGGCTGGCGGAGTTCAAAATATAGCCGCGTGAGCTTGTCGCATCGGTGCCAAACAAGTGCCGCAACCTAATTGGGATGCGTTAATTGGCTCCAAGCAAGCAAGCATCAAGGAGGGCTTTGGCAGACACAATATATCTGAGGACATGACGGGGAGCCTTTTTTAAGACTCCGCTGCCGTGTGCTGAAATCTATATTACTATCTGATCCAACAACCTGGGGCCAGTTTGTCTTCTTTAAGGCCGCTGCTGCCTTAAAGCAACAAAATGGTTTCACTAATCTTGTGGAATGTGTTTTTTTTTGTGTTTCTGGTCTGAATCGGCTCCAACCTGGCTTTTTGCATCCAACCTGGCTTTTTTCTTGAATTGGGCCTGATCTCGCACTTTTTTTTTTGCTTTTTCTTTCTTTTGGTCTGAATTGGATCCAACCTGGCTTTTTGGGGTCTAACCCTAATAGGGTGCCACTCGGTTTTATGGTACAAAACGGCGGCTCAGCTCATGCCACAGCCGCAGTCCAAGGGTTTTTAAAATCCTAGGAGTCAACTTGGGCAAGTCAGGTTCGTAGGAATGTACTCGGAATTGCAAGAATATCAAAATTTATTGTTTTAGAGGCGTTTGCAATGGATCCGAACGAGATGGGCCAAATACGGGCTAGTAGCTGCTCATTTACTGGCTCTGCCATTTTTCTTGGGTTGCACACGGCGTACCCTGTGCACCTTGCATATAGTTAGACTCGCCTTGCATGCTGTATCCCGCCGGCGCTCGACCCGCATCCGGCGTGAGTATCTGATGCACACGACTACACGGAGGTATTCAACGAAGTATGGTGGACGAAGATTGCCAAGAAGCTTATCGACCCGACGAAGCCTTTGCGCTTGAGTGAAGCTGCAGGAAAAATCAGAGCAACAGCATTCCAGGTTCAGCACTTTGGAGGGTAGAAGGTGATGGAGGATGCTTGCAAAGATGATGTCGCTGTGAAGGTTGGAGCCACGGGGTTCCTGAGGATGTTGTCATTACAGCTGCGGCAGAGGCTGTAGAGCGGGACTTTCGTTCCCTGTAGGCGCTACATAACTTCGCCTAGATAATGGCTTTATCATGTTTGCACTCAAGTCGTTAGCGTCAGTCCACTGTCCGAGGGCTGCTTACAGAAATTAGTGCAAATTCAAGGGTGAGTCTACCACTAAATGAGGGAAAGTATAAAGAAGCTGGAGATCTTGCGTCCTTCCCTGCGGCCTTGCCCGCCCCGAACGGCGCGGCGCCGCCGGTGCGTCGAGGAACCATGATTGTAAGCGCACATGCAGGGTGTGTGCGTGCTGGGTGCGGGGCGGAAAAGGGGAGCGAGGGTCGGGATGAGGGGAGGTTCTGTGGGGAAAACATACAAAGTCAGTACGAAGTCAAGATGGAAATATAAAGGATGAGACGAGGATGGACAGCAGAGAAAATATGAAAGTGACGTGGACATCGACGCCACCGCGGGCGATGATGCATAGAGCACCAACGCTGCTCCTCCCGAGCGCGTGAAGCCCGACCTTTGCCTATATTCAAGAACGAATGCCGCCGGGCAGCAGGCTCCTCCTCAAGCTCAGAAACTCCCAAAGCCCCCAGGATTGTCAAGCGTGCGGGGGTGCAAACGCACAACACCCACGCTCCTCCTCATGAGCGCGCTAAGCTGTCATCCCACTCACTCTCTCGCACTTGATTTGCCCTCCACCCCACCGCAAAAAATCGGCCCCCCCGCAACCCCTCCAAGTACGAATCAAAGCGGCCACAGACGCGCATGGTACTCAGTATGCACCTCCCGGAGCCGTCAAGCGTACGTCCCACCAACGGTCGGGGATGGAGATGAAATGTGGGGACGCGTCGCACAGCCACAGGCGACGAGGACGGAAGGAAAGAGAGGAAGTGGGCGATAGGCTCTTGGAGCGCACCGACGGCGCTGAATGCACTTGCTGCTGGAGTCTGTCTTCCCGGTTGGCGCGTGGCACCGGTGGCAGAGGGGCAAATGTGGGTACGGTAGGGACCAGCGGCGCACGTTGGTCGGCGGGGGAACCGACGAGTTTTTCGGTGTTACGAGTTTGTACGTACTCTGGACTACGGGTTGCCGTTGCACGCCCCTCTGTAGCGCGTGTTGCATGCTGGAGAGAATTGCGCCCGGGTAGATGCTCTGTGCGTTGTCGTTCCTTGGCTTGGGAAGACGTGGGATGAGGATGAAGAGCAGTGTGAAGTCCCCAGGCAGCCGCGACCGTGCTCCCGGGACTGGGACGCAGTCATTGATGCGGGAGGGGGCTCGTACGGTCGTTGCGCTCTTGCGGATGCGGATACGGTTAGCGCTGGAGTAGCAGAGCGAAGAGGATTGACCAGCGGAGGCGCTCGTGCGGATTCATATAGAAAAGCTAGAGTCCCGAACCACAGAGGAAAAAGCTTTCACCACAGCTGGTGTTTGGCTGGTGTGGTGCGATGAGTTTAGTGGAGGAAACAAAGCCGACAAGAAAGCGTGGCAATTTCATGGAGGCACAGATCGAAACCCCGCCCGAGTGGTTACTGCTCAGTAAATAGCTCTCGGAGTCAGGTAGATTATATCAGGGAAGATGAGCGAGGCTTGAGGGCACTGCGTACGCGGGAATCTGCAGTGAATGGTAGCAAGAAGCAAGAGGCGCTCGGTTCGATCCGTGATGGATAGATCGGCACAGCCCCACGTCTTTTCTCTTCCGACCACGACATCGACTTGACATCGACTCTCCAGGATTTGCAGAAGGGAGCAGCTGCATAGTCCAGCTCTCCCAGCCGGCCTTTTCAATACTGTGGACGTCATTTGCCGTCCCTGACTCAAATACCCCCTAGGACTAAAAGGCTACAAATATCTCGCTCGCGATCTTCTGAGTCTGCGATGCTGGGGTCGATTACCCCAAGAATGTTCAATCGGCGTTTGATCTGTGTTAAGGTGCACAATTGGTTGTTTATCTCTCTCGCTCGAAATCGATGCTCTCAACGCTCAAGATTCAGACAAGATACAGCTTCTGCATTCTGCTTTCCATGGATTCTTTGTATCGCGTTCAATCCCATGGATCCTAAACTATCGATTGTTGGCTACCATTTTTCTGCCGCAATCGATACCCTCGGCACGTTATTGGATTAAAGGCGCACATCAGCAGCATGTCTGGAAGTGCGCGGGGTCTATATGACTGTGGTAGCCAGTGTAATCTGGAACCCCGATGTCACTCGATCGAAATGAGTTGCTGCTATGCCCTCTATACAGCGAGGTACGAGCGTTCGTATAGAGCGTCTGTCTACGAGAGACTAGCTATGCCCGGGATTAGCGCGATTTTGGGGGTTCTTGCACAAAGTACACACCAGTGCATTTTTTCGTCCTCACTGTTTGATAGCACGGTACGCACACATTCGCAGGATAGGTTTCCTCTCTTTGGCCCCGCCAAAAGCTCATCAAGCATATTTGGCAATGGAGCTCATCTTGCCCCACTTTGCTCCTTACTCGGTGAGAAATCACACTGCCGAATCGGAACCCATTTTATCGCCCTAGTGCTAGTAAAGGGAGTTTTTCTTCCCTGATGGTGTTGACTTCCGGAAATATCGCTGGGTTCCGCCGCTCCCTCCCGCGTGACGAGACGTCGCGTGTTCACTGGCTTCCGGGACGAATCCTCTTGCCAGCGCCCACCATGTTGGTGCGCGCCCTAAGATCCCTCTTTGTCCTGCTATCCGCAGCGAGCGCGACGTGCGAAGACTTTGCAACTTACTCGACGCGCCGTGAGGGAACGCCATCTACAGGTGCGTTCGTTTGTGTTTGTCGCGATATTCGTGCCTCTCTCAATGACATGGCACATTAGGTCCCCTGGGCCTCCAGTTCATGCGCCCCGACGTCGGATGCCGCGCCTTCAACAGCTCCGTGGTGGAGAAGGTCGTGGCAAATCTGACGGGCCGGATGAAGGACCCCGATCTCGCTAGGTGCGCCGCACTATTTCTCAAAGTTTATAGCGTGATCTGTTCTCCAATCGTCTTAGGTTGTTTGAGAACACGTACACCAACACGCTCGACACGACCGTGAAGTGGTTCAACGACAACCTCACGTTCGTGGTAACGGGCGACATTCCCGCCGAGTGGCTTCGCGACTCGGTCAATCAGTTCAAGGTGTACCTCCCGCTCGTGGGGCACGACGAGCCGCTCAAGCAGCTGACGCGCGGGGTCATTAACCAGCAAGGTGGGTCCCGGCCTCCATACCCCATTGCCTCAGGGCATGGATCCGCTCATCGGTCCGTTCTGTTAACGTAGCGCGATACATCACGCAGTTTCCGTGCTGCAACGCTTTCCAACCTCCACCTAAATCCGTGCGTCTTCTCCCCCCTCCCATCCTCGGTCACACAGGCACTGAAGCTCCTCTGTGCAGGGCCTGCCCGCTGAATGCTGCAGCGGTGACACTGGCGCCGATCACCGCCTGAGAACCTCACCATCGTCTGGACCTGCGGTGTACGTCCATCAATTTTCATACTCCCATCAATTTTCATAGGATCATTTATTTTCATCTGTCCTTCTATTTTTCATACCCCGCCATCCATCTGCCCACCCCCATGTGACAGTACGAACTCGACTCGCTTCCAGCTTCCTCCAGCTCAGCCGGTGGTACTACGAGTTCTCCGGAGACAACTCTATATTAAAATCGACCACCGTTGACTCTCGATAAAGCTGATTGGCCTAGAGAGCTCCGATGACGTCAGTTGCTCCGCAGACAGACAACTCCACAGACCGACAGCCGACAACAGCGCTCACCGCCACATCACTTCTCTTCCATCGACTCCGTGCCAGCTCCACAGCTGCACTCCCATGGTATTCCCCGCCTGTACCTTCGTCAAAATATATGTGTTTAATACTGTCTCTTCTCCCAACACACTGGAGAATGTAAATCTATATAAGAATCAACCACTTTTTTACATGGGCCAGACAAGACATTTGACTCCAAGATATGTGTATTGGTTCCCAGATCCCTCACCGGCTCCACAGTTCAACCAAAATTTGTCGAGATGTCGAGTTTTCCACAGTCGCTCCACTCGACTGTTGAAGTTCTATATTAATATTTATAAAATGTCGAGATGTTGAAAACTGACTTCATTGGCGCAAACCCATTCAACCGGTCACATGAACGCGGCATCTGGATACCTTAGACCACAAGTAATTAATTTAAATATATTGTCTTAGGCATCGGAACTCATTGGTGAGATAAAGGCAGGAGATCTAGAGTGCAAAGGTTTCCAACTGAACCTTGCATCCGGCAGAAAAGTTTCCTAGAGTCATGAATGATGCACTGAACAAGGGATCTCGATCAATATTACCCGGCACACTCAGTCGACTGAGTCCAAGAACATGACCGAAATGCCCGAGGCAAATGAAGGAGATCCTCAAAGATTAGGGCAACACGGAGAGTTGGGCTAGATGAAGATTGAGCTTTTAAAAAAGAATTCAAAGCAATTTTTTGGCGTGTTGAATATCTAATACTTCCAGCCGAACACAGGCCCAGCATTAAAGTGAATGAAGGTAATTAAAATAGGCAAAATGAATTGAGCACACTGAACAACATGACATACAGAGCGATAAAATGTTCACCAATAAAATGTTTATTTCTGAGGCACAATGGGAAGTTGAATGTCACATGAAGGCAGGTTGTCGTTCAATCCGGCATTAGCTGGCAGAAGCAGCAGTATGCAGAAGGAATCAACCAATACATTTTAATGCCCAAAACGGGGTAAACAAAGTAAGAAAAAAGTCCGTCAGGCTCACCGATGGGCCAAGGCCATTATTGAACTTGAATTTGCAACTGAAAATGAGACCGCGAGGAGTGAACCGAAGGTTCACGATGAGCTGCGTCTTCAGTCACCAGAATGTAAAGAGGTTTATGAACTCGGAGTCCCTGTTCCATGTGGCGGCCGTAGCGTAGCACGGGCTAACTGCTAGTCTATATAAGAAAAGACATGGTTTGTCTAGACAAAAGTGGCACCTGTGGGAATGAAGAAGCTCTTGGCTCCACAGTTGACTGTCGAGATGTTGCATTTGCGCGCAGGACTCCACTCAACTGTTAAAGCTCTATTTATAAATGAGGTAGCAATATCGGGTTCTCGCATCCGACTCCACCATATTGTCAAGATGTTAGTTCTTGCCCACTGCTGAGTTCAATGCTTTGCGAACGAACGTGGACGGCAACCTTTCGGAACTAGAGAACTTGGTGGAACACCGGATCCATACGGCCTACGGTTCTCCGAATTCGGTTCCACCCCGATATTGGTTTTGAAGTCAATACAGCCGGGTTGTACCAACCAAAAAAGAAAAAGAATCGAAAAGAGGGCGGATTTGAGGGGACAACGGAATATAAAATAAAATAAATAAAAATGAGCCGCAGAAATGTTCAACAATGCCGGATTGGTGTGGGGCTGTGGAAAGTTTCCACAAGTACAGCTTCTGCGTGAATTTCGATTCACCCGAGATGCCCGATACACCATTGAACATCATGTCCAACAGAATCAGAGCAGAATAAATTTAATTGAAGGTCTTTGCAGGGATTATATGAACATTCTGAGGTCGGCTTCAACCTGGATTTTGCACCGTACTGGAGTTTGCTGTTAACAGCAAGTACTGGCCTGGAAGATGTATATCCTCGACACTGGACGGAAATTGGAATGGGTGTAATCGACAACTAAGGTTTCAATGACCCTGTTTAACGGGAGCTACCAGGAGCGTCTGCGACCAGCTGAGCAGGCCGAATATGCCCGAGAGGCCGTTAAATTTTCTGTTCCGCAGGATGAAAACTCAAAAACTGGCTTCCAGCACAATAGGTAGGATGGCCGACGGATGATGGTGCTGTTAATTCCGTGGCGAAGCACGGGAAACTGCTAGTATATATATATATAATGGCCTTCGAAACCTTTGACTTGTGCAGGGAAAACCGGGGAGTATCTGAAATGGATTGTAGCCATGGGCTTCATAGTAGGGTGAATCTGATGTGCGGCCATTGTTTGAATAAGCGAATATGCCGCCGGGTGGAATTTACAGATTTATAAAACGTCTAGGACATTAGACGTCTTGCGCTGCAGCCATCAGAGCCATCTGATAGCATTTTTGCATTGCGCAAACGGATGGCTAATGGCTTGAGCCACTTTTGATAACAACATTTTTTACCTACCCTGATGGGAGATGACGGGATCCAGTCCTCATGTGCATGTGGAGAAAGACTCACCGATGGGTCTATCACTCAATTTTATAATGCTTTTCTGATTGTATATTTTTTATCCACAAAATGAACAGGACACCAGGTCTGATGTGACCGAAAAGACTTTGGAGACTGCCTAGGGCCTCTTGGCGTTCTTACTGTGCACTTGGGCTACCTGTGAAAATTTTGCTTGCAGCCACCAGCCATCCATTTGCGCAATGCAAAAAAGCCATCAGATGGCTCTGATGGCTGCAGCGCAAAACGTCTATTAGCAAGTAAGCCAAAAGAAGCCTCAAGACGTGCCCATCTGCAATTCAACTGCACATTAAACATTTAAGGCTAGGACCATCGGAAGTCAACTTCGCTGAGAAAATGTGAATAAGTAGATACATTCAGAAATTGGCTTGTATTGGTTAAATTGTGTATCTTGAAGTCACGGGCTTGTTCAGATCAGTTGATGATGCAAATCACTTGACATTCGGGTTTGATCTTCACAACTTGTGAAGGATTGCATTTGTGAGGCAGACTAGAAAAAAGCTCAGTGGCAAGTGTCCAAACTCCACAGTGCGACGGTGCCCGTGGTGTTCGGAGTATATGCGGGTGGTAGTCAAGGGGCTACCAAGATGCCAAAATTTTTAATGCCGTCTCTATCTGGCTCAATTTTATGCCGGGATTCAGAATCTGCAAGTTTTAAGCGAATTGGAGAAGTGGTTGTTGAGTTAGAGACCAAAAGATTATTACTTGTTTAGGACAGGATGACAGGTACAGCCACTCCCAATAGAGTAAATCAGCACGTGTGTGGTCGCATCAAAGATGAAATGGTCCCTCATTATATTCCATGCACATTTTGCAGCGCATTTTAACACATGGAACATATGTATCAAGGCCACCCAAACCTATCCGAACCCAAAAGACACACGTATGGAGAAAAAATTTACAGTGTTCGCCCTTAAGGCCTTAAATTGACTTTTGAAATCCCTTAAGGCTTATTAAGGTCTTAAGGCTTAATTATAAGGGGGTATTTAAGGCCTTAAATTCATTTTTTCTCCGCCAGTGTTCTAGTTTCAGTTACATCTAAAGTTCACTTCGCTGGGATGCATGGTTCACAAGATACAGAGGATATAAGTATTTTTTATCGTATAAAGTACTTATAAGGGAGATATAAATAATCTTGACCTCCATTATGGCCATCTGTCTTTCGTCTACTCGGACGAGATTGTGGGCGACGCGGATTTATGACAGCCTGGATGCTTGCGAAGAGACGCTCGTTGGCCAAGGACCGAAGGGAGTTGTTATATGCAGCGACTGGAGCGGTGCGGAGGATCGTACTATATTTGCCTATGATGGTGGGAGGAAGATTTTTTTGAGCATCACCGCATGGACATCTAATATGGATTGATCTCTGATCTTGGGCCGGGCCCGATTGCGGCCCGAGGTCTTAAGGCCTTAATTAAGGTCTGGAAAAATCCTGAGAATTGTTAAGCCTTAACTTAAGACCTTATTAAGCCTTAATTGAGTTAAGGCCTTAAGCCTTAGGGCGAACACTGGAAAAAAAAATCGGAAATTGATTGGCAAATTTCTTAAAAAGGATATTTGATGCTTACGTAGAGGCCCTCGAAAAACAAAATGGAAGGGGGGGGGGGGGGGGATATATTATACTCGCGTGGTCCACAACATGAACAACCGGTGACGCGCATTGACGCGGCACGAGCGCGCACTTGGGAGAGGGTGACAAAGCATCATTTCTATGTGCAGAATGGAAGAACAGAGCATATAGCGAGGACAAGTAGCTAATTGGACATGGACCATGAAGCGCTCCACTCTTTTTGCCATAAAAGCCTTGTGAAATTCAATAGATGATTGCAAGAATGAGGTATAATTCATTTTCAAGATAAATGGTACTGTAATAGGTCATTAGAAATTGTTTTTGCTCGGTTCTGCATGAGTTTAGTCATGCCGCGTCAGTGCCGCGTCAATGCGTGTCAGTGCCGCGTCAGTGCTCGTCAGCCGCGTCAAAATATCCTGACCCGCCGAAGCCGGCTGCAGCACGTTGGCACTCGAGTGGGACCCGCGAGCCGATCCCCGCGTACGCGACAGACACGGCTGGGGTGCGCTACGCAGCCGAGCATGGACCTGGGCCGTGCGCGTTTTTCGCCGAAAGCCCAGCCCTGGATCACGTAGGGAACGGCACACCTGGCGCGCAACAGAAGGCAAGCGAGGATGGCGCGCACAGCACACGACGGCCGAAGGATTGAATGGGAGGAATGTCGTGAGAAGAGGAGAAAGAGGTCAAAAGTGGGGAAGAGAAGGGGAATAGGTCCAGTAGAGGAGCAGGGGGGAGAAGGGCAAGAGTGACGCTCCGAGATAGGTCCGAGAATAGGGGGGTAGCGAAAGCGGGCAGGAGCAGGGAGGGATGGCATAGATGGCAGATGAAGAAGAATATCAAAGGCAAGCGCGGGAAGGAGGAGTAGAGTAAAGGGGAGCCGGCGCCACCCGACGCAGGTAGATAGCTGGTGGAAGTAGCCAGCGCGCCACTAGCGAGGACGGCGCCCAGATACTGACAGACATGAGCGGAGCACAATATGACCATGCGGTACGCGCCTAAAGCGGAATAGTTCGGGGAGAGACCAAGAAGAAAAGTAGGAGGAAAGACAAAATGCGAGAATGGAGCATCAGACATCGAGAATTCGACTGACCATGTCGGTGCGTGCCGAACGCCTCGGGGTCCATATTCTTCTCGGCGGAAACTGGCTCGCGGGTAGTAGCAGTCGAAATAGCTCCGTATTCGTGCTGGGGGCAGGAGTAAAAAGATAGCCAGCGTTCCCATATACAGTTGGAGGCAGGAAGCAGGCGAGCGCTAGTGATGCTTTGTTTGCCCTTTGTTTGGAGCTGTCCCATTCCGACGCTGATGGCCAAACATCACGCCCTCGAGGCGAGGCATTGATAATTTGATCGATATCGGTACGTGTCAAGTGCGAAGAAGGAGAATATACTATTGTAATGACTGTGATATGGCGGAACGCACTGCGGATACAGGAGAGAAAATTCAACAGAGAGCTGCATCAGTAAAAGGGTACAAAAGTCTTACGCATCTTGGAGGTCTTGGCCAAGACTCCCAAGACGCATAAGATCAAAATTTGATCAAGACATCGCGTCTTGTCAAAGTAGATCCCCTATTCTTGGACAAGACATTCAGTCTTCATCAAGACTCATAAGACGTTGTCATCTACTTCAAGATGTACTTCAAGACGCACTCAAGACGCACTCAAGACACACTCCAGACATTTCAAGAACCATATTTATAAATAAATTTATTCAATATTGTGTGGACTGATCTATCAACCTCGTGTTCGTACGCGCTAACAACGGGCATTGCCCCAGCCTCGAAATATATGCTACGAAGCGGCAGGCTCTGAGCCTGGAGCTGTTTTGAGGTCAGATATAGTAGTGCACGAGATGATCGAATAAGCGTACCAATGGTAGCGCCGGAGGTATCGGCCTTGAGCACAAAGAAAAAAAATCAAGCTGTGATGTCTGGGTGAAGAGGAAATATGAGTGATGGCATCGTTAACGAGGACATGGCACACACCTTGAAGATACTAGCCCCATAGAGCATCGTCCTGCACCTAAATGAAGAGAAGAAACCAAGTCAGTAAGGCTATGTACCGCTTGCAGCGGGACGTCGGACACGGCACAGGAGGGGCGAGAGAAGGACCGGCGGCGTAAATGCGAGTCGTGCGACACAGCGTAATAGGAACATAGGACTGAATCCAAAGGAGGGCTTGGAGCAGGCTTGGAGCGTTGAGGGCTTGGAGATTTGAAGGCTTCCGGGTGCAGCAGTTTCAAGGGGGTGAGGAACGGCGGTGAGGAACGGGCTTGACACATATGCTTGACAAGTTGTAGGTCTTGAGGCTTTGCAGCTTGAATCTTGAAGCTTGAAGCTTGAAGGTTCCAGCGAGAGGGAGGAGTCGGGCGGTGGGCGACGTGTCGACATGGTGGGGGGGGGAAGAAGAAGAGATGAACTTACATCAACATCATTCGCTGCGCATCGGTAACCAATTTGGTTGATCAAATGATTGTCTCACGTGCGTCGGAGTTTAAAAGTCGCGATCCGATCGCCCCCGATGATCGGAACGGCGGAGTTTGAAAGACTTAGAGAACTTTTCCATCTTTCCCCGGCCAACACAAAGTCAACGCAATCTTTGCAAAAGATTCAAGTTCTGATCCTATAATGCAGCTCAATTTTCACTGTGAGACATTCAGCACGGGCGCTAACCCAACGAGAGCACGATGGATTAGCACTGACAATTTGATGTACTTTAATGCAAAACCAATAAAAGAAATGGTTGACTGACGGTCTACATTTCTCCACAGAACTGACAGAGGCAACGGGTACCACATTCAAATACACCAGGAGCGGAGTTTTTTCCTGATGATGTTTCCCAAGACGTGTAAGATGAAAAGAAAATGCAGGTTCAACAGTTCCACAACGGGAGTTTTATCCCAAGACTCAAGAGATCTCCCTAAGAATATAGACAAGATAAGATCCCTCCCCAAGATCAAAGATCTGCCACCCAAGACCAAGATGCCCCAAGACGTCCTCCCAAGATCTAAGATGCGTAAGACTTTTGTACCCTTTTACTGATGTGGGTAAAACATTGCAGCGGAGATCCCAAGAGAGAGAACAATTGAGATGCATCATGCGGTAGAAAGGTTGTTATTTCGTTGAGGAACTGCAGGAATTGGCAACTGTGTGGCCTACCGGACGGCGCATAGGTTATTAAAGATGACTCCAGCTACAACTGAAGAAAAGTGGCTTGAGTGCAATAGCAACACCCAGATTGACCGAGTGTCAGGCAGAGAAGTTTTCATATGGCGAGGGGGGGGGGGTGTCAAGACAACTCGGACTCCGGAGACGAGAAGAGAATGAGAGCCTTTGAGTCGGAAAACGGCGTTCTGGGAACCGTTAAGGGTCTAGTTACGACATGCTGCGGTGAATTCTGCTTGATTTCGAGCTTCAGCCACTTGCCGGGAACGGCCTGCAAGTGGCGGGAGCGGCAAGGAAGCTCGGATTTGTGCAGACTCGCATCCAGTTTCGAGGATCTTCGGTCCGCCTGCGTAAGAAGCCCAAAATGATAAAAGGCTTACATGGTAGAAGAGCAGCCTTCCCTCCTCCACGGAATATCGACATCGTGCAGAATGCCGGCGGCGCCGACCACTGCCGCTCGCGCAACCTTCACCCGTGCTCCAAACCAACTCGCTTGATGAGAAACTTCTCGAAGCTAATCTCGACTCCCGCGTCGCGATGCCTCTCCAGAAAATAAATACAAGGATGTTTCCCAGTCCTCACAACTCTCGAAAATCGACGACGACAACCAAAATAACACCTCTCACGATTTATTTCTTTGCCAAATTTAAATTTGGGATAAACTGCATATCCGTTATCGGCGCTCTCGTCTTCAAATTCTGCCACTGGGCTTTTGAATTACAGGGTGCTCGCTTAAAGCCAGGGTCGTCTCTTATTATCATTAATTCCGCAAATTCTTCCTCGTTGCGTTCCGACCACTCCTCGTCCTTCAACTCCGCACGTAATTCCATTCCCGCTCACGGAACACATCAATCTCGCTTGTGTTTCTGCTCATCCAACGCCATCCTCACGCTCTCCTCACTTCACCCTGCATAACTACGCATCTCACTTATATCCACTGCGTGCCGCCACAATCCACCAGTTGTCTATCAAATTCCATGGCATTCCTGTGATACTATCATTCGCCTTCTGAATACGGACCCCTTTGCAACTATATTCGCAAATGTTCGTCAGGCCCGACACTCATCTCCATCAGAACTCTGTCTGTCGCCTGAGTTAAACATTGAGTTGAAACCGCCTTAACTCTAGCCAGACTTCAAAGCCTCTGCTAGCACTTCTACAAACCGTTATCCTGGTACAACGGCGTCGGTTTCAAATCCTGAAGCCCGAAGTTACGTCGATTTCCGAGGCATGAAGTGCTGCGCAACAGCGCACATCGAACATCGACCGCGACTGGACAGCGGATGTCCATCGTCGATTATCTTCCGTATCTCGCTCTTATTTTTGCGGTTGTATATAATCTTCTTCGGTCCATTTCCTCCGAATGAAACTGGAGATCCCTCTCTCGTTTCTCAGCGTATCCGCGCTGTCACAAAAAAGTTAACCTAATCCCGTCTCACGAGTCCGGAAGCCTTTCCAGATACCCTCACCGCCATATAGGTTTGTGTGCCCCTTCTCCCCGTATTTCCTACCGTCGCTTCGCATTCTGCGTGTCAAATTGGACCTAATCTGATACCCGCACGCACGAATTCAGGGCCATAATTCCACATATGCAACTCCTCCACCACTTTGTGCTCTGCGAAGTAAACTAGAGTATCACCTTCATCCGGCCCAGTCTTCCCTGATGAACCTGCGGGCTCATTTTCTAAATCTGTCGCCGTCCCATCAAAGAGGTTCTTTTTTTTCCCCTTTTTTACTCATTGCTTTCTAAGTCCTACTGCCTTCGAAGTTCAAACTGCGGTGGCATCAAACCGGGTTCAACTTCCCAGTTCGCCCAAGTTTAGGTTGCGCTGGGAAATAAATCTGGTGCGTTCATTATTGTATTCCGTAAGTTTAATTCAATGATAGTGCCCACAGTCGAGTTATTCAATTGGGTCAACACCTCGGGTGTGAGCTGACATCCACATCCTATTTTGTTATTCAATGGGCCCGAATTTACTTAGGAACAAAAGGCTTGTACCTGCACGCGGAGGGGCTGACACGAATATATTTTGTCTATTCAAATGAATGGAAGTTTTTGGACGCCAATACAAAAATAACAAATCATTGGCGTGTTTTTAACTGTACACAGCAGGTGGGCTGTTCGCGTGTCTCGCTCATATTATGAGCCTGCAGCTACCAAACGATAGCCAAGTCTGTGTAACACTGCCGTATGAAATCGATGCATTTACGAGATGATACATCGGTTACACATCTTGTAAAAGTCCAACATTTTCCGCTTAATACTCGCGCCAAAATTCCGGTGATATATACAGCTTCTGCACCATATACGAGTGTGCACAGCAAAACAATTAGACACCGGACACCTATGCCCATCATGCTCAAAAACAAAACAGATCAGCACAGCCTGCTCCGCCCATCTTCTTCCACTGGCACTACCACGATCTACGCATCGACTCGCCGACCTCGCGCGCAAGCAGGCCCGACCCTCCCCACCTGAGTCTTCGATGATGTCAACTACCCGGCAAGTAGCTCGGTAACTGCTTGTTTCTGCATGAACCTCAATTTTTGGCTGCCAGATGAGGGGTACCAATTTTGAGAGCGCAACCCAAGTAGCAAGGCAATCCTTTGATACCAAATCATAGACCATGAAAGGGGCTGCCTGCACAATGGCTCGAAAGTCTCTGCCAGTCAGGGAACCCAAGTACTGTACCAATGTGTGCCTGGCCAGCGGAGAGATCCCCAGCCCTTTCACATCAAAAGAATTGAGGCGAGTTTCCAAAAGAGCCTTCTGCTCAGTGTTGTTCTTGAGTTGGTTTTGGACAAGGTCCCGCCAGAGGTACTTGACGAAGCCCAAGAGAATGACATGCAATATCTCGACAGGAGTATCTGTATGTGGATCCAAGCCTGGACTCAAAAGAATCAGAAATTTCGGGCGGTTAAATAAGAGCGAGAGATTCCTTTGATGCGCCAAACGGGGCTGGTTGTGACTTCAGGAAGACTGTCCAGTGTGGCCTTGAGAGCAGCCTCCTTCTGCTTCTTCCCAGTCTTGCCTTTATACGAGTCAAAAAGTTTTTCAAGGAACACCAGTTGAGAGGTGTCCTTGATGCCGGAACCCGTGCGCATCGCCTTGACCTTTGTCTTCGTATTAAAGTGGAGGCTTCATCAAAGAAAGAGCGCAACTGAGCAGTCGTCTCCTTCTTGTTCCGTAGCTTTCCAATCTATGGAAACATCAGCGGTTTTCAAGCAGCTAATAATGCAGTGGGCTCAGAATTACCTTGACAAAATTATTTGCGCGGGCGATCATTTGCGCGAGGCTCTCCTTGATCTTCCTGCCACGACCGCCTTTGGTTTTTGTGTGGTGGTTGTGGACACATCGTCGGAGGTCTCGCTTGCTTGGCTGCTTGCGTCAGTCTCAACCTGGCCTTCACCATCGCTTGTCTCTCCAGGGAGTGGCGCATCCTTGCCCCCAATTGGGTCATCATCTTTGTCCGTGCCTTTAACCCAGCACGCCCGACAAAAGTACTTGCCCCGCAGACCGATGTGGCATGCGAACTCACTCTGTATAGGGTTATCACCCAGCAAAGAAAGTACCATAGGAATTACAAGGACAAGCTCAGCAAGTTCGCTGTCCCATGCCCAAGTTCTGTGTTCCTGAGCTTCTCTATGCGGAGTTGTTCAGAATATATTCTTGCCAGAGAAAAAGAGACACACTCGAGTTGATCCAATATGCCATCAAGCATCTCCAATGGCGGAGCTAAGTCGGAAGTCGAAAGGAAGTGTATATTAAATTCTTTCTGGGACTGCTCTCAGGGGAGACCTGCTGGTGTGAAAAGGAAACTGTTGTGTTCATTCCATTTTTTTGACAGATTGCCTGAGGTATCGTCGCAGTAAAGCCACATTGGGAAGGCGACAACGCGAGAACCCTTGGCCAGTACACGCCACCGATTACCAGCTGCGGGATCTGTGAAGGTCCAAGGGGAAGTGCGTCCATTTATTGGATTGAAGGTATCTTTGCAAATGTTAGTACCAAAGTTAACCCGACGATTATAAAAAACAAACGAGTGATACTAGACGGGTCTGCTACATACACCACATCCCTATGTATGCTACGGGTACAATAAATAGGGAAGGCAATTCACCTAACCGTGCAAGTAAAAGTTGAATTTACCACGCGTGGGAAAAGTCACGTCAAGTCAAGTCAAGTTCGACGCGGTTAAGTTGGCGCGTAAGTAAAGTTCCAAGTTAGGGAAAGGGGTTCCTTTATTCACTCTCCGGCACTTCGCCTGAGTTCGGAGCCGTTGGGAGCTGCCGGTGATATCCGGGCTGAGTTTGAAAAGCTTAGGATGTGCAAAGAGGGGTAAAATAGCGAGCAGAGAATTTTTCCCCTCCAGTCAAAAAATGTAGCAAGAGACCACTTTTCTAATATGTATGTATAGGAACACACGAAAATGTATATGGATCTTGATCAGAAAGTGTATGTGGCGGGATCACAAACTCGTCAATAAATGTAGGGGGATCTTGATGTGGCTGAATAAAAGTAGCGAGAACTCACACTTTCTTGCGACACATTCTTCAGTGGTGCTCAGGCTCATAAATGTGGGTCGGCAAACGTAGGCAGACGTAAACCCAGGTAAACCAACTTCGCCTGCGGGGCGACGCAATGCAGTGGGTGCTGGCCGGAAAAACTCAAATCGGACATTGAATCAAAATGCACGTATACTGTTTTTTCTGTCCAGATCTGTGTTTCATTTTCCAAACTTCAACCCAAGTGTGTAGCATATTACCTCTGCTTACCTCAAAAGCGACAGGAGTTTGGCCAGGGTTGGCATTGACCGGAGTTAAATCACTTTTGACCCAGGGGTCAAACGGAGAACAATTTCAAAATATGCGGAGATTCGCATATATCCTACAACTATGGGTAAGTAGACGAAGATTTTGAGTGGTTTGATGAAACTCGGATAAACGGTTGAATCATAAAACAGGTGCCAAGTGGCTTGACCCTAGTCGATGCCAACACTGAGCTTGGCAGGGGACCTTTTACCCGATCTTCAGGAGTAATTGTAGATATAATTGAGGTTTCAAAGCTCCCTGTTACATAAATGTGTATGAGTCTACAACACACCCAGAATGCCCTGAACTTTTCACCAATTGGCCCATCCTTGGATTTAAATATGTCCGAGAGTTGCGGCAACAGAGGCCAGTCGGAGAAACAACCAGTTTCTTCATCAATCTCACCCACAAGATGGGAGCCAGTTCATCCAGAAAATTGTCATTATTCATGGTAGATCTGTGCCAAGTGCACCGAGTGCTAAATTACATCCGTCTCTTCAAACCCTACTGAAGTCTACATTGAGGCTAGTTTTAGACCTCCAATGTGAAGTCGTGTAACCACCATGATGCGAGGAACATCATGAGAGACAGTTTCACAATCATCAATAATTTCCAGATCAGGGAGGGCAGAGCCATTTCCGCGTCCTCCAAGCTGAACGACACTCCAGCTTCCTCGACATCAGGCGCTGTTGGGTCAGAGTGAGAAAGTCGATATAATATTCTGGCATCACACGCACCATATTTATCGTGGGCTGGGTTGTCTCGCTCTTTGTTGGTGGAAACTTCGAACTCCTCATCGTTTGGATCTTCGAGTCACGATCAGTGCAAAGAAACTCGACACAATTCCTTTCATGTTACAGACCATTTTTCTCGTGGGCTGGTTCGTTGAGCTCTTCGTTGGTGAGGCCTTCGAATTCCTCATCGCCAGACTCTTCGGCTTCACTGCACAAGGTATCTTCAACTGTCCATCATCAGGATCACCACAAGGAATTACACGTTCGAGATGGAAAGCGTACCGTATACAAATGGAAGGTCATGATTGCTGACCACCTGGAACAGCTTATGCCCGAGATGCCGAGCGACGTTCTGGCTATCTGGATCGAAACCTTTGTCCTGGTGGAATTGACGGAGTCCAGCGTAAATACTTGCATCCCAGGATCGTCCCCACATCCTCGAAGTCAGTTCTATGGAGGGGAATCCCTGATTTTCTGCATCCTCCGCGCTGAGACGTTCGTCACCAAAAGGATCGAGGGACCAGTAAGCTGGACAGGCTGGCCAGCGGAACGAATTTGGACCAGTTTTAAAATTTGTGCGAGGACAGAGAAAGAGGTAGCCTTCGGGTGGGGTTTGTTCGGTCTCTTCAATTGTGATCTCGAACCGAACCTCAGCTACAAAACCTGTGTCCAGAGGTCAATTGAATTATCAGGGTCCAATTCTTTCAGACGCACCATAGTCGCTGTGGTCAGATGTGATCTGCACGCAACTGAAAAAGTGATTTGCCTGGCTGAGCCAAGAATCATTATTCGAACAGTAGATGGTCTGGTTGAACTTGAAGTTGCGGCTCAATATTTGAGAGGAATTATAACTTTGGGCAAACATCGCCCTCAGTGCAATTAATGATTTGAAGACAGATCAAATACCGGCTCCAGCCATCCACCAACTCCACTCCCACCACAACAGAAGACCAGGCAGGACGGTAGTCCACGTCGACTTCAGGTAAGAATGCAATCTCCACCAGCCTGTCCAGTCCAGTGCTCGCGGACCAGGATATCACCGAACCGAGTTTGACCGTTTCCTCCGGGGAAATTGAAACGCTCGGAGACTCTGTCGATAGGTGGTAGTACAATGTCCAATGATACTGCTCTAACGTTAGCAAAGAGATGATAGTGCCCTCCTCAATCGGACGATTGAGGGAAATTAAGTCATCGGGTGATAGAGGGATGACCGAGTAATATCCGGGGCCACTGTTGTTGGGGCTGAAGTCTGCGCAGAGCCGGCCACTTGCGCGACGTATCCAATATGTTGCGTTCCAAGAATCCTATAACCATTCATGAGAACTGCAGACACGCAAATCGGTGGCCGCTTCAGCACACAACTCACCACGACGAAAACGGAGTTCAAATAACTGCGTGCCTCCTGCGCCAGAATCAGTCAGCGGCCACAACGATTCAGATTTCTTACCTGCCATTCCGTATACTCAAAGAAATTCAATATCAATCAGATAGAAAGGGAGAAGCTGACCTACACAGAATGCCAACATATATACAGTTATGATAGATGAATCGCGGTGGAGGTTCAGAAAATGGTCGAATGGTATCAGATCTAATGCAATTTAAATCTTCATGACTTCGCATGGAAGAGGGACGAACCATCGTGAATGACTGTAGCATACACACCACAGGAATTCGCTGCACCATAGATTTGAACAAGATTGGGATGTCTGGAATTCGAATTTAAACCAGCTGTGAATGATGGTGGCTGCATGAGTCACCGAAGCCCTGAGAGTTTCGATGTATCGTCCCGCCATTCCTGCGAAGATAATGAAGCATAGTAGTGTAGAAGGATGAGGCAACATACATCCTCTGCGTTGTCCCCCTGGTACAGCACCACGGTCATCGTTGACTTTCTACCATCAATTTTGGCAGAGTACATCCGGCGCACAAATCCTTGACCACGTCGGCGACCAATAATGCCGGATGCATTGTCCACCCGTATTTCCTTCTGCAAATCTATGTCCCCCAGGGGAAGCATTCGAAAGTCTAAGCAAATGTAAGTTTGTCGCTGTTTTCTTTCTAAACATCAGTCGCTTAGCCTACTTGAAGGGAGACTTGGAGAAGCTTGATTGATATTGCTCGTGAAAACGCCGCCGGAGATGACCAGGTTCTGCGAGCTGGGGAAAAAAGCGCCCGTGTATCTAGATTAAGCGTCGTGAGCCATTTCCTGAGCGGTGTGTATTAAGGACGTACGGGCCGGCTTCGGAGTCATTGATCGTGGATTCAGAGGTAAATTCTTCACCCGCATGAATACCGTTGGAGTAGCCCACAGGTTCCGAGTGAGAGGCGTCGGCCATGGTGGTGAGGCAGGGAAGCTAGATGTTGAGCGCCAGTAAGGCCCCTACTTATGGCAAGTTCTCTGATGAACATCATTAGTTATTAACCGTTCTTTAAGCAAATGCTTCGCGATTCTTTGCATCCCCTTGGTTTTATCTCCATCGAGGTTATCCCCTTCTCTCGCTCCCTCTTCCTACTCATCCCTCAATGTCAAATTACCCACACGCAGTCTCAACGAGCCCCGGCCCCACCGCCTTCGCATGCCTCGAGGCTGCAATTCATTCCCATACAATCAGATTATTCCCACTGGCCCGACCAATTCCGACGCACTGTAACATGAGGAGTCACCTCGAGCTGTGCAAAAAAACACGAATTGGGCTAGTGGAGGTAAGGAGCCCAGTCGCATGAGTAGCTTTTTGAGAATTTGTAGAACGACATGTTTGCCACAGTCAGCCATACTTCGGCCACGTACTGTAATATCAAATTCAATTCGACAGGGGGTGTGACGCGTGACCACTTGAACTAATTCGACAATCTGACACCTGTCCGGGAGGACTGTGACATTGGTGAAATTTTCGACAATCCCTCAAAACGGTGCGGCCTTTCAGAAGGTTGAAATCGTTCAATGGTGCTTTTTGCACTCGGCGACGATGAATCCTCACTTGGGTATTCCTCCTGACCTACAATCTCGCCTCATTCCACCATCAGACCTGCCCATATGGGATTTCATCTCATTCCACCAACTCCCAGTAGCACTTCCCATCCTGCGACAGGGAAAATGGTGTTTGTGTGCATGTAGACGAGTTGAGGAGATTTTTAGCGATTCTTTGAGCCCATAATTAGCGTTTTCTGAGGCTTTTTGCAAACCATAAACCCAATTCGACACACACCCCCGTGACCTGTGACAACCGACCATTTTTCGACACCGACCCCACCGCGATGCGTTACTGTCGGAGATTTTAATATTACAGTATGTCCGTTTGATCGGATAAAAACCAGCATTCCAGTCTACTTTCTGTGCCACCCTTTATTCACTCCGCTCTTGTCTGTCGTCTCACACTATGGTTCTTGGATTCCCAATCAAACTGCACTTCTGTCGCGGCTGTGGCGTATCTCCGTTGCTGATGGTTATCAACAAAACTCACTTCCGTTGCTCTTGGATTCCCGTCGTCAAACCTTGCTCTTAGTTTTTCCCCCAGATCTCTCTCATTTACCTGAAGATGTGGTTTCAAGAGCACTCCGCCGATTGGGATCTTATGAACATTATTTCATTTCAATAGGTTATACCTTCTTAACACTCCCGTAATTCGATTTTCACGTTCAGTCTTTGAATGCACCAATACATTTATTTTCCCCATTTGCCAGAGCGAAGCGGAGACACGCCTTGTTTTGAAAAAGCAGAAAATCGTGCCATAAATAGAACGCGACGTAGTGTGACTATTCGGAAGTGGTTCAGATTTTGAACAGCTATACGCAGCGCTCTGCGGGCTGCACGTCGTCAGATGCTGTAGAGAATGGCAGTGTCGCGGGACAGAGAAGCTCAACAGCTAACAAGACGTGACTCCCCTTTGCTCCGACAAATGGGGAAAATAAATGTATTGACGCATTCAAAGACTGAACGTGAAAATCGAGTTACGGGAGTGTTAAGAGGGTATAACCTATTGAAATGAAATAATGTTCATAAGATCCCAATCGGCGGAGTGCTCTTGAAACCACATCTTCAGGTAAATGAGAGAGATCTGGGGAAAAAACTAAGAGCAAGGTTTGACGACGGGAATCCAAGAGCAACGGAAGTGAGTTTTGTTGATAACCATCAGCAACGGAGATACGCCACAGCCGCGACAGAAGTGCAGTTTGATTGGGAATCCAAGAACCATAGTGTGAGACGACAGGCAAGAGCGGAGTGAATAAAGGGTGGCACAGAAAGAAGACTGGAATGCTCGGTTTTATCCGATCAAACAGACACGCGTGGCCGCGGTATGGCTGACTGCTGCAAACGTGTCGTTCCACAAATCCTCAAAAGCTACTCATGCGACTGGGCTCCTTATCTCCACTAGCCCAATTCGTGTTTTTTGCACAGCTCGAGGGACTCCGCATGTTACAGTGCGTCGGACTTGGCGGGTCCAGTGGGAATAATCTGTGAATTGCGGCTCCATTAGGCTAGTCCACGCGGAGGGGGGGGGATGCTGTATCGGACACGCTGCGCACTAGCTCCCACTCAGGGACCGTGCACTCGAAGGGCTTGTTCAGGGAAATGGAGAAGGACTTCGAGCGCTGGGTGAAGGGACCAATCGGATCGCCCTCAGTGGCACCTGGTCGGGTTTTGAGCGAATCGTAGATCGTGGCATTCATGCGGATGTGGTAGTCGCCGGGGGTTGTCTGCCACCAGCGTAAGGAAATTTGCGTTTCTTGCAGGAAAAAAGCTCACTGCCGCGTGTACTCGCCAACCAAATAAATCAGCCAAGTTTGGGGAGGAGTCGATCTCTGAGTTGAATAGATCATCAGCTTGCACAAGGGGCTTACGAGGTATTCGCACCTATGATGTCTGCCACTTCGTTCCCATTATCTATGCAGTCGAAATCTCATGCTATGTCTTGTTGCGAGGACTCTCCCGTTCGTACCTTCAGCTTTCCCGACCATCAGTTCGAATGAGACATTAAAAGGGTGTGGAAGGTCGTATGAAGATTAGGTAGTGGATTCACGCAATGTGCAAGAAGACAAGCATTATGTGTAACCTCTCTAAGCCAGGAGTATGAAAAGGTCGTAGATTCCGTAGTGAGGACCTGCTGCGATATGAAGAATTCTAGAGAGTCATTTGACTGGGCATGCACGCATCCCCAGACAGAAAAGAGAGCGGAAACGAGGAGATGGAGGCGCAACATGACAATAGCTAGGGGGAGCAAATCGTCAGAAAAAAATCTTTCTCATTAAATAGTAAAAGCGTCACTAAAAATAAACCCTCCGTTCTGACTGATGTAAACATTCATACAGACAAAGTGATCAATTTTTTGGAGGCGCCAATCTTGGAGCGAACTTATGTCGTACATATTATTTGGGATGGAATTTCCGGCCTCTCTCCTGCTCAATCTAGTAGCTGTATACGTTGCTCCAGAAACCGTACTGTGATGCTGCGAGAAAGAAGTGGTGCACTCTCCCGAGTTATAACACAACATATTAGAAATTGAGGGTGATGCATATCGGTACTTGGAGATTGGTAGGATATTCGGAAGTGTCACAAGGGTGTTTGGTATTGGTTTAGCACCGCTGATACAGAGGCTTCAGAGTCGCTGGCGCTTGGTTGGCGCCTAACTTTTAGTCTCAATGCATCGAGGAAGAGCAAGAAGGGGAATAGTATCTGTTGCGAGCAGACGCTGTGCGTAACGCGCACTAAGGAACTGTATCGGCATAGACTCTGGAGGTAGTGGAATTCACTTGCGAGTGTAAGATTAGGAAGCCAGCGGCTAGGTGTTTGAACAGGATGATAATCTACCGTCTGTGATAGTAATGAAGGCTGTAGACGGGGACGTCAAGCGACTGGGTGTCTTCTGACCTGTTGTGGGTTTCTTCCAGAGATGTCACGAGTTTCGTGAACAAGATCTCGACGGCTGCAGAAGTAACCGTTGTGCGTAAATAAAAATGAGGACCGATTACACAATCAACAGTTGATTTACCTCCTGCAGGACCCAGCTGGCGCGATTTCGAAGACGTTGGTGCGTCTTTTTTCACAGAATTATGATGCAACAGGGTTGCTGATTCGTGTTGGACAATATATATTTAAAAATGGTGCTGAATCTCTCCTATCTCGCGGTGCACCTGAACGAGTCGCTCAAGTTGTTGCGGTTTGCGACAAAGGTGTTATTAGTTTTTTATTATTAGCATGATGACTGGGCTGATGGTGATAATTGTTACGACGGTCGGCACGGTGCGCAAGCAGGTGCACTTTCAGGGAGGGAGGGCGTCCTGAGTTTTTATGTACTTGTTGTATGCAATCTCACGATTTGTTTATCTACATATCCCAACTGTGCTTTTTCTGAGTCGGAACTTGCAGTGCTAAGGATGCGTTAAAACCGCTTTACCCCACCCCAGAACATGCCTATGGTGGATGAGTGGCGCATCGATGATACAGCGGAAGATGCGGGCTGCGCGGACGGTGGGGCGTAGACTCGTAACCAGTCAGTACAATTGCCGAACAAATTATTGTACTGGATGTACTGCACATCCAAAGGAAATCACATATCAAAAAAAAACCTGCCCCTTGTTTTCAGTTCTCGGGATCGACGATGCTGGGAGACTCGTGCATGTAATTTATCGGTGAGAACTGAATAAATACAGACAGACGCACATGTCTTGTCTCGAGACGAGACAGCGCGTTTGCCTTTCCCATACGCAGTTCGGTGGCCGACGCGCCGCTGAGCATTCTAGGAATCAACCCAAACGCGCGTAGTCCAAGCTAAGAAAAAAGGCGCACAATCCGCAATGCAAAAACAATGCGGAAGGAAAGGGAGAAGAACAGACCATTAACCCACTCCTGAGTCCTCCCTCCGCGCCCAGCACAATATTCCGCTGGCCATTAATTTGAGAGAGGCAACGTAAATATAAATTCAACAAGGTGTGGCGGTGGGATGGCCCCGGTTCCAATGCTCCGTGATTAATTTCGCGGATACGGGGGAAAAAGTACTCGGGTCTGAGCCATTCGAAATCTTCATTCATACGGGGCATTTTTTCTCCATAGCCAAATTACCCTGAGGGTTGAGGAGAAAGAGGCAAGTTTAATCCGGATCGTACTGGGTGCACAGTGAAACGAGTTAAATTTGGATGTGTGGAAAAACTCTAGAACGACAACAATAGTGCTCAGTAGCAGAGCCGTCCTTGACTCGGGTTTGCGCCTTTCAGAATGGGAAATATTCTCATCTTTTCTCCCAGTTGGAGAAACTGAAGACAAGTGCAGTTTAAGGTTCCATGTGTACGAGAATATGCCTGATGGACTCGGCCCTCTCTCATGCATTTAGGAGACATTTATCAAGTACGGTTACCTGAATTTTTTGAGTGAGATGAACGCAGGCTCGATATGATCTGAAGAGGGCTCGGTAGCGAGATAGTTTCGAGTTTCGTCCCAACATGTGCATGGTTCGAAGGTGCTAGGAGAATGTTGCTTGTTCTATTCGGGTCTGAGCCATGCGTCAAAAGATGGGGCTTTGATTGATTTTTCCCTCTATTTATATTAGGTATGGCTCTGTAAATATAATAAGGGATGGTAACGGGATGATCCTGTGCCTCTTAGTAATGAAGCCCGCCCCGAGTTGTGAGAAGAAATATTCAATTGTGGTCTCAACGATGCTGGGCCTATGTTTCTTCCATCTTTTATTTATTGGTGCAGATGGAGGAAGTTTACGCAGCCACCCGTTAATGGAGCGAGAGGCAGCAGTACACTCTGCGCACCCACGCGCGTTGTTGTGCTTTGTTATGCCCCGCACGTGCCGACGCGTCGAGCTCTTCACACTGACTCAATCACACGTCCCTCGTTGCTCGAACCTTGCATCCCGCCGTACGCCCCCCAATCGCCTGATGAATTCCCTCAGCATACCCAACAGAACCTCTCACTCTCATAGTCCACAGCAGGCGCCAGGTACGCGGCCGTATACGCCTCACTGCGCATCCATTCACCCAATCCACTTCATGTATACTCACCTGAACCTATGTATACCGCGCGCGGGATTTTCCGCCTATCCCGCCGCACGCCTCGCCCGATGCCAAGCCAACCCAGCGGCGCCAACTTGCCAGTGAAGACCCCGAGATGCGGAGCTTGCCTACGCCGCAACAGGCGACCACGCTACGTCTACGTCCACTACAGCTACGTCTACCGGCATGGATGATACGAAACGGGGTAGCCAACGCTCCCAAGCCCGCTCACGCACCGCGCCCGCTGCCGCCGCACGTCTCACTGCCTGCGCCAGCGCGCCGCCCGACTCGCCCACCCTATAACCGATGCTGCACTCCATGCGCATATCCTCGCAAGGCAAACTCGCACACGGTCCAACTCATGAACGCCGGTTCCCAGGAATTATCCCAGTGTACAGGCACTAGTACACTATCGTCCCTGGACCTCCCTGCACCCTGCTAATTAAAGCTCGCGGTCGCTATGTTTCCACACGCCGCGGTAAAACTAGAGGAATACAAAGAAGCAAAAGTTAGTACGGGTGAATCAGCCTTCACTCAGACGATACACGGGGACGGCGTAATAAGTTTGGAGGACATCGTAAGCAAATTTAGCAACCAGCGCAATGGTAGATCTAGGATATATGATGGCTTTCAGGAACTCCGTGTTGGACAGTTCAGCCATCTGATGTCGTAGGTTAGGTAAATCATTGAAGAGTTTGCCGAGAAATTGTTCGCGGAGATCTATGAGCGCGTCCGAAAAGACACAGGTGATCAAAGCATGCTCGGGGGTTTCCACTTCGGTTTTACAAAATCTACAGACACGTTCTGCGCGGGGTACTTTGGGTAATGCGTGATCGACGTAGCGCAATATCTCCACAGCTAATAGGTGAGTTGACAGTAAGAGGGAGGTCAAGGCCTCCCTTGGGATAATTCCTGGGAACCGGCGTTCATGAGTTGGACCGTGCCGTGTAATGCTACCTACCTACCTACCTACCGCAGTTGCCAGCTGTCATGCGCCTCAAGACCGAAAGTACGTACACACAGCACGACGCACCGCTCACGACTCTCCCTTCTGCACTGCTTGCGGCGTCATCTTGTCTACTACCTTCGCCGCCGCCACCGACACGCTCCACTCTCAATATCCATGCCCTGCAAATCTACTCTACAATGACGTAACGCTCACCGTACTCCCTACAACGCTTTGCGCATCGAGCTCTTCGCGCTCAACTCTGTTCTCCGCTCCTCCAAGTCGACGCTCGCCACTGCGCAAGACGATCCGCCGAACTTGCGGCGCGCGCTCGCACAGGAGGCGAGAAGTGAGTTTGGGGTATGGGGCGGGGACTGGGAGCTGAGGCTGAGTCGGAAAAGGCGCTGAGGCGGGTGTCGAAAATGAAAATACGGAGGGGAGGTTGGCGGGATTCGATGACCGGGTGCGCCTGATCTGACCGAATATCGTGGACGCGAACTGATGCAAAGACAAGCTACGTGGGACCCCAGCACACCGCGCCCGACGCCGAACGTGTGCAGCAAGATGCAGAACGCGCCGCCTGGGCAGAGAACACCTCCTGGGTTGTCGAACACGCAAAGTGGGACGCAGATTGCGAAATTATGGGCGCTGAGATGGTGCGGGGCGAGGAGGAGCAGGCGCGCCGGGCGCGAGGTTTATGCCAGGTGAGGTTGGTTTTTCGTGGTGAAGCGACGTCCACAGGTTGCGCGTCCACGGCCACGGCGAGTTCGGTGTCGACTGGTATCGGTACGCTACGACGACATCCATGTACACCGGCTCACGAGAATTTGCTAGGATAATTGCTACGTCTGTGATATACACGTCGACGCGTGCACGTGCTACCCGTCCGGACAGACAGAGAACAGTCAGCGCTGTGGCGGAGTGGCGGATGTCGTGAGAAAGGCGAGGAGTCGATTTAGGTTTAATCGGGTGTGTCTTTCTACATATTTTGCGCCGTCTTTTTTTTCCTTGCGTTGCGGATGGCGCGCTTGTTTTCCTTGACTGGGTGCGCGCGCCCGCGTGGGATTTCTCGTAGAATATTCCGCGGTCCGTCGTTGCGGGCAGGGGAACCGCGTTGTCTCATATCGAGACGAGGCAAACACGTCTGTCTGCATCGTCCCGGCCGTATTTATTCTATTCCCATTGACAAATGCACAGGTCTTCCCCTCTCCCCCACGCGGGCGGCCCTCTTTGCGGAGATCAAGCACTTGACGGCCAACGCGGACTCCTCTACAGAGGCCGCAAAAAAAGTCCCTTAGCAGCACATACACTACACATGCATTAGGCATTATTATTTACAAGCGCGTAGACGGTTAAATGTGATGTGGGGCCGAATATTATTATCTCATTCCGTGTGACAAAGTGATGGCACGCACGCTCGCGGTCACCAACAACATACAGACAGTGAGCCGGCTCGCGCGCGGGCGCTGAAGACGCGTCCCGTCGTCTTCTGTCCCTTCTACTACGACCACAAACTATTCAGATGAATCTACAAGACCTTTCCGCCGCTCTGCTTCGCTTTCCAGACCTGGCAGCTCTGAAGTTCCACGGCTTAAATAGGTTCCTGCGTATGGCGTCTTTGGCCAGGCCTGCGATCGAGTTCCAGCAGGTGGACAAAAGAAACCCGCCAGCTGTACTTCATCCTCAGATATTGGAAACTATTGCCGCTTCTCTTGGGGTCACCGACATCAATGTGGTTTCTATTTGCTGGTCTGCGTTCAAGGACATCATTTGGGATCACCGCGCCGTTTCGCCGACAGAAGAAGAAATAAAAATATACAATGACGCGGCGCTGGACCGTGGAACATGTTCGTCGCTGACCTCTCATAGGTGTGGTCATGCTGGCTCATATCCCGAGCCTCAACAGCCTTTCATCATGTCTACCCGCCTGTTCGTGTCTGTCAAATCAGTGGATGTCGAAACCATCGGGACTGACGATATAGTGACTCTAACGGAGCCCCTGACGCACAAGGCGACTCTTTTCACGCTACGAAACGGTGCGCTACCAATCTACTCCACCTCCTTGTACTGCCGAGGTATTATTCTTGTTTCTCTTCGCATTTAGGTTATAAGTCCGGTAAGGCCGACAAGCGGCACAGCCCGCTACCTTTGGGGCCAATTTTATTTACGATACTCAAGTCGGAAATCAGAAAGCTTTGAATTGAACTACTGTAGAGTAAGCGAGGGCATAAAGTATCTACTGTACTCTGGAATGTTTAGAGTGAAAGAGCGAGGTGTCCATGTATTACTACTGCAAGTAGATTGGTGTACTAGAACTAGAAGGTGAAGGCTTTCGATTTTTTGGTCGGGGATAGGCTTTCGAACGCCGTATTGGCAGCCTTGTTTGCTTCGGCGTCTGGATCTCTGGCACGTTTAGTCGGTGTCGATGGGAGCGTAGGGGCCGGGTGATGCCAAGGAATCCCGTAACCTCTGTCGATGACCTTCAGGCGTTCAATGTGAATATGATAAACCTAGAGCATGGGTGTGAGTGACTTGAAATATAGCATATTGATCAACGTGCCTTGCTAGGCCTGTAGTCATCTCTGAACACGTAGGTTTCAAAGGTGACTAGGGCAGTAAAGAGTGTGCCTTCGGTTAGACGACTGTATAGTTCGTGGGGCGCAATGAGTGTGTCGTCGTGGTCACGGATATCGCGTTGGATGAGCTTCGCATCTTTATGATTGAAATATGGACCACGATGGTCAGGGAGGAGGTTGGGATCATACGTGTCGCCGATCCGTCGTTCTGGGCGGTAAGATTAGAATCAAGGTGACGGTCCGGCATTGTTTAGCATACCAGTTAGACTCGCAGTCATGTCGACATCTTCGGTCTTCTTTGGGGTGGCCGTTGATTTGACAACGCGAGCTCGGCGTTTGGGAGTCGCTTGAGCGCTCTGAGGTAACGTTCAGCTTTGGCACGGGGTTTCTGTTGAGCAGCTGAGCAAGGACAATGAGAAGTAAGAAATAGTTTACTTCATAGGTCGGTGGAAGGCGTAAGATCATGAGATTTCCTGGTTCGGTCGAGTTGCTGTCGGCGTTGACGACCCATTCCGTGATTTTGTGGAATTTCTGTTAGGAATTAGCGACAAGGACCTGCTAATTGAATGAAGACAACTACCTCGTTATTGTTGGCCTCGTCATCAGCGTCAACTCCTCTCACACCATCCACGGTGGCCAACGAATCATTCCAGTTGCGCACGATCTCTTCGGGCGCCGCTGTCGGAGATCGAGCCGCGATCACCATCCGGTGAGATGAAGAGTTGTCGTTAAGCGGCTATGGTAACATTTTAGAAAGTCAAGGGTTAGGCTGATGGAAGGCATACCAGTTTGTTTGCAGGTGGCGCGTTCTTGGGATAAGCGGCGAACCAGGATCCTTCCTTTTCGGAGCCGACCTCGGCGACAATAGTGGCGGTAAATTTGTGGCCATCGGAGACATATCGGCCGAATCTGCCTTCGTCGTCCAACTTGCGCTCAAATGTCTCACGGAATTCGTACGCTGCCAAGTTGAATTTCTTGGTCTGGGGATCCCTGAGGGATGAGATTATGCAACTGTAGATGCTCTGGCCGTCGGTGTCGACTGTGTGGTGTCGAGCTCCGATTGTGGTAGGCGTGGTCATTGAAAGAGGGATGAGAGAATAAAACGAGTGTGACGGGTGGTATGTGTGTTGTGTGCGAGCGGCAGACTTTTATAAAAATGGCCTGAGACTCTGTGGAGTTCCAGGGAACACACTCTGAATAAGCAAAAGCTAATCACAGACGGGAGAAATTTAAGGACGCACCAGAGCTGACCCATTTTACGGCGTTTCCGGGGAGTTGTTTTCGACGGAGAGGAGGGGTCTTCTCCGGCCTGCTTTCGTTTGTGTGCTTTGGGAGACAGGAAATATGTGGTCCCAGAGTCAATGTCCATAGGGATGGGCTGCTGAGCAGGAGGAGCCCCCCTCCCGCTCGTTTAATGGCATCAGACAAAATGGCTTGTGCAAGCCATTTTACTCACAGCAACTTGGGGCCGAACTAAAGTGAAATCAACTATTATTTGAAGTTCAGTGACTCCATATAACAATGTAAATAGCAATAGAACAATTTCCAAAGCCTGAATTGAAACACTCCACTGACACCGGGCACAAGCCACTTTGTCACCAGAATGGCTTGTGATGGCTGTCTGCGCAAGATTATTATGCATCTGTACGACGCGCATTAAAATTTATTCCTAAAGCATATTCGGAATATCCCTCAGACATTCCAAGGGGAAGGATGATGCTGAGTGGAACAAAATCCTGTATGCCGCCCACTTTCCTGCCCTCCGTGGAATCGAATTGGATCCCATCAAATGGCCTGCGTCAGAGTGCGCTTATGTCGTCCACTCCATCGGAACATGTCTCGTGAACATTTCGCAGACACATGATCTCGCAGTGTTACTGTGTTACTGGATTCCACGTGCAGAGCTTTTGTTGGAAGGGGATATAAATTTGATGGATGCAACAGAGACTCCTTGGCGCCGTCAGCTGAAATAGTCTGTATCACACATGATGAGGGTTTTTTTTTGGTATTGCTGCTCTTTTTGGCATGCATATTACTAGACATGGTCGAATTCTCCCGAGGACAATGTGTAATAATCAACCCATTTTATTCCGGCACGGAAGCAGTGAACATGAGATGCTTTTTTGCATTTGGGGTTTTTAAAAAAAAAGAATATTACATTTTCGCCAGATTGAGGACCGCCAGAGGGAGTGCCGCACTTGACCGGTCCCCCCCCACAAATCCAGCTGAGGTTGATTAATGGCAGATTGGACACGTTAGGTAGGATGTCGTTCGCCACTGTCTAGTTCGAGATGAAGGTGCGAATCCTCCCGAGGGTATGATCGTGCCATCAGAAGCCTTTCATTTTTTACCCTCATATCAGCTCCAGAGAAAACCTATAGAAAATGCACACAACCATCGTTGATTACAGGAATCATCCACTTTCCTCACGAAGCTGAGCCTCCCGAGGGCATGCAGTGGTATCAACGTCTTTTTCTTCTCACAAGGAAGCACTGAGGTCCGCGAAGTGCTGGACTCGTCGATTTAAAAATATCTGTGCACACTCAATGGTCGGAAATATGTCGAGGATGTTCAAGACTTGAGGGCATTTTCATGAGCAGATCCAGATGGGGCCATATTGCGGTCCAAAATGTACAAAGCCCACATTAATTAAATGGAAATTCACCCACTGTACATATATAGCCATTAATGACAGATACATTCGCCCTCCGGGCAGTCTTGGTTCCTCATTGCAGTGCTGATCCTAAGGGTTTTCTGCTCTCAAGGGAGTGGTGAAAGATAGAAAGGATGGAAAAGTATGGTGTCATCGTATAATCCACAATTTCGCATGTGTTTCAAAAGCCGCTGTTAAAAAAAATATGGGCCAAATAATTCATTCTATTGAAAAAAATACAGTAAATACAGTAGAAAGGAAGAGGCATACATTTGGGGTTTAATTGATCCCATCATGACTAAGCCAAAATAATAAAGGAACGGACAGACAAAGGCGTTTTGGAGACCTGGTCCCTAATTTCGGAACCAAGAACAGTAAGTACAATACAATGGAATCCGTAGGAACACAATGGTTCGCCTCTAAAATAATTCGCACTGGTCCACATTGGATACGGAGAGGCTTATCAAATGTGGCGCAGGCGTTGGCATTCGCCGGAATCACACTGGAAGTGCGTGAAAATTTCTTTTTTGTTCGCCCACAAATATGGTCAGAAATGATTAAGGTACCTAGAGTTATGGGTCCTGCTGTGGAACAAACTAATTCAGTGTACCCAGTTATCTGTGTGGTTCATTTGGATACCCAAATGAATTAGGTATATGTGTAGGTGGGAAGTAAACACCCTAACTAGGCTGGTATTATAATGATGGAAGGCAGCTTGGGTAACATTGGGACAAGATTAATTAATTACCTCAGGTGGACCAAAAGTTGTTACATATTAGGGTTAGGGTTAGGGTTAGGGTTAGGGTTAGGGTTAGGGTTAGGGTTAGGGTTAGGGTTAGGGTTAGGGTTAGGGTTAGGGTTAGGGTTAGGGTTAGGGTTAGGGTTAGGGTTAGGGGTTAGGATAAAAGGGCAAGCACAGCCACATCATGTATTAACGCAATTCATACATAATGAGTTTCTATAAGACAAGCCTTATGTTAAAGAAAATGAATAGCAGGTTGTAAAAAGCCTGGGTAATGTCGGGCAACTGTGAGATTCTTTTCTTTAACAGTGCTTCTGGTAAAGAAAGCTGAGGAAAGAGTAAAACCACTATTTCAGTAGTGATTTCAGCCAGACTGGGAGCAATTTGAAGCCTCATCATTTTCTATAGTCTGACAGACCTGTTAAAGAAAGAAAAAGTGCAAAATGGAGCCCAGCTGCCCAATTCGACAAAAAAACAGGTTGGAGCCAAAAAGCCAGGTTGGGAGAGATTTGAGGGTTTGGGTACAAAAATAGGGTTAGGGTGCCAAATAGGGCTTATGGTACAAAAAAGGGTTAGGGTGCAAATAGGGCTTAGGGTACAAAAATGGGTTAGGGCGGCAAAAAGAGCTTAGGGTACAAAAAGAAGGGTTAGGGTGGCAAAGGGTACAAAAGAATGGGCTAGGGTGGCACAAAAGGGCTTAGGTACAGACAAATGGGTTAGCAGCAAAAGAGGTTGAAGTCCAAAAAAACCGGTTAGAGAAAGAGGTTAGGGTAGCAAAAAGGTAGCTAGTATAATGAAAAAGGTTAGAGTAATGAAAATGGGCTTAGGGTACAGAAAAAGGGTAGGGTAGCAAAAAAGGCTAAGGGCACAGAAAAGAAGCCAGGTTGGATCCAATTCAGATGAAAGAAAGAAAAAGCAAAAAAAAAAGAGTGCGAGATCAGGCCCATTCAAGAAAAAAGCCAGGTTGGAACTGATTCAAACCAGAAACACAAAAAAAACACATTCCACAAGATTGGCTAAAATTTTGTTGCTTTAAGGCAGCAGCGGCCTTAAAGAAGACGACCTGGCCCCAGGTTGTCGGATTAGATAGTTAGGGTGACGAGTTTCCAGGGATTTCCCTGGGAAATAGATGGAGTCAGATATAGGCTAGGGTTACAAGTGGAAGCACTCGGTGCATAAGCGAGTACGAGTACGTGTCAACTCAACGACGCGCGGGGACTCCAAGAAGGAACCCGTAACCATCATTGAGTTGAGCACGCCGCTGCCGGTGCCTGGGTGGGGGCGCAGGGGTCGGTCGAGGCAATGCAACACAGGAATCAGGTAAATAGGTGTGCATGAAGGAGAAGCTAAGAGAATAGGAATCTGAAAGAGACGCACATGGCTGACTAGAGGTATACGAGGAATCAGGTCAAAAAAAAGCGAATAAAATTACAGAGACGTACCTGTGGGGCCGATATCCAGCATAGGTAGAAGAATCACCCTTTGCGGGGCGGTTGAATCGAAATATGGCGTTGGGATAACCATCGCGGGCCGCGAGTGCTGCGATACGCAGAGATGGTGACGAGGAAGCGCCTTTGAATGCCGTAAAAGAAATGACGCAGATTCGGGGGACAGGGGAATACTCACCTTCTCTGAGATTGAAGGTAAGACGAGACGAGTTTCTGCAAAAAAACTCGAGAAAATGAGGATATATCGGAATAACAGGCGCCTAGACATCGCGGTACGGCCAAACACCATTCCATCATCTCATGAGAACTCATCCCCAGAGGTTCGAACGGAATCGGCGGGATCGCGGGTCATGGGTGGAAGCGGGAGGCATGATTAGTGCGAAAAGAAGCGAAATAAAATTATACGAACGTACCGAGGCAGCCGATATCGCGCGACCATAGGTGTACCACCGTTTTCGAGGTCGCAAAATGCGGATAAGGCGTCGGCGAAGCGATCGGGACGCGCCAGTGTGGCGGTACGCGCAACGACGCGGAGACGAGGACGAACGAGCCGTTTTGGGGCCAGTAAAAACGTGGCGCCAAACCTTGGGATGGAGAGGCGATGTAGGGCGACTCACCTGAAGCGATTTCAGAGCAAACCGGGTAGAATTGGCGCGGGGCCAGAGCGATTAGTCAGAAAAATCGTGAAAACGTGAATGTATGTGTATGTTGCGCACCTGGACCCCCCGGTAGCTCCCAAAACTGCTCTATCCTCTCGCTTACACTCCTCCCTCGCCTTTTAAACAAAACCGACGGCGAATGACGGCGGTGGGAGGATGCGGCTGACGCTGAACTGAGACGCTCCGTTGGTGCGCAAATGGCGGGATGAAAGGCAGCTTGGGCTGGATTTCGAGTTGTAATACGTCCAGGGGACATGTCCGAGGGCGTCGCTGGGTGGATATAGGGTATGGCCAAGCCAGGAGCACAGAAAGGGAGCAGAATGGCGGGCGAGAGCAAAAAGCGCGCAGAGGGCGGAGTTTTGAGCGTACAGGGGAGAATGAAGAAGAGAAGGGAGTGGGTATGGTTTAGAGTATATTGGGGGAACTGCAGGACGGTGCCGATCGAATGTGGACGATGAGAGGCGGAAGCGCAGGCAGAGACGGAGTTTGATCCACAGAAGCGGCGGGCTGGTGCAGAGTTTTGAGTAAGTGTAGTCGATAAGGACGAGGATGAGGCAGTAGAGGACGTAAGGAGCCTTGGGGGTGGACGGCAGGGAGCAGCACAGGCGGACGACGTCTCGGCGATGGTGGATGTTGGGGAAGAAGCTGATAAACAAACGTACACAGGCGTCCCGGCGTGATGCCAGACAACCAGAGTTTAAACTGCGTAACTGACGCGTCGGGGGTTGCCGGGCCACCCAGGGTTAGGGAGATGGGCTGCGTAGCTGGAGTTGGCGCGCGTGCGTAGCCCTGCGCGGAGGTTCGGCGTGCGGCGGGATCAGACGGGATTGGCACGTGGGATGGCTACCGGGAGTTGCTGCGGTGGCGAGGAATTTGTGCGGAGCTGCGCGAGGATGAGGGGTTGGTGGGCCGGAGTGGGGAGGCGTCGGCATAGCTGGGCGTCGAATGGGCGTGAATGGCGCGTCAGATAGAGACCGGCAGTTGCCGGGCGTCTCAGAATTTGCGCGGGAATGAGTTGGTCTGCGAAGCTGTGGAGAGCGGTCTGCGTAACTACGCGCGCGCGTTGTATGCGGAGTAGCGAGCGGCGGCGCAACAGCGTCGATCGGCGGTCGAATGGCGCGTCAGATAGAGACCGGCAGTTGCCGGCCTTCTCAGAATTTGCGCAGGAATGAGGAGTTGGTCTGCGCAGCTGCGCAGGGATTGGAGAGGGGTCTGCGCAGCACGTGGTATGCGGAATGGTGAGCGGTGCGCAAGGGCGCGTCGATCGGCGGTGTCTTTCGGCACGTCATTGACATTGCCGGCATGGCTCATGCCGGCTGCGCAAAACTATTCTCGAGATTTCCAGCCCGCCCCTGGATTTCGTGTGCCGTGCCAGAACGGATGGGTGGAATTTGGTGTGTGTGGGCTCATCAGGAAGGGGGGATCGAGAAGATGGGGCTCCTGAATTTGTTGGGAGAAAATGGGTAGATACTCAATGTGTTTAGCAGCGGGAAAGCCAAACGGACGGCGTTTGGCGGCGGCGGATGGAATCGAATGCAGGGGTCAAGGGGGTAGGCCGAAAAATCCGATTTTTTTGTGAGGGTGAGCCCCGATGGTCCCATACAGATCTAGGAGTTCAGAACCGGGGGGACGGACCCCGGCGGTACTGATCGGGCTCTGCGTAGCGGGCCGGTTCGGGGCTGCAAATTTTTTGCACAAGCCAATTCTGCTGCTACAGTGGGGGTGGAGTGATGGGGGTCAAAATGACCGTCAGACAGGGGGCTACAATAGTTTCCAAGTGGGGTATATAAAAATGATGTATAACCTCACTTACGCAGCAACGAATTCAAAGCCGGATTTTTTTCGAGAATAAGCTAGGCCTGACTTTCTCGTTCCGTTCAAGTGACATCGGTTCATACGCTGTCGAATGAATGAATACAAACTGTCAGGTTGGTACCATTTTTGCGTGCATAACGTACCCTTGTTGATGGTTTCGTGTCAAATAACACGCTGCACGCCCGGAAGGCGAATGAGCCCCCACGACGCGGTCCAGCTCAAGACAATCCCGAAAGCGCCCACCGCGAGCGCCTGACCCACCTCGCTGAGTGCCTCCCCAACGCTCCGGTCAACGAGAATCTGCAGCGCCAAGACCAAGGGAAGATGCACCAGGTACGCCCCGTATGCATAGCGCGCCGTGTTTCCCCAGCGCCGCGTCGTGAACTGCGAGGTGTGGAAGACGGCGTAGAGGGACGTGCCGATGAAGTAGAAGCTGATCTCGTTCCAGGGGATGTAGAATAGTGCGCCGGGGTGGGTGATTCCGGGCTCGAAGAAAGCGTAGTTGAGCCGAGGATGCGGACCATTGCTAGGAGGGAACCAATGGAGGTGGAGTATGCGAGGGCGAGAGACGGGAGGGGGAGGTAGGGAGGTAGGGATGAAGGGCGGATAGAGAGGTGCCGGCGATGTATGCCAGGACCCATTGCGGCGTGAATGCAAGAAGGATATTCAGCGGGCGGAGGACCATATCGAAGGGGAAGAACAGTCGGACGAGGAAGGCAAAGGCTGTGGTGAGCGAAATCCAGACTGCTGCCGTGATGCGGAAGCGCTTTTTGGAGGTGGGAGGCAGAAATGGGATCGAGGGAAGCCATGTCCGGGTGGTGATGTATGTTAGATCAAAGAACAGTAGTGTGGCGATGACCTATTTACGCGGCGATCGGTGCGGAGAAAAATGCAAAATCGGGCTACTTATGCTCACCAGTAAGGGCCATGCTCCACGCAGGTTCTTGAAGTAGTTTAGTAACATGTGTGGCAGAGTGGATGGATCTGCGCGGCGTAGGAGGACAATAGCCAGAGGCTGGATAAGAAGCGTCGAAACAAGTGCTGGATCCCCAAGCGCTTCAGTTTGTCCAGAATGAAGGCTCTTCGAGTCTTCTTGGCTGCAGCGAGGGCAGAGAAGTGGCCCGCTATCGCGAAAAGCACACCCATGAAGTAGGAATAATTTATCACTACGAATGCCCACAACGCCAGGGATGAGTGTCGCTCGTTATGATGTTGCCCCGAAGCGTTCGGCGGCGTGGTGAAGGATTACAAGCGCAACAAGGGATGTTCGGAGGTTGTCGAGATAGTGCACTCGCGGACTTTGCGCTGGGCTTTGATGCGGCAAAAGAGCAGCTCGCTCACCAGTTTCAGGGTCATTCATGGGAGGGAAAGCCTTGGAAAAGTGTCAGCGTTGGTAATTCAGCCGTGTGAGACGGAGGGGGGGAGAAAGGAACATTTGTACGGCACATGGCAGAACGTTCTAGAAGGGCGGAGCACGGCTGCGGCGGGTGCTTGTTGCGGGCCATTGTTATAAACATCCCCACTAGCTGTCTCTCTCACCATCAATGGTTACCAGTAAGTCGACGGCGTGTCGTCACAAAATTCTCTATTCACGCCTGGATCTCATGATCCCTACCCTTTTGCTGCTCCGTTTTGTGGTACAAAATGGGTGGCTATGCTCAAGATACAGCCACAGGTTTATACCGCAGAACAGAGCGGCAACTTAATAGGCTATCGATGGGAGGTCGCCCATTTTGGGTGGAGCGAGGGGCAAGCTATCGTTTTCCAGTGTGAGGGCAGGCAGTGTTGTGCGGGAGTTTAGCGGCAGTCTGCAGAACACTCGAGTTCTGGCCATACTGCGGGCTATGTCTGCTTTTGGAAGGGTATGTCCCATATTTGGTGGAGGCATGGGGCTTATGTCTACCCTTCAGAATCCGAAAACAGGATATTTTAATTCAAGGTCCTTGATATCGCAGTCAGGGATGTGTAATGGAGGCTGGTTTTTTTTTGAAATAATCTAGGTATAGTGTGAGTTCAGCCTTTAGATGTAGTGGATGTACCAATTCACGTTAGCTCGATACATGGTTGGTCATCTGAATGCCTTTGGCGTGATTTGCGATGGATTTGGATATCTTCTGCTGAACAGCAGGATAGAGAAAGTTCAAATGGCCAAAAAATATGCTCTATATTGAAGATAAACATTGCCAGAGTAGAACGAGCCCAGACGTCGTGAATCGAGCAAGAGTTGATGAAGAACGAAGCGATTTGGCTCCGTGGGAGATCTAGAAAACACGTGCTTTACCCATCAAACTGTTCTAAAATCGGACGCAGCACAGCATCAGCTTGACCAAATGTAATCAAATTTTGTTCGCAGGGGCGTCTCAACATCCTCTTCAACTTACAACCCACAGCCAGTGAAGAAACATCATATTTGAGGAGCATAGGCCCACTGGCCAACTACCCGGGTGGCCAACTACCTAGTCACAACTAGTATTGTTCCGCACCTCTCCGAGTTCCCTGCTTTCTCGGCTTCACTCCAACAGCTCGCAATTGAGCATGGCTGGAAGAATCTATAGCAGCTTTGTTTGAACAATTCCTGTTGAGACAGGAATTGCCGTTTAAACAGCTGTTTAATCTAATCAGGGTAAACAGGGCCATTTAAAGGCCGGTTTAAACAATGCTTAAACGGGCCAAAAAGGCCTTTTACCCCCGATTCGAACCTAAAGCTCAGTGAACCGATTACATAAACAGCGCGACGGGGTAAGAAGTATCTGACTGAGCCAACAGGACATGATGGCCAGACGCTACAATGGGCTTTTATTGGGGCCGTAGGGCCGGGTACAAGTGGTAAACTATCCGTTCTGAGTTCAACCGAGCTCAAGCTGGGATCAAACACGCTTACAAGCGACGGTTTAAACACAACTTGAGGAACAAATCAACAGGAGGTTCAAAACTGATATTTCTTTAGATTGTGAGGCTCGGTTTTATTTTGTCTTGTCCTATTCCTATCATTATTATCGCCGCAATTGCGCCCCTCCTCTGCACCCAGACGTCTATTCTGTGCCTTGGGTGAGTAGCCAGCTCTGATTCCATTTTTGTGCCACTCTCCCAATACTCTCTGTCATTCTATTCATTAAAGTTACTCATGCAAGGTGTTTCAAGGTAAGAGTTTGTTTGTTGGATTCCTACGAACTCACATTTTTCCAGATCTGCTCACCGACATCACATCTTCAATAAAGTCTTGTCTTCCTCGTCTGCTTGATTTGAGTGACATTTAAACACCTATTTGGGCATTATTCGGCCTCTGATGCCCGAACACTTTCGTCTTCAAATAGGATTCTATTCACCCATTCAAACGGGTCCCAACTGGATTAGTTGAAGCCACAATGGTTTCATTCTTTTTCGTGTTCAATTTTGGGTTCTGTAACCACTGCGTTCAGAGCCAGCTAGCCGCAAAGCTAGCCGAGCCATTTCGAAACGCCGCAAGGCGTGACGAGGTGAATAGACAGGTAACTAGCCGGATCTCGCCGGAGCCGACGGCGATTTTTTTGCGCCTCGCCAGGCCTACCGGCGTCTAGAAATCGCTTCGCTACCTGGAGCCTGAATGTAGCGAACACTGTACTGGGTCAGTTTGCTGAG